>CM065598.1:57457471-57476411 GCA_033119425.1 Bufotes viridis
AAAACCATCGTTTATGTACACAGACCCATTGAAATGAATCGGTCCGGATTATCCATGCGGGCACAATGCGTTCGCATCACACATTGCACCCGCACATAATACCCGCTCGTGTGAAAGGGGCCTTACCCTGGGTTCACACCTGAGCGTTTCTGAGACGCGCGTTTTTTTCGCACATTTTACGCGCGTATTACAGTGTGTTTTGGAAATAGGAAACACGCGTCACTCTGGAGACCAATTAAAAAGGTATATCTACACTTAACGCGTTAACGCGACAAAACACCCCAAAGAAGCTCAAGAACTTCTTTGAGCGTAGGGCGTTTTACAGCGCGTTCAAACGCGCTGTAAAACGCTCAGGTGAGAACCATGCTCATAGGGAAACATGAGTTTTCTCCTGTTGAGCATTTTACAGCGCGTAGGAACGCGCTGTAAAACGCGCAAGTGTGAACTGAGGGTTAGGCCATCCACCTAGCTGTGCCCTAGAAGTGGAAGAGATTGAGTGCACTGATGCCCACCCACTTATGTTTGAGGATGAGGAGGTGGGAGGACCACCGCAGCGCGTCTCTGATGATGATGGCAAAACACAGGTGTCAACTGTTGTGGCTTTCTGCAGTGTGCAGACCGGCAAGAAGGACAGGGGTGAGGAGTGGGTGGAAGATGATGTGGATAATGATGAGGTCCTAGACCTCACATAGAATCCAGGACATCAGAGTGACGGGTGCAGTCCGGAGGAAGAGGTGGGGGTCACTCCTTGCCAGCTGCACAGCAAAAGAGGGAGCAGGGTGTGACAGCAACACCACTAGTGTCACCGAGCACCTCCACACTGTCCCATGGAAGCGTTCAGTTGTCTGGATGTTTTGGGGCCTGTAGACCCTGTGTGCTCTTTCAATGTTTAACTTGTTAGACGTGTCTTGCTGTAAAAGCTCATTGAACAACATTCCCCAAACACTGGAGAGATAGAGGAAGTTCCCCCCTACCTACCCACAAGCCCTGGGCCAGAATGCCAGCATTTCCAAATTCCTGGCCTTTAAAATGCTGCCATTCCATCTGGTGGAGACAGACAGTTTTAAAAACTTTATGATGGCGGCTATCCCAGGGTACGTGGTTCCCAGCCGCCATTACTTTTCCAGACTGGCTGTCCCTGCCCTGCACAAAGTGGTGGAAAAAAATTAGGTATGCGATGCAAGGTCCACATAACCAGTGATACATGGCCCAGTAAGCACGGGCAGGAACGTTATATCTCCCTAACTGCTCACTTGATAAATGTAGTGGTGACTGGGCCTGAGGTAGAAAGCAGTTTGGCGCACATCCTACAGCCACCGAGGATTGCTGGACGTTTCTCAGTGCCTCCTCCTCCTACTCCACTTCCGCCTCTGGTTTCTCTGCTACCGCCTCCGGTTTCTCTGCTACCGCCTCCGGTTTCTCTGCTACCGCCTCCTCATCATATCAGCACAACACCACAACATTAGCACAGCCAGGGGGAGACAACAGCAGGTTGTTCTAAAACTCATATGTTTGGGGGGAAAACCGCACAGGAGCTGTGGGCAGGCATGGAAGACCAATGAGTGGTTGGTGCCACTGAGCCTCAAGCCCGGCCTGGTGGTGTGCGACAATGGGCAAAATCTTGTAGGAGCTCTGGGCCTAGCCGGGTTGACACACATCCCTTGCCTGGTGCATGTGCTGAATTTGCTGGTGCAGAGGTTCCTGAAAAATATCGGCCCTACAGAGTAACTTCTGCCTTCCCGCTTACCACCTCATATGCGATGTACCTGCAAGGTGGAACTCCACCTTGCACATGTTAGAGAGACCGTTCAAGCAGCAGCAGGTGATATTGAAGTTTCAGCAGCACCAGTTCACCACCAGCAAGAGGGCCACCATGCGAAACATGTGTGCCATGTTGTGCTGTTTTGAGTACTCCACCAACATGGCCAGCGCTAATGACACCATCCTCAACATTACTATCCCACTTCTATGTCACCTTAAAAAAATGCTTTGGGGGGTGATGGATGAGGATGTGGCACAGGAGGAAGAGGAGGAGGAGCAGGGATCATTCCCATGGTTATCAGGCCAGTCATCCACAGGTGGCTCAGAGGGTGGGTTCCAGCACCAACAGCAGCCAGGTGCACAACTGTCCAGCCAGGGCACAGTTTTGGAGGATGATGAGGAGGATGATGATGAGGAGGAGGATCCGTGTTAACAGCAGGGTGGATCCCAAATAAACTCACGGCATCACTGGAGCGTGGCTGGGGGGGATACAGAGGACACAGACAGTACACCTCCCACCGAGGACAGCTTGTCATTGCCTCTGGGCAGGCTATTAACACATGCCTGCGCGACGACCGCCAAGTTGCCCTCATTCTTACCAGTGCTGATTACTGGGTAGCCATCCTGCTGGATCCCCGCTACAAGGACAATGTGCCGTCCTTATTTCCGTCACTGGAGCATGATCGGAAGATGCTCTAATACAAGTGCACGCTGGTAGACATGCTACTGATTGCATTCCTACCTGACAGCGGAGGCTCAGTGGAAGCACAAGGCGGAGGAGAAAGTCGCCAATGCAGCTGGGGCACCGGCAGCACCTCAGAAGGGAGGGTTAGCAAGGCCGAAATGGGGAAAAGCTTTGTCAGCACATCACAACATCCACCATCTGATACGGACCGTCTTAGCAGGAGGCAGTGTTTCAGTAACATGGTGGAACAGTACGTATGCACATGTCCGCACGTACTGACTGATTGGTGTGCCCCATTTAACTTCTGGGTCTCCAAATTGGGCACATGGCCCGAGCTTGCTCTTTACGGCTTGGAGGTGCTGGCCTGCCCTGCGCCAAGTGTATTGTCCGAACGTGTGGTTAGCGTGGCGGGGGGGGGGGTGATTACGCCTGTCCACAGCCAAAGTGGACAAGCTCATGTTCATTAAAATGAATCGGGCATGGATCCCACAGGACTTGTCCGTACCTTGGGCAGAGAAGAAAGGTATACCTGCCACACCCAGCCATTGTTATACTCCAGCGCACTTTGTGTGTTCTCTTTGCTACTTACCAATGTTTTGGGGCCTCCACAAACCAAAAAACAAAAGCAAAAAAAAGGTAAGAAAAAGAATAAATAAATAAAAAAATATGTTGGCTACCTTCTCCGCCTGCACCGCTACGTCTGACTTCTCCACCTCTTCCACCTGAACTGCCACGTCCGCCTCATCCTCCACTCGGACCTTCACCTACTTGCTCAAGAATATTATGTCTTATATTGGCAGAGTAGAGAATTAGACAGGCTGCACCCAGCCATTGTTATACTCCAGCGCACTTTGTGCAAACTAAGTTTTTTAAAAAATGGCTACTTCCTCCACCTCTTCCGCATACACCTCCAAGTCCACCTCTTCCTGGACCATCACGTCCGCCTCCTCCACCACTCGGACTTCCACCTCCTGTCTCAAGTTTATTAAGTCTTATATTGGCAGAGTAGAGAAGTATACCGGCCGCACCCCAAAAAATAGCTAAAAGTCACACACAGAATTGACAAAACACACTAAAAAAAAAAAATATAACAATGTCAGCTTCCTGTGCCTCTTTCACCTATACTTCCACGTCCACCTCCTTCTCCTTTTTCTCGGACCTCCACCTCCTAGCTCAAAATTATTATTTTTTATTTTTATGTATTTAAGTCACTTCCCTATCCAAATTTGTTTGCAGGGCAATTGTACTATTACCCCCAGTTTGGATCCTTTTGCAGCCCCCTAGCCTTTTCTATGACTTTTTTACAGCCATTTTTCAACCCCAAAGTTTGGGTCCCCATTGACTTCAATTGGGGTTCGGTGTTCAGGCTCAAGTTCGGCTCAAGTTTGGAACCCGAACTGAACTTTGAAACAAAGTTTGGCCGAATCCATCAAACCCAAATATCCACTGGTCCGCTCATCACTAAAAATAACCCATACTGGATTCACACATGTAGATTTTTATTGCATATCTTTTCTCTTATATATAAAAAAATGAATTTCTGTCTAGACGTCTAGACGTTCTTTATGCGCGACCAAACGACTGGACCGATCTTCTCCAATTTTGGCACACGGGTACATCGGGTGTCTGGGAAGGTTATAGACCAGGTTTCAGCCCTCTAGGACTTACCGTTCCTGAGATATTCCTAAAATATGGCCTGCATTATAGCTAATACAAGCCTGTAAGCCTTTCACTTAATCCAAACTGTCATTTACTGCTCCCTGCCAGTTCAGTAACCATAA
This sequence comes from Bufotes viridis, assembly GCA_033119425.1. NCBI lineage: Eukaryota > Metazoa > Chordata > Amphibia > Anura > Bufonidae > Bufotes > Bufotes viridis. The sequence goes on from CM065598.1 coordinate 57,461,699, forward strand.
CAACCCCCAGCCATGTTCACTGCTGTAGATGAGGAAATCTGTCACCAGGATAATCTCTATAGAAGTAAAGCCAGGGCCTAATAGCACTTAGTACCTTATTTCCTGAGGTTTCCATAACAACTCGGCCATTTCTCTTCACTGCTCAAGGTTAGCTTTAAAGGGGTAGGGATCTGTGGATGACACTGTTAAGGGAGCGGAGTGCTATGGAGGTCACAGTTCAGTTCAGGGGGAAATTAGGGTGGCCATTCAAGTCACCCTTAAAACCACGCCCCCAGGTCCAGATAAGCCACACCTCTGATTCGGTTAGGCCATGCCCCCTTCCCTCCTCAGGTGGGAGGGATGGTGATTTTCTCCCTGCAGCTCACATTCAGACAGAACAGTGCTGCTGTCTTAGAGAGGGCTGTTTAAAAAGACACACCGCCAATCCTGTTAGGTCACGCCCCCTCCCACTAAGCGAACAGGGATTGAAAAAATAAAATTAAAAATCAACTTCTAGGTCCGCTAAGCCACACCCCAATTCGTTTAGGACACACTCCTCCCTCTCTGCAGCCAATAAGTATTGACAAAATCAAGTTAAAAATCAACTTCTGTCAGCTGCAGAGGTGGGAGGGACAGTGACTTTCTCTTTGCAGCTCACACTCAGAGAGGACAGTACTGCTGTCTTAGATTGAGATGTTCAAAAGGACACGCCCCAATCCAGTGAGGCCATGCCCCCTCCCACTCAGCCAACAGGGATTGAAAAAATAAAGTTAAAAATCAACTACTAGGTACACAGCTCAGCAGACAGGATATGATTAGATACACAGCTCAGCAGACAGTATCAGACAGGATAGAATATTAGATACACGCTCAGCAGACAGTATCACACAGGATAGGATTAGATACACAGCTCAGCAGACAGTATCACACAGGATAGAATATTAGATACATGCTCAGCAGACAGTATCACACAGGATATCATTAGATACACAGCTTAGCAGACAGTATCACACAGGATAGGATTAGATACACAGCTCAGCAGACAGTATCACACAACATAGGATTGGATACACAGCTCAGCAGATAGTATCTCACAGGATAGGATTAAATACACAGCTCAGCAGACAGCATCACACAACATAAGATTAGATATACAGCTCAGCAGATGGTATCACCCAGGACAGGATTAGATACACAGCTCAGCAGATAGTATCACACAACATAAGATTAGATACACAGCTCAGCAGATGGTATCACCTAGGACAGGATTAGATACACAGCTCAGAAGACAGTGGGGCGGGGCACTGTAGAGGTCACTGTTATTAAAGTGCAGGGCACTTTGGAGTTTACTGCTAAAGGGGAGGTCACTGTTAAAGGGGCCAGCACTGTGGAGGTCACTATTAAAGGGGTGGCCACTGTGGAGGTCACTATTAAAGGAACAGACACCGTGGAGATCACAGTGGGGGACACTGTTGATATCTTTTTACGACACACGGAAACATGAAACGAAATACATGAAATATACCCGTGCGAAGCCGGGTCCTTCTGCTAGTATATATATAAAAATGAATTTCTGTCTAGACGTCTGTCTGTCTGTCTGTCTGTCTAGACGTTCTTTATGCGTGACCAAACGACTGGACCGATCTTAACCAAATTTGGCACATGGGTACATCAGGTGTCCGGGAAGGTTTTGGACAAGGTCTCAGCTCTCTACGACTTACCGTTCCTGAGATATTCCCAAAAAATGACCTGCATTATAGCTAATACAAGCCAGCAAGCCTTTCATTTAAATCTAAACTGTCATTTACTGCTTCCTGCCAGTTCGGTAACCATAACAGTAGGGTGGCCATTCAATTCACCCTTAAAACCCCGCCCCCAGGTCCAGATAAGCCACACCACTGATTCGGTTAGGTCATGCCCCTCCCCTCCTGAGGTTGGAGGGACAGTGATTTTCTCTCTGCAGCTCACATTCAGAGAGAACAGTGCTGCTGTCTTAGTTAGAGTGAGCTGTTTAAAAGGACACGCCCCTGATCCAGTTGGGCCACGCCCCTCCCACTCAGCCAACGGGGATTGAAAAAATGAAGTTAAAAATCAACTTTTAGGTCCGCTAAGCCACAACCCGATACATTTAGGACACACACCCTCCCCCTCTGCAGCCAATAAGTATTGACAAAATGAAGTTAAAAATCAACTTATGATTAGATACACAGCTCAGCAGACAGTATCACACAGGATAAAATATTAGATACATGCTCAGGAGACAGTATCACACAGGATAGAATATTAGACACACACTCAGCAGACAGTATCATACAGGATAGGATTAGATACACAGTTTAGCAGAGGGTATTAAAAAACATAAGATTAGATACACAGTTCAGCAGACAGTATCACACATGATAGGATTAGATACACAGTTCAGCAGACAGTATCACACAGGATAAGATTAGATACACAGCTGAGCAGACAGTTTCGAACAAAATGAGATTAGATACAAATCTCAGCAGATAGTATCACACAGCATAGGATTAGATACACAGCTCAGCAGACAGTATTACACAAGATATGATTAGATACAAAGCTCAGCAGATAGTATCACACAGGATAGGATTAGATACACAGCTCAGCAGACAGTATCACACAAGATAGGATTAGATACACAGCTCAACAGACAGTGGGGCGGGGTGCTGTAGAGGTCACTGTTATGGGGGATACTGTTGATATCTTTTTACGACACACGGAAACATAAAATGAAATAGGTGAAATATACCCGTGCGAAGCCGGGTCCTAACAACCCAGCCATGTTTCCTCACAGCTCTAGATTACGTTTAAAGGAAATCTGTCACCAGGATAATCGCTATAGAAGTAAAGCCCTGGCCTTATAGCACTTAGTACCTTATTTCCTGAGGTTTCCATAACAACTCGGACATTTCTCTCCACTGCTGCAGGTTAGCTTTAAAGTGGCAGGACGCTGTGGATGACACTGTTAAGAGAGCGGCACGCTATGGAGGTCACAGTTCAGGGGAAAAGTAGGGTGGCCATTCAAGTCACCCTTAACCCCTTAAGGACACGGCCCTATTTCACCTTAAGGACCAGGCCATTTTTTCAAAATCTGACCAGTGTCATTTTATGTGATGATAACTTTTAAACGCTTTTACTTATCCAAGCCATTCTGAGATTGTTTTTTCGTCACATATTGTACTTCATGACAGTGGTAAAATAAAGTCGAAAAATTTCATTTTTATTTATAAAAAAATACCAAATTTACCAAAAAATTTGGAAAATTTTTGAATTTTCCAAGTTTTAATTTCTCTACTTCTAGAATACATAGTAATACTGCCAAAAAAAGTTATTGATTTACATTCTCCATATGTCTACTTCATGTATCGATCATTTTGGGAATGCCATTTCATTTTTTTGGGACATTACAAGGCTTAGAAGTTTAGAAGCAAATCTTGACATTTTTCAGAAATTTTCAAAAACCCACTTTTTAGGGACCAGTTCAGGTCTGAAGTCACTTTACGAGGCTTACATAATAGAAACCACCCAAAAATGACCCCATTCTAGAAACTACACCCCTGAAGGTACTCAAAACTGATTTTACAAACGTCATTAACCCTTTAGGTTTTCCACAAGAGTTAATGGCAAATGGAGATAAAATTTCAGAATTTCGATTTTTGGGAAAATTTTCCATTTTAATCAATTTTTTCCAGTAACAAAGCAAGGGTTAACAGCCAAACAAAACTCAATATTTATTGCCCCGATTCTGTAGTTTTCAGAAACACCCCATATGTGGTCCTAAACTACTGTATGGCCAAACTGCAGGGCGTAGAGGGAAAGGAATGCCATATGGTTTTTGGAAGGCGGATTTTGCTGGACTGGATTTTTGACACCATGTCCCATTTGAAGCCCCCGATGCACCCCTAGAGTAGAAACTCTATAAAAGTGACTCCATCTGAGAAACTACACCCCTCAAGGTATTCAAAACCAGTTTTAAAAACTTTGTTAACCCTTTAGGTGTTCCACAAGAGTTATTGGCAAATGGAAATCAAATTTCAGAATTTCAATTTTTTGTTACCTTGCCTCAAAAAAAGTGTAATATAGAGGTACCAAAAATCATATTTACCCTAAAATAATACAAACAAAACTGACACCTTATCCCGTAGTTTCCAAAATGGGGTCACTTTTTTGGAGTTTCTACTGTAGGGGTGCATCAGGGGGGCTTCAAATGGCACATGGTGTCAAAAAACCAGTCCAGCAAAATCCGCCTTCCAAAAACCATATGGCGTTCCCTTCCTTCTACGCCCTGCCGTTTGGCCATACAGTTAACCCTTCCTTTGTTACTGGAAAAATGGATTAAAATGGATAATTTGCAAAAAAATAGCTGTTTTGGGACAGTTTTGTATTTTTTGTTATTTACATCGTTGAACTGACAGGTTAGATTGTGTGCTATTTCTATAGAGCAGGTTGTTACGGACGCGACAATACCAAATATGTCTACTTTTTGGGGGGTTTTGTTTCAGTTTTACATAATAAAGCATTTTTGAAAAAAATGATTTTTTAGTGTCTCCACATTCTGAAAGCCATAGTTTTTTTTTTTTGGCAATTGTCCTATGTAGGGGCTCATTTTTTGCGGGATGAGATGGCGGTTTGAATGGTACTATCTTGGGGTGCAAATGACTTTTTGATCACTTGCTATTACACTTTTTGTGATGTAAGGTGACAAAAAAAATGACTTTTTTTTACAACGTTTTTATTTTTTATGTTTACGGTGTTCACCTGAGGGGTTAGGTCATGTAATATTTTTATAGAGCAGGTCGTTACGAACGCGACGATACCCAATATGTATACTTTTTTTTATTTATTTTGGTTTTACACAATAATATCCTTTTTGAAACAAAAAAAAACATGTTTTAGTGTCTCCATAGTCTGAGAGCCATATTTTTTTCAGTTTTTAGGCGATTGTCTCAGGTTGGGTATAATTTTTGCGGAATGAGGTGGCGGTTAGATTGGCACTATTTGGGGGTCATATGACGTTTTGATCGCTTGCTATTACACTGTTTGTGATGTAAGGTGACAAAAAAATGGCTTTTTGACAAAGTTTTTATTTTTATTTTTTTACAGTGTTTACTTGAGGGGTTAGGTCATGTGATATTTTTATAGAGCAGATTCTTACGGACGTGGAGATACCCAATATGTCTACTTTTTTATAATTTTTTTTACATTTAACACTGAAAAGCATTTTTGAAACAAAAAAAATCATGTTTTAGTCTGAGAGGCATAGTTTTTTTATTTTTTGGGCAATTGTTTTATGAAGGGGCTCATTTTTTGCGGGATGAGATGGCGGTTAGATTGGTACTATTTTGGGAGGCATACGCCTTTTTGATCGCTTTGTATTACACTTTTAGTGATGTAAGGTGCCAAAAAATGGCTTATTTACACAATTTTTGGGTTTTTTTTTTTATGGCGTTCACGTGAGGGGTTCAGTCATGTGATATTTTTATAGAGCTGTTTTTTACGGACGCGGCGATACCTAATATGTGTAGTGTATTTTATTTTTTTACTTTTTATTCAGTGATTTACTTTTTTTCACTTTTTTAAAATTTTTTTGGACCCAGACCCACTTGGTTCTTGTAGATCAAGTGGATCTGATGTCAGTATAATACAGTACAGTACACTATATAGTGTACTGCACTGTATTTTTTACTTTTCACAGTCTGGTCAGACTTCTGCCTTTAGCAGAAGTCTGACCAGAGTTACTACCATGGCAAGCAGGACGCTTCTGAAAGCGTCCTGCTGCCATGGTAACCATCACCCACTGCCATTAGAGAGTAGTGGGTGATGGATGAGGAGGGAGGGAGCTCCTCCCTCTGCGATCTCATCGTGGGGGGGGGGCTGCATAGGCACAGCAGCCCCCCGATGGGAGAGGGAGGGAGCTCCCTCCCTGTTAACACCTTCCATACCACGGTCCGTCCGGACCGTGGTAAGGAAGGGGTTAAACGGCTGGCATCTGCAGCACAGATGCCAGCCGTTTTTCTATCAGAGTGCCAGCAATGTGCTGGCACTCTGATAGAACCACTAGACACCAGGGAATTATTACAAGGGAGGCGGGCAGGGGATCGATATTGCCTCCCGTACCGCCTCCCGCCGCCGCAACCACCCCCCCCCTGCACCCCCGCAGCCATAACAAGATTGAGGGGGGGTTAAAATGATTATCTTTGGGGCAATTAACTCTCAGAGATCGCTAAAACCGCTGCAAACCGCAGGTCTGAATTGACCTGCGGTTTGCAGCGATCGCCGATACGGGGGGGTCACATGACCCCCCTCGGCATTAGAACATGGTTCCTGCTGATCTACATCAGCAGGAACCATGTTGCTACCGCGTCCACATCGGGTGCAGTAGCAGTTTAAACACAGGGCGTACATGTACGCCCTGTGTCCTTAAGGACTCGGACATTAGGGCGTACCTGTACGCCCTGTGTCCTTAAGAGGTTAAAACCCCGCCCCCAGGTCCAGATAAGCCACACCTCTGATTCAGTTAGGCCATGCCCCCTCCCCTTCTGAGGTGGGAGGGACGATGATTTTCTCCCTGCAACTCACATTCAGACAGAACAGTGCTGCTGTCTTAGAGTTAGCTGTTTAAAAGGACATGCCCCCAATCCTGTTAGGTCATGCCCCCTCTCCCACTAAGCGAACAGGGATTGAAAAAGACCTGGGTCCATCTCCTAGCCTCCTACAAGGTTAAGGTCAGGATTGTTCACCCTGTCTGATCCATACAAGACTATACTGGTATAACACATTCTAACATTACAGAGAACCAAATAACAATTTTGCAAGTGCCTTGTTCCGGTACTGCAGTTATTACTTAATTGTTACTCTAAGCAGTTTTTGATCTGTATAAAACATAATATTAGACAAACCAGAATAGATATATAAAAAAAGCTTGTAAATTATTGCTGCATTTATTTCAAGAGTAAACTAGATGTATGAATGTAAGCCATGAGATCACAGAATGCTTTATCCACGGATTATGAAAAGTCAATGAAAACACTACATGTAAATTAGGGGTTGAACATGCTTGTGTGACTGTAGATAATTGGCAGAGCATCACTGACATGATGTCATAAGAATTGTAAGGTTACCTTGCCAACTAATTAGATTGTAAGCCCCATTGGGGACAGCTTGATGCTGATGTGTGTAAGGAGCTGCAGAATATAGGAGAGCTTTATAAACGCGTAAAATAAATAATAAATAACCAAACTAATGGATTCAGGACCAGACAAAGTTACAAACTTTCTGATGTGCATGGCTGTGTAAAAAGCCCACTGCTACTACACGTACCATTGCATTCATTCAATACGTTTTCAGCACAAGAGGTCTGATCTGTTCTTGAGCATATTTTATCAACACTGGCAATTCGTAGGCTAAAATTTAAATTCTTTGAAAGATCTTAGAAGATCAAGATGTGTGATAAAAGGATATGTACTCTAATGTAAGTATGATTTTATCAAAACAGTGGCAGCCAGTGTCCTACCACACCTCAAGTCACAGTATCCTCATAACAGGGCTAAGCATAGAAACCCCATGTGATGCCAGCCCACATATGTTGCCAGTCACAGTGCCTATATAGTGCTCACTTATCCCCCATATAGTTCCACTTATAGAACCCCCAATACTAGCTAAAGAGGCTTATATAATGCAGTTATAGCTACAAAGTCTATAGTGCCAACTCCTTACGGCATTTCTCCATTATTTTAATTCTTTTAAAGGTGCTAACATTGGGTACAAATAAAGAAAAGAAGAAATTTTATTAACCCCTTGCTGACAGAGTGATGTTCCCTTTTTGGTTTCCATTATTTACTCCCTGTCTTCTTGGAGCTATAGCTTTTTTTTTTTTATGCTCACATAGCCATATGAGGACTAGTTTTTTTCGGGACAAGTTGTATTTTGTATTGGGACAATTTAATATTGAATAGGATGTAGTGGGAAGCTAGAAAGAAAATCCAAATGTGGTGGAATTGGAAAAAAAAATGCATTTCTACCACAGTTTTATGGGTTTTATTTTTCAGTGTTCACTATGTGGTAAAACTGACTTGTGCTCTTCATTCTCTGGGTCAGTAATTTTTTATATTTTAATAGTAGTGGTGTTTTTATTTTATTTTATTGATCTAGATTTATAGATTTATTGTTCATTTTTATTTTGGGGAAAGGGGGGCGATTAGAATTTTTATATTTTTTAAAACTTTTTTAGTCCTCGAAGTGAACCCCAACTCAGTAGACTTCAATTTGTATGAAATAATGGTATTATATTAATCGCCATATACAAAGATTGGTATATTTCAATTCAGTGCTGCCACCTGCTGGCCTTAATTGTAATATAAAAGTAATAAAGCTAGAAGCCTAGTACATGCTCTGTCTTATTGCTGCAGTGGAACATCTTCCCTGATCTACGCCCGTGGCAGGAGTTGCCCGGGATGCGCACTTCCAGTTTTTTGGCCTCACAGATGCCGTGTTCACATTTGACCATGGTATCTGAGAGGCGAAATGTCTGTTATTGCATTACTGCCGGTCGTGGACATTAGACCTGGGTGTCTACAGTGTGAGACAGCAGGCACCCGGTTGCCTGGTCCATTGCCTGGTCATTTACTAAGCTGAAATACGCCTAAATTTAGCTTTTTTTTTTTCAGACACATCTGCGACTTAATCGTGCTCACGCCAAGGTCTAAAATTATGGGCAGAGAAGGGGATGGGTTGGGAGGCCTGTCTCATTCACCATTTTCTATGCCTGTTTTAAAACTTATGCTGGATGCACCGAAGTTGTGGCGAGGCCTGAGCCTCTTCATAACTCCAGCGGATCCACCGCCAGCTATGGGGATTTTCTAAAGAGCGGCGTCTAAAACGCTGGTCTTAATAAATGTGCCCCATAGTGTATTTCTCATACTCTAGCTAAAGTATAGGTGTGTATGAAAGAAGCAGTCCAATGATTGGAAGAGGATGAGTGGAAAATAAATAATATTTTAAAAATAAAAAAATATTAAAATTCAAATTACTCCTTGCCCTAAAATGTAAGCATGTAAACAATAAAAAATACATATCATGTGCATCGACAAGTGTAAAAATGTCTGTACCATTAAAATATCGAAATATTTATCCCACACAGCCAATAGTGAAATGAAGAAAAAAGGAAAAATGGTTTTTTGGTTGCTTTATCGCTCACAAAAAAAATGAAACAAAAAGTGATCAAAATGTTATACACATCCCAAAATGGTATCAATTAAAAGTACAGATTGACCCTCAAAGAATATGCCCAGACAACTCCGTACACATAGCTACAAAAAGGTTATAGAGAATATGAGAGAATATGGCAATGAAAGAAAAAGAAACTAATTGCATTCAAGGTTTTTATTTTTCCTTCAGTATTAAAATGCAAGAAAAACTATACAGTCGTGGCCAAATGTTTTGAGAATTACATAAATATTGGAAATTGGAAAAGTTGCTGCTTAAGTTTTTATAATAGCAATTTGCATATACTCCAGAATGTTATGAAGAGTGATCAGATGAATTGCATAGTCCTTCTTTGCCATGAAAATTAACTTAATCCAAAAAAAAACTTTCCACTGCATTTCATTGCTGTCATTAAAGGACCTGCTGAGATCATTTCAGTAATCATCTTGTTAACTGTGGTGAGACCAGAGCTTGCTCAGGAATGGCAGCAGGCAGGTGTGAGCGCATCTGCACCCACAGTGAGGCGAAGACTTTTGGAAGATGGCTTGGTGTCAAGAAGGGCAGCAAAGAAGCCACTTCTCTCCATTTTGGGTCCATGGCCTGAAAACACCCCAGATCTTAATCCCATTGAGAACTTGTGGTCAATCCTCAAGAGGCGGGTGGACAAACAAAAACCCACTAATTCTGACAAACTCCAAGAAGTGATTATGAAAGAATGGGTTGCTATCAGTCAGGAATTGGCCCAGAAGTTAATTGAGCGCATGCCCAGTCGAATTGCAAATACTGACTCTTTGCATAAATGTCATGTAATTGTCGATAAAAGCCTTTGAAACGTATGAAGTGCGTGTAATTATATTTCACTACATCACAGAAACAACTGAAAAAAAGATCTAAAAGCAGTTTAGCAGCAAACTTTGTGAAAACTAATATTTGTGTAATTCTCAAAACTTTGTGGTATCGCCGTAATTGTACTTACCTGGACAATGAAAGAAACAGGCTAGTTTTACCGTATAGAGAACGCCATAAAAACAAAACACATAAAACTGTTGCGTTTTTTTCGTTCAATTTCACCCCATTTTTTTCCCGTCTATGTTCTCATCAAGGGCGTCTATCCCACTTTTGATGCAACCCATTATCTTATTGACCTTGGCAACAGCTGCCTGACACCGGTTGCCATAGTTAAATTTGCTGTCCACTGAAATTTCTAGGTCCTTTTCCATGTCAGTGTTACCCAGTGTTTTACCATTTAGTATGTACTGGTGACATGTATTTTTCCTTCCCATGTGCATAACCTCACATTTGTCAGTGTTACACCTCATCTGCCACTTACAGTTGTGTTCAAAATTATTCAACCCCCAATGCTGTAAAGGGTTTTAGGGAATTTAGTGTACATTTGTAATTGTGTTCAGAATGAAATCTTGCAGGGACTTTTTAAAGAACCAAATGCAACTAAAATGACATCAATTGTTTTTGTAATACAGTATTAAATGTTTTTTTTGTGATTTCTCCATTGACACAATTATTTAAACCCTTAAAGACGACCACTCTCAGTAACAGAGGTTCATTCAAGTGTTTTCGATCAGGTATTGAAAACACCTCTGGATGTCAAGGAGCAGCAATCAAGCATAATAAGCACCAATTAGGCAGATTTAAAATGACTGTGATACTCAGCTCCTTCTAGTTGGTCGTGGCAGAAAGAAGATGCTGACTTTGACTGCTGTGCGCTACCTAAAGCGCAAAGTGGAGAAAAGTCCCCGTGTGACTGGTGAGGAACTGAAAAAAGATTTGTCAGATGCGGGTACTGAAGTTTCAGCTCAGACAATAAGGCGCACACTGCTTAATGAAGGCCTCCATGCCAGGACTCCCAGAGTCGACTGTAGTATGCCAAAAGTCATGTGGACAAACCACAAAAGTTTTGGGATAGTGTTCTGTGGACTGTTGAAACAAAATTAGAACTGTTTGGGCCCATGGATCAACGCTATGTTTGGAGGAGGAAGAACAAGGCCTATGAAGAAAAGAACACCTTGCCTACTGTGAAGCATGGCGGGGGGTCAATCATGCTTTGGGGCTGTTTCACTTCTACAGGTACAGGGAAGCTTCAACGTGTCCAAGTACCATGAATTCTTTTCAGTACCAGGAGATATTGGATGAAAATGTGATGCAGTCCGTCACAAACCTGAGGCTTGGGAGACGTTGGACCTTTCAACAGGACAATGATCCCAAGCATACCTCCAAGTCCACTAGAGCATGGTTGCAGATTAAAGGCTGGAACATTTTGAAGTGGCCATCGCAGTCACCAGATTTAAATCCGATTGAGAACCTCTGGTGGGACTTAAAGAAAGCAGTTGCAGCTTTCAAGCCTAAGAATGTGACTGAACTGGAGGCTTTTGTCCATGAAGAATGGGCGAAGATACCCGTAGATCGCTGCAAGACACTTGTGTCAAGCTATGCTTCACGTTTAAAAGCTGTTATAACTGGAAAAGGATGTTATACTAAGTACTAAGATTGAATGTCACTTGGGGGTTGAATAAAACTGATAATGATGTGAGCACAGAAAAGACATTTGTGGTTATTTCATTATAAATGTTATGTTATATTTGTCTGACTTACAAGGGCCTCTTTGATTTAATTGTAAACAAGATGACTGAAATGATCACAATCAATGTCAAACTGGCCAAAACACTCACTTTCAGTGGGGGTTGAATAATTTTGAACACAACTGTATCTGCCCAAGCCTCCAATCTATCCAGATCCCTCTGTAGCAGTATACTGTCCTTTTCCGTGTCAATTACTTTACACAGTTTAGTGTCATCTGCAAAAATTTATATTTTACTGTGCAAGCCTTCTACAAGATCATGAATAAACATATTGAATAGGATAGGGCCCAATACTGACCCCTGAGGTACCTCACTAGTGACAGTGACCCAATCTGAGTGTGTACCGCTAATAACCACCCTCTGTTTTCTATTACTGAGCCAGGTACTTAACCACATACAGATATTTTCTCCCAGTCCAAGCATTCTCATTTTATATACTAACCTTTTATGCGTTACAGTTTCAAATGCTTTGGAGAAGTCCAGATATTTGACATCCATTGATTTGCCGCTGTCTGTAAATTAGTTTGACATGACTGATCCCTCATAAATATAGTGTTGAGCGAACAGTTCGAAAATCGTTCGGGTCCGTACCGAATTTTGGGGAGTCCGTGACACGGACCCGAACCCGGACATTTTCAAAAAAGTTCGGGTTCGGGTCCGGTGTTCGTCGATTACTTCCCGCTTTCTGAAGGGCTGCACAGCAGCCAATCAGCTAGCGTTTTACTTCTTGCGCTAAGAGCCCATCACAGCCATGCCTACTAATGGCATGGCTGTGATTGGCCAAGTGCAGCATGTGACCCAGCCTCTATTTAAGCTGGAGTCACGTAGCGCCGCACGTCACACTGCTCTGATTAGTGTAGGGAGAGGGCGCAGCTTCTGTGAGGGCGAGATAGGCAGGGATAAAGAAGTGAATGATCTACCTTTCTACACCTGTGCATCAGAACAACTCAGCTGAGCTGTTCACTGAAAGTCACTATTTTGTTGAGACTGGCCAGAGCGATTTTTACTGGCACATGTAACTGGGCTGACCGGCGGTGGCCATTTTGGGACTTGTGGTGCGCCAGCACAAGCTGCCACAGAGTCTAAACCAAAGCTCCAAAGAAGTGAAAAATCTACACCTGTGAATCAGAACAACAGCGATTCAGCTGCTCAGTCAAAGTCTATTTCTTTTCTGGCTGGGCAGACCGTTTTCTGGCACATGTTACTGGGCTGATAGGCGGCGGCCATTTTGGGACTTGTGGTGCTACAGCAAAAGCTGCCACAACGTCCATTAATCTCATGTAATAGTCGATTTTTTCATAGATATACTACATCAGGGGTTTGGCTGTGCTTGTGTCACCCATACTAACTGCAAAGATATTTAATATATCAGTGGTGAAACTGAAAGTAACCCACTTGGATAGCAAATCCCATGAATGTGCTGTTCCAGCTAGGCTAGCCAGTGCCACTAGAGCCAAGTCCAATACTGTCAGCCAGAAATATATTTTTTTTTTATGTGCCAGAAATATAAATTAAAAAAAGCTTTCAACGTAATAAAAAAATTATTCTGGTGTTAGACCAGAAGAAGCACTCCTGTTGCAATTAATACTGTAAAAAGGCTTAGGCAATATTTCTCCCAGTGTGGGAAATTTATCTAGCAAAACTAGCATTTTAAAAATTCCGGTGTTCTGAAATACCAGCAGTCCTCTTGTAATTAATACCGCAAAAAGGCATTATATCGTCCAGTGTTGTAATTTTGGTGAAAAAAAGGCCAATTTAATCAATCTGGTGTTAGTTACACCAGAAACAGTAGGCCTCACGTTTTTACTCCTGTAAAAAGGAATTAATACCGGAAAAAGGCATTACATTGTCCAGTGTTGTAATTTTGGTGAAAAAAAAGGCCAATTTAATCAATCTGGTGTTAGTTAGACCAGAAACAGTAGGCCTCACGTTTTTACTCCTGTAAAAAGGAATTATATCTCCCCGTGTGGGATTCTATGTACCAAAACTAGCATATTAAAAATTCTGGTGTCCAATTTGCAGCAGTTTTCATGTAATTAATACCGGAAAAAGGAATTATATCTTCCAGTGTGGGAATTTATGTACACAAACTAGCATTTTAAAAATTCTGGTGTCAAATTAGCAGCAGTCTTCTTGTAATTAATACCGCAAAAAGGCATTACATTGTCCAGTGTTGTAATTTTGGTGAAAAAAAGGCCAATTTAATCAATCTGGTGTTAGTTACACCAGAAACAGTAGGCCTCACGTTTTTACTCCTGAAAAAAGGAATTAATACCGGAAAAAGGCATTACATTGTCCAGTGTTGTAATTTTGGTGAAAAAAAGGCCAATTTAATCAATCTGGTGTTAGTTAGACCAGAAACAGTAGGCCGCACGTTTTTACTCCTGTAAAAGGAATTATATCTCCCCGTGTGGGAATCTATGTACCAAAACTAGCATTTTAAAAATTCTGGTGTCCAATTTGCAGCAGTTTTCTTGTAATTAATACCGGAAAAGGAATTATATCTTCCAGTGTGGGAATTTATGTACACAAACTAGCATTTTAAAAATTCTGGTGTCCAATTAGCAGCAGTCTTCTTGTAATTAATACCGCAAAAAGGCATTACATTGTCCAGTGTTGTAATTTTGGTGAAAAAAAGGCCAATTGAATCAATCTGGTGTTAGTTACACCAGAAACAGTAGGCCTCACGTTTTTACTCCTGTAAAAAGGAATTAATACCGGAAAAAGGCATTACATTGTCCAGTGTTGTAATTTTGGTGAAAAAAAGGCCAATTGAATCAATCTGGTGTTAGTTAGACCAGAAACAGTAGGCCTCACGTTTCTACTCCTGTAAAAAGGAATTATATCTCCCCGTGTGGGAATCTATGTACCAAAACTAGCATATTAGAAATTCTGGTGTCCAATTTGCAGCA
>CM065598.1:57476911-57779740 GCA_033119425.1 Bufotes viridis
TGCTAACCCTTGCCTGGTTACTTGAAAAAATGGATTAAAATGGAAAATAAAAAAAAAACACGAAATTCTGAAATTTTATCTCCATTTGCCATTAACTCTTGTGGAACACCTAAAGGGTTAACGACGTTTGTAAAATCAGTTTTGAATACCTTGAGGGGTGTAGTTTCTAGGATGGGGTCATTTTTGGGTGGTTTCTATTATGTAATCCTCACAAAGTGACCTCAGACCTGAACTGGTCCCTAAAAAGTGGGTTTTTGAAAATGTCTGAAAATTTTCAAGATTTGCTTCTAAACTTCTAACACTGGGTTCAGACCTGAGCGTTTTGAAGCCTAGCGTTTTCTGAGCGTTCAAGACGGGCGTTAACGCGCGTTTTTTTCAAGCGTTTTGGTAAATAGTGTAGGCGCGTTTGACGCGCGTTTATGTGATTGACTGCATAGTTGGCCAATGACCAAACAGCCCTCGCTATATATAGTTTGGCCAATCTGAGAGCTTTAGAGGTGTGAAATTCCATGGTGGCTGATCCAGCATGTTGCAAACTTTGAAAAACGCGCGTCCATAGGCGCGTTTTACGCTGCACAAACGCCCGAACAACACGCGTATCGCGTTTCCCATTGAAGTATATTGGCACCAAACGCTCGAAAAACGCCCGAATTAACGCGAACATACTTGCTTATGCGTCGGACGTTTTTAGGCGCGTTCGAACGCGCATAAAAACGCGCAAGTGTGAACCACCCCAATTGGAATGCATGGTTCCTGTACTGTTGTGCGTTTTTTTGCGTGTTCGAACACGGCGTTTTACGCGAAAGTGTGAACTGAGTGTAAGCCTTGTAACATCCACAAAAAATAAAATGGCGTTCCCAAAATGATCCATATATGAAGTAGACATATGGGGAAAGTAAATTAATAACTTTTTTCTGGCGGTATTACTACAGTTGTGTTCAAAATTATTCAACCCCCACTGAAATTGAGTGTTTTGGCCAGTTTGACATTGATTTTGATCATTTCAGTCATCTTGTTTACAATTAAATCAAAGAGGCCCTTGTAAGTCTGACAAACATAACATTTATAATGAAATAACCACAAAAGTCTTTTCTGTGCTCACATCATTATCAGTTTTATTCAACCCCCAAGTGACATTTAATCTTAGTACTTAGTACAACATCCTTTTCCAGTTATAACAGCTTTTAAACGTGAAGCATAGCTTGACACAAATGTCTTGCAGTGGTCTACGGGTATCTTCGCCCATTCTTCATGGGCAAAAGCCTCCAGTTCAGTCACATTCTTAGGCTTGCGCGCTGCAACTGCTTTCTTTAAGTCCCACCAGAGGTTCTCAATCGGATAAGTCTGGTGACTGCGATGGCCACTTCAAAATGTTCCAGCCTTTAATCTGCAACCATGCTCTAGTGGACTTGGAGGTATGCTTGGGATCATTGTCCTGTTGAAAGGTCCAACGTCTCCCAAGCCTCAGGTTTGTGACGGACTGCATCACATTTTCATCCAATATCTCCTGGTACTGAAGAGAATTCCTGGTACCTTGCACACGCTGAAGCTTCCCTGTACCTGTAGAAGCAAAACAGCCCCAAAGCATGATTGACCCCCCGCCATGCTTCACAGTAGGCAAGGTGTTCTTTTCTTCATAGGCCTTGTTCTTCCTCCTCCAAACATAGCGTTGATCCATGGGCCCAAACAGTTCTAATTTTGTTTCATCAGTCCACAGAACACTATCCCAAAACTTTCGTGGTTTGTCCACATGACTTTTGGCATACTGCAGTCGACTCTTCTTATTCTTTGGAGATAGCAAGGGGGTGCGCCTGGGAGTTCTGGCATGGAGGCCTTCATTACGCAGTGTGCGCCTTATTGTCTGAGCTGAAACTTCAGTACCCGCATCTGACAAATCTTTTTTCAGTTCCTCAGCAGTCACACGGGGACTTTTCTCCACTTTGCACTTCAGGTAGCGCTCAGCAGTCGAAGTCAGCATCTTCTTTCTGCAACGACCAGGTAGCGTTTCAACAGTGCCCTTTGCCTTGAATTTGCGAATGATGCTTCCTATGGTGTCTCTTGGTATGTTTAACATCTTTGCAATCTTCTTATAGCCATTGCCCTTCCTGTGAAGAGAAATCACCTCTTCTCTTGTCATCCTGGACCATTCTCTTGACTTCACCATGTTTGTAAACACTCTAGTAAATGTCTAGAAGGAGCTGAGTATCACAGTCATTTTACATCTGCCGAATTGGTGCTTATTATGCTTGATTGCTGCTCCTTGACATCCAATAGGTGTTTTCAATACCTGATCGAAAATACTTGAATGAACCTCTGTTCTTAAGAGTGGTAGTCTTTAAGGGGTTGAATAATTGTGTCAATGAAGAAATCACAAAAAAAAAACATTTAATACTGTATTACAAAAACAATTGATGTCATTTTAGTTGCATTTGGTTCTTTAAAAAGTCCTTGTAAGATTCCATTCTGAACACCATTACAAATGTACACTAAATTCCCTAAAACCCTTTACAGCATTGGGGGTTGATTAATTTTGAACACAACTGTATGTATTATAGAAGTAGAGGAATTGAAACTTGGAAATGTGCAAATTTTTCCAAATGTTTTACTCCATTTTACCACTGTCATGAAGTACAATATGTGATGAAAAAACAATCTCAGAATGGCCTGGATAAGTAAAAGCGCTTTAAAGTTATTCACACATAAAGTGACACTGGTCAGATTTGCAAAAAATGGCCTGGTCCTTAGGGTGAAAATAAGCCCGGTCCCTAAGGGGTTAAAGTGCCTCTGATTAACCCCAAATAAAGTTCAGCTCCTCTAGTTGGTCTTTCCTGAAATTTTCTTAGTCGCATCCCACAGCAAAAGCCATGGTCCACAGAGAGCTTCCAAAGCATCAGAGGGATCTCATTGTTAAAAGGTATCAGTCAGGAGAAGGGTACAAAAGAATTTCCAAGGCACTAGATATACCATAGAACACTGTGAAGACAGTCATCATCAAGTGGAGAAAATATGGCACAACAGTGACATTACCAAGAACTGAACGTCCCTCCAAAATTGATGAAAAGACGAGAAGAAAATTGCAGGAATTGCAGGAATATCTGGCAAGTACTGGCTGTGTGGTACATGTGACAACAATCTCCCGTATTCTTCATATGTCTGGGCTATGGGGTAGAGTGGCAAGACGAAAGCTAATCTAATAACTATGTATAGGGGAGATCTAATAACTATGTATAAATATATCAGGGATCCGTACAGAGATCTCTCCCATCATCTATTTATCCCCAGGACTGTGACTGTGAGGATAGGACATCCTCTGCGTCTGGAGGAAAGAAGGTTTGCACACAAACATAGTAAAGAATTCTTCACGGTAAAAGCAGTGAGACTATGGAACTCTATGCCTGAGGAGGTGGTGATGGTGAGTACAATAAAGGAATTCAAGAGGGGACTGGATGTATTTCTGGAGTGTAATAATTTTACAGGCTACAGCTACTAGAGAGGGGTCGTTGATCCAGGGAGTTATTCTGATTGCCTGATTGGAGTCGGGAAGGAATTTTTTTCCCCTTAAGTGGGGAAAATTGGCTTCTGCCTCACAGGGTTTTTTTGCCTTCCTCTGGATCAGCTAGCAGGATGACAGGCCGAACTGGATGGACAAATGTCTTTTTTCGGTCTTATATACTATGTTACTATGTTGCTATGTTTTCTTACAAACTAAAACATCCTAACCAGGCTACATTTTGCGAAAACATATCTAAAGTCTCCCAAAAGCATGTGGGAAAAGGTGTTATGGTCGGATGAAACCAAGGTTGAACTTTTTGGCCATAATTCCAAAAGATATGTTTGGTGCAAAAACGACACTGCACATCACGAGAAGAACACCTACCCACAGTGAGGCATGGTGGTGGCAACATCATGCTTTGGGGCTGTTTTTCTTCAGCTGGAACTGGGGCCTTAGTTAAGATAGAGGGAATTATGAACAGTTCCGAATACCAGTCAATATTGGCACAAAACCTTCAGGCTTCTGCTAGAAAGCTGAGTATGAAGAGGAACTTCATCTTTCAGCATGACAATAACCCAAAGCATACATCCAAATCAACAAAGGAATGGCTTCACCAGAAGAAGATTAAAGTTTTGGAATGGCCCAGTCAGAGCCCAGACCTGAATCCGATTGAAAATCTGTGGGGTGATCTGAAGAGGGCTGTGCACAGGAGATGTCCTCGCAATCTGACAGATTTGGAGTGTTTTTTGCAAAGAAGAGTGGGCAAATCTTGTCAAGTCAAAATGTGCCATGCTGACTCATACCGAAAAAGACTGAGTGCTGTAATAAAATCAAAAGGTGCTTCAACAGAATATTAGTTTATGGGTGTGCACACTTATGCAATCGTATTATTTTATTTTTATATTTTTTTTTCCCTCTATCTGAAAGATTTCAGTTTGTTTTTCAATTGAATTGTACAGCTTAAAGGTGGAAAAAGTTCTGAAATTATTTATCTTTGTCTCATTTTTTTTTTACAGAAACCTGACATTTTAACAGGGGTGTGTAGACTTTTTATATCTACTATACTATATATATATATACATATTGTGGTGATGTGAACCATAAAGTTCTGAAAGGGGGGTATATCTCTCCCAGATTCCTCAACTGGCTGAGGTGGGTGAAATCCAGGATAATACTGGCTTCAGCAAATATAGTTGCTCAAGCTATTTTCTTTATTTATTCAGGGATGGATTTTACCTGGATTGGGTTGGTAGGTTT
The DNA here is from genome assembly GCA_033119425.1 of Bufotes viridis. Classification (NCBI taxonomy): domain Eukaryota; kingdom Metazoa; phylum Chordata; class Amphibia; order Anura; family Bufonidae; genus Bufotes; species Bufotes viridis. Next base: position 57,481,662 of record CM065598.1, read on the forward strand.
TGGCAGTGGGACCTTCCAATCCACCCTCCCAGTCCGGGGCAGATTTTTCCCTAGCAGGAAGGGATTCCCAGATGAGGCCTGCTCTAATCAGGCTGGCATAAAGTACCTCCCAGGGTGTCAGTCTGGGGGAAGGAGAGTGTTTGTGAAGCAGAGTCCTGTAGAGGCTCTGGGTGGTCTCAGTCACAAGGGCTGAGGGGCCACAAGGCTATGTGACGCCTGATACCGTCCCTGGGTGGATTATTTGGCTGAGTAAAGCCGGACTGAGTTACAGTTGTGAACTGTGCCCTATAAGTGAGGTAGGACCTTATTTATATATGTTAGTTAGAGCCCAGCCAGGCAGGCATTTATTTTGATTGTGTATGTGGGAACCGCAACTGATCCAGTGCCTGATAACTGGACTAATCTGTATTGTGCTGAAGGGACTAAAATAAAAGCACAGTTTGGACACTAAAACTGTTGTCTGCAAAGAAGTTGGTGATTATGACCCCCTGGATGATGTGATCCCTTACAATATATATATATAGGCACTGCAGGGAAGTTATAACTTCAAGGGGGCATTAGAGCTACACGGGACACTGCAGGAGAGGCGTTATAAATACTGGGGGTACTGTAGGGGCATTATTATTATTATTTGGCACATTATGGAGGGCATTGCTATTAATGGGGCACTTTGGAGGAGTGTTATCACTATTGGGGACACTACTACTAATGCGGGCAGTCTGGCAGCACTATTAATCTGTATGGCACTGTTATTTCTGACAGTATAGTGTTTGTGAACATGGGAGAGCACAGCAGGCGCAGTATTGGAAGGAGCAACAGTATGACAGTGACCTACCTAATTTGGGGGCTGATTTGCAAATTCTGTAACATGTGCCATATAGTAATACTGGTGTCTTCTTACTCTTATGTGGCAGACATACTGACCAAAGATGTCTACCTCTGATTGTAATTGGACCTAATGGAGAAGAACAGGTAAGTGAACAACTTAAATCCATGGAGATGTCACCTGTAAGTCATTGCATCCACCCCTGACTGCATTTTTAAATGTATTTTAATCTCTTTATTAGAAAGTAATGTTCGGGGGCAGGGGGTGCAATTTGCCTGCTCCGCCTAGGGCACTGAACTACTTAGTCCCGGCCTTGTGTACTGGTACATGTATTTTCCCGTCCCATGTGCATAAACTTACATTTATGAGCATTAAACCTCACTTAACACTTCTCTGCCCAAGCCTCCATTCTATCCAAATCAATCTGTATCAGTATACTGTCCTCTGTTGCGTTAATTACTAGAGATGAGCGAATTGCATACTTTGAAATTCTTTCACACTCCGTTTGGTGGTAAAAGGTGAATTGTGTTATGGATTCCGTTATCACAGACCATAACACAGTTCTTGCCTTTAGAGGCATTCCGTTATTCATTCCATCATAATAGAAGTCTATGGTCTGTCCATGTTTCTGTTATGCAGGGGAGTCCTCTTCTGCATAACGGAAACGGGATGGATCCGTTTTGCAGCCCAAAGACTTGTATTATGACGGAATTATTAACGGAATGCCTCTAACGTCATTTCGTTATGCAGTCTGTCATAGAATTGTGTTATTGTCCGTGGTAATGAAATCCATAACGCAATTCACCTTTTACCACCAAATGAAGTGTGAACGAATTTCATAAGCGGAAATTCGCTCATCGCTGTTAATTACTTTACACTGTTAAATACCAATTTTTGCTGACAATACTTAACCGTGAAGCCCCTCTACAACATCACTAATAGGCTTGAGCAAATCAAGCTTCGAATCATAGATCGGAAGTCGATTAGTTTTGTATTAGATTTTTGTACAGCATTAACCCCTTCCAACAATATCAATGACATGTACGTGGGGGAATGTGGTGCCTTACTGCATCCTCAAGTGCATGTACGTGATGTGATCGGGCGGGTGCAAGAGCTGCTCCGCCGGCATCACTGCATGCAGTGCTGACCCCGGCATGTGCGGGGTTTACAGAGGGAGGGGGCTCCCTCTGACTCCATTAACCCCCGCACTGCGCTGACAGGGGGCCGATGGTTGCCATTGCAGCCCCGATGCTTTACACAGGTATCGGGGCCTGCCAGCTACGGAAGCCCAGGAGATCCAGCCTTAGGGCTGGGTCTCCTGGGCAATGGTCAGCGTCTTAGGGCTCATGCACACCACTGTATTTGGTTTCCTTGTCCGTTCCGTTTTTTTTGCTGATAGGATGCAGACCCATTAATTTCAATGGATCCGCAGTATGTCCGTTCCATTGCCATGCAAAAAAAATAGAGCATGTCCTATTTTTTTCTAGTTTGCGGACAAGGATAGGCATTATTACAATGGATCCGCAAAAATAATGGATCCACAAAAAAGAACCAGATGCCACACAGACTTCATCCATTTTTTTTTTGCGGATCTGCAAAACATACTGTCGTGTTCATGAGGCCTTACTGTGTTAGACGCTGACAGTTGAATTCAGTACAATACAGAATGTATTGTACTGAATTAAAACAGTGCTCAAACCCTTAAAAAAGGTGTCCCACAGTGGGACAAATATAAAAAGTTAAAAAAAGTGGAAAAAATGTGTTTTTTAATAATAAAAAATAAAAGTTTTAAGTAAAAAAAAAAGGCCCTCTCACCATAAAATAGTGTTTAAAAAAATTAATAAATAAAAGACAGACATATTAGGTATCGCCGCATCCGTAATGGCGTGCTCTATAAAAAGTCACATAATCCACCACCTCAGGTGAACGCCGTAAAAAAAAATAACAACTAAGCAAAAAATTCAATTCAACAAAAAGTGTAATACCAAGCGATCAAAAAGTCATATGCACCCTAGAATAGTACCAATCAAACAGTCATCTCATCCCTAAAAAAAATCAGCCCCTACATAAGACAGTCGCCCAAAAAATAAAAAAAAAATATGGCTTTCAGAATATGGAGACACTAAAAAATTATTTTTTTCAAAAATGCTTTATTATATAAAACTGAAACACTCCACCAAAAATAGTAGTCATATTTCATATTGTCGCGTCCGTAACAACCTGCTCTATAAATATAGCACATGATCTAACCTGTCAGATGAACATTGTAAAAAACTAAAACTAAAAATGGTGCTAAAACAGCTATTTTTTAACCTTACCTCACAAAAAGTGTAATATAGAGCAACCAAAAATCATATGTACCCTAAAATAGTACCAACAAAATCCCACCTTTTCCCGTAGTTTCCAAAATGGGGTCACTTTTTTCGAGTTTTTTAGGGGTGCATCAGGGGGTCTTCAAATGTGACATGGCAACTTAAAATTATCCCAGTGAAATCTGCCCTCCAAAAACCATGAGCCCTGCCGTGTGCCTGTTGAGCAGTTTGCAACCACATATGGGGTGTTTCTGTAAACTACAGAATCAGGGTAATAAATATTGAGTTTTGTCTGGCTGTTAACCCTTGCTTTGTTACTAGAAAAAATGGATTAAAATGGAAAATCTGCCAAAAATGTAAAATTCTGAAATTTTATCTCCATTTTTCTTTAATTCTTGCGGAACACCTAAAGGGTTAACAAAGTTTGTAAATGTGGCCATTTATGGGTGGTTTCTATTATGTAAGCCCCTCAAAGTGACTTCACACCTGAACTGGTCCTTAAAAATTGGGTTTTGAAAATTTTCTTAAAAATTTTAAGATTTTCTTCTAAATTTCTAAGCCTTCTAACGTCCCAAAAAAAAAAAATGTAATTTACAAAATGATCCAAACATGAAATAGACATATGGGAAATGTAAAGTACGGTAATAACTATTTTAGGAGGTGTCTGTGAAGGTTCTCATTTATCCAGGTCATGGTATATCTGTAAAGAATAAATCAAGGCAACTGGACTTGCTGTAGATTTCTTGAAAACGTTTCACTCGTTCTTCCAACGAGCTTTCTCTATTCTGAGTGACTTGTACAAGAATTCTCTGGGAATGACCTAATGACCTAATTACAAGATGTTGATTCAGTTACATATTTGTTCCCAGAGAATTCTTGTACAAGTCACTCAGAATTGAGAAAGCTCGTTGGAAGAACGACTGAAACGTTTTCAAGAAATCTACAGCAAGTCCAGTTAGTTGCCTTGATTTATTCTTTACAGATAATTTAGAAGGTATCACTATCTATTTTGAAAGCAGAGAAATAGGAATTTTGAAAATTGCGAATTTTTCCAAATTTTTGGTAAATTTGGTATTTTTTTAATAAATAAAAATGAAATTTTTTGACTCAAATTTACCACTGTCATGAAGTACAATATGTGACGAGAAAATTCAGAATGTCTTGGATAAGTAAAAGCTTTTTTAAAGTTATCACCACATAAAGTGACATGTCAGATTTGCAAAATTAGGCTGGATTCTGAAGGTGAAAAATGGCTGTGTCCAGAAGGGGTTAAAATGTATTGGCTCCATGTAGGCAAACTTTGCATCACCTGAAGTATTTAAAAATATTTTAAAATTAGAATCCAAAGTGGGCTTTGGTACTGTGTGCTACGTCGCTACCAACACCCACTTCAGATTCTTATTTAAAAATGTTCTCAATACGCAGATCGGAATACTGTAGTAATTCATCAAAGTCTAGCAGGACTTCAGGCAATAGAAGTTTGGCTACACAAAGCCAATACATTTTAATGCTGTACGGAAACAGCATTAAAAACTACGTTTTTAAACAAATCGACTTCAGATCTTTGATCCGAGGCTCAATTCGCTCAAGCCTAATTACTAATAAATATACTGAAGAGAATTAGGACCAATTCTTACCCCTGTGGTACCCCACAAGTGACAGTTACCCAATCTGAGTGTGTACTGTTAATAACTCTGTTTTCTATCACTCAGACAGTTACTTACCCACTTACAGACATTTTCTCCCAGTCCAAGCATTCTCTTTTTATGTACTAACCTATTCATGTGGCACAGTATTAAATGCTTTGGAGAAGTCAAGATACATGACATCCCTGGTCCAGTGTAGAACTTACCTCCTCATAGAAACTGATTAGATTAGTTTGAAATGACCAATCCTTCATAAACACTTATTTTTATTGCCATATCCTTAAACAGTTTACCGATATATATATATATATATATATATATATATACCGTATATATAACTAAAGGACATTTTAGCGTTTTTTCTGTCAGTTCTATTGGTTAGTACTAAATCCAGTATGGCCATCCCTCTAGGAGGATCCTGAACCAGTTGGGAAAGTAATTGTCTTTAGTTATTGCCAAGAACCTGTTTCCTTTATGAGATGTACAGGTTTCAGTTTCCTAGTATATCCGGGTAGTGGAAGCCCCCCATAATAACGATCTCATTATGATTTGCGGCCTCATCTATTTTCCTTAGTAGTAGATTTTCAGTGAACTCACTATTTTAGGTGGCTTATAAGAAACGCCTATCAGTATTTTTTTTTCTTTTTTTTTTTAAATCAGATAATTTTTATTAAAGATTTTTACAACATTATACAAAAAAGTTGACTCTTTCCTTACATAATATTTGACATCTGATCACATAATAGACAAACAGAGCCAAAAAAGAAATGAGAAAAGAAAAACGGAACAGGAAAAAAAACCCAACCAAATCCCCCCACCCCCTAGCGAAGAGAAGGTCTACCCACCACTCTGGACACCTATCAGTCTGTATATAGAAAGAAAACAAAGGTTTCCTTCCTGTCTGTTTGAACAATTGTAACAATTAGTGCTGTCCTGTAAATCCAGTCCTCAGAGATACATCCCGTCACCACCTGGAATAGTTCCTAAACATATTCAATTGCCCCCACAGCAGTTTAATTCCGAACGCATGTCTTGAATTATCATCTTCTTGCATTTGTGGCCTCTAGTAGATTAAGTGGAGAAGGCCCCAGCCCTAACCGAGAGCCACCTGTCCCATATTGCTGCAAATTTGGCTTCACAGTTCCTATTTAGATATACCCCCCTCTCTCTGCGTAATATGTCGGTCACTCTATTAAAGAATTCTGCTAGCGTAGGAGGTTGAGGACGGATGCAGTACCTGGCTATCAATTTACGAGCTTGAAATAATAAACGTTGCACCCCGAGGTGCATTTCCCTGTCTCCATTGGTCATCACTCCCAAAAGACAATCTCTAGGAGTGGCTGGTATCTCCACCCGATATGCATCCTTAATATTTTGTAGCACCCCTGCCCAAAATCTCGACAGTTCCTCACATTCCCAGAACATTTGTAGTAGAGATGCTGGGACCCGCCCAAACCTCGGACAGGAATCATTCACTCTAGCCCTTAATTTACGCAGAAAGGATGGGGTTTTGTATGCCTTATGGATCAACAACAATTGAGATGCTCTGTGTCCCTCACATACTGATAGCTGCGGGGGTTAAAGCCAATATTTCGCTCCACTCCTCTTCTGAGACGGCACCTACATCATCCTCCTACCTCTTTCTAACTTGCAGTGTACCCTCACCCATGGATTTCGCTAAAAGATTCCTGTAGATTGAAGAGATCAGCCACTTTGTAGATGACCTAGTGAGAATCTGATGCAGGAGTGGGACATTTACACATCTCATTGAAGAGTACATAGCCTGTGTCTGAAACGCGTGCCTCAATTGTAAAAATTCATAAAAAGCGGTATGGGTAAGGGGGGAATTCCTCCCGCAGCTGCTCAAATGACTTGAGTACCCAGTCTTTCTGCAGCTGATGTAGAAAAATCACTCCCTTCTTTTCCCCCCCGGAAAACCCTTCTAGTCGAAATATCTCAGATCAGTATTTTTTTTATTGATTTTCCCACCATGTATTTCTACCCAAAGTGACTGCACATGTTGATTATCCTCATTCTTATCTTCTCGTAGTGTGGGTTTTATACAGGACTTTACATAAAGGCCCTTTCATTTTTTTTACGATCTATTCTAAACAGACTGTAACCCTGTAAGTTAAGAGCCTAGTCATAGCTATTATCTAGCCCTGTCTCAGGTATTCCCACTATGTCTTAGTCCTCCTCAAACATTACTAACACCAGTTCACCAATTTTATTTGTCAGGCTTCTGGCATTAGTAGAAATATACAATTAAGAGGCTTTCCCCAAAAAAATTTAACCTATACCTTTTCTGTAGCCAACAGAGAAGTTGGCCCAATTCTCCAGGAACTTCCTATACCAGTTCTTGAGCTACTTATTTACATTCCTAATCTCCCCCTGCCTTTTAGGTGTTGCTTGTGGTACAGGTAGTATTTCAGAAAATACCCTCTTTGAGGTCCTTGCACTGAGCTTGTGACCTAAGTCCCTGAAATCATTTTTTAAGGGCCCTTCACCTACCTCTAACTTTGAAATTGGTGCCAATGTGCGTCATGACGACTGGGTTTTTATCAGCCCTTCCCAGTAATCTATCAACCCGATCCGCAATATGACGAAGAAGACAACACATGCCAGGAAGACAATACACCATTCCACAATCCTGGTTTTTGTGACAGAGCACCCTATCAGTACCCCTAATGATTGAATCTTCCACTACCAGCACATGTCTGACCTGCCCTGCTCTTCTGGTCCAACTGCTTACTGGAGCTGACATTCCCCTAACTGGCAGAGGAAATATCTTACTGCAGTAGAGCCATCCCTGAACTGACATCTCCCTCATCTGTACAATTTGCAAAATTATTGGGGATGTGTCAGCTCAGGGCTATCCTCCCTGGCACTCTTCTCTCGACACTGCCTTTTAACTGTTACTCAGCCTGCTACCTCACTGTCCTGCTCCCTCATACTACCACCCTCCCCCTCATCTACCACATCGAGTGTTTGCGCAGTGAGAAGCAAACTCCTTTCCATATTGTCAAGGAATCTCAGTGTTGCAATTCTGTGCTTCCAAATCTGTGCTTCCAAATCTGCAATTTTCTCACACTTTGCACATGGAGCACATACTTGCTAATGGGGATTATACCGGGAAAAAAACAACTTAATTATACAATGCAATGAAAATGATAAATTGAGGGGGGCGTGGCCTGGACGGCACTGGAGATGGCTGCCTGCTAAGTGAGCTCCAGAGCCCGGTTCTCATCTCCCTTACCTAGAGACTTCCACAGCGATGGACGACACTCCTGAGACCCCCAGAATGGCTGCCAAACAGTTGGGGAAGAAGAAGGGACCGAAAGAGAGAGGCCCGCTGCAACTGGAACACTTTTTTTACCCTGAGGCGGCGAACAAAGATGACAGCAAGGGTAAGCAAACCGGCCCTGCTCGATCTCCCGCTGCAGCTACCTCACCCAGCAGCCTCTCCGGCCCCGAATCCCTCAGCAGCCCAGCAATTCTCCCTAAATGGGGACTGGGACTCACCGATCCCCTCTGGAATGGAGGGCGAAGCCTAGAGCGACCATGTAGCCTTGCACAGGCATCGTCATTCCCCAGCCCCAGGGGAGGGAGGCGGCCATACATCTACTCCTGTAGAAGAGAGAGAGGAAGCGCTGCTGACTGCACAGCAGAAGAGGCGCGTTGGGAACTGTAAAGGGAAAGAAGCTGCTCCCCTGCACTCTACTATGTTGGAGGGGGAATCTGACATTTTTGCACAGTTCCATACCTCAGACAATGCAGTGTCAGAAAACACCTTGAAGAATATGCTACTCACACTGCACTCTTCCCTGCACAGGGACCTCACTAGTATCCTCTCCCCCCTTCACACTGTGATCTCAGAGATTGGTGATAGAGTCTCCCACATAGAATCAAGGATGGAGTCCTTTGCGGAGGCACATAATACCGTTGTTGACTCTCACAACTCCCTGGATGATAAAGTTAATGTCCTGCAAGCCAAACTGGTGGAATATGAGGATAGGAGCCACAGAAATAACATCAAATTCCGCAATATCCCAGAATCCGTTCCTGGTCCAGAACTTAAAGGGTACCTCCAACTATTCACCAAGCAAATGCTCCCTGAGTGTGCGGACTATGAGCTTAGCATCGACAGGGCGCACAGAGTCCCTAAACCACCTACCTTGCCAGACTCGGTTCCCAGAGATGTCTTGGCCAGATACACGTTCTACCACGTAAAAGAGAAGCTCATGGAAAACACACGTAAGCAACATCCACTTCCGGACCCATACACGTCCCTGAAGTTATTCACGGACCTCTCGGCGGCCACTTTACAGGCCCACAAACGCCTGGCACCTTTGACTTCTATCTTGAGGAAGCACGGCATTCCGTACCGCTGGGGCTTCCCGACTAAAGTTCTTATCAACAGAAAAGGAACTTTCCACGCTGCTGCGACAATAACAGAAGGAAAAGCGCTCCTCTCCAGATGGAACATTCCTGTGGATGATGACCCTTCCCTGCTCGCCAACAAAAACCCTGAGAGGATGGACAAGGAATGGCACACGGTTTCCAGGTCCTAAGACACGGTCCTAACTGGACCCGACTTACCCTCTCGTTCTCTCTCCTCTATTGTTGCCCTATGTTTAGGGTGAGGGAAGTAGATGAACCCTCCCACAGTTAGTTCACCACGCTTATGTACCACACAGATCGACTACCTCTACGCGATCTGGGTACAGATATTATGTTTTTGTTTATTGCATACCTATCAGAAATGTTTTCTTTGTAAGGCACTATCAGGAATTATGCATCCACTAAGATGGTTTCTGGGTAATATACCCTTTGGAGGCACTGGGCAACCCACTCAAACTGACAAGTATACTTATCACCTTTTTATGATTCACCATGGTACTTAAATTCCTCTCCTTAAATGTCAGAGGGTTGAACAGCCCTTTCAAACGGTCGGTGTTATGAAAAGAATTGAAATCTCAAAAATGTGATATAGCATGTCTTCAGGAGACACATTTTCATCTGCTAACCCGCCTAAGCTTCATCACAGGGATTTCCCCACCATTCTTAGCACATCCTTCCCCCAGAAAAAAAGAGGGGTGTTGATAGCGTTTAGAGCATCCGTAGCGGTCCAGATCTCTCAGACCTGGATAGACCCTCAAAGTCGATATCTAATAGTGCACTGCATAATTAACAATGTGGAATATACCATCGCGAACATTTATGCCCCCAACTCACATACAGAACGCTTTCTTAAGCGCATTCTGCGTAAGATACAGAATATCAAAAAAGGCAATGTGGTGATATGCGGTGATTTTAATGCGCTCTGCAACCTTTCCTTAGATACCACAGCGTCCTCCCAATCCCACAGAATCTCAGTGACGAAGCTGACGTAGGCACACGAATTGTATGATATATGGCGGATTCTACATGTAAATGAAAAAGATTATACGTTTTACTCTGCAGTACACAAGACCTATTCCTGCATAGACATGTTTTGGATAGGAAGATCACTAATTGATAAAACTACCAAGGCAGAGATCGGCTCCATCCACTGGTCTGACCATGCCCCCATTTTGCTAACCCTAGAAGAAACTCCCTCGAGGATCTCAGACTATGTCTGGAGATTAAACACTTATCTTTTATCAATACCAACAATTGCTAATGAAGTGGAGGAGTCCCTTAAGAAACCATGCCACTCCAGAAATACAGCCCCACACCCTGTGGAGTTGTCATAAAGCATACATGAGGGGGGTGCTTATAAAACAGAGTAGCATCTGGCGTAAAAGCAGAAACAGTGATATGCAAAACACTCTGCAAACCATCCAGAGACTTGAGGCACTTAATAAACAATCTCTCTCAGAGGCTCACATAACGGAGCTCTCTAGAGCTAGATTGCACTTAAAGAACCTCCTCATGTGCGCATATGAGAAATCCCTAAAACGCCTTAAATTCCAGTATTACACCCAAGACAACAAATCTGGGGCACTCCTAGCCAAGAGGCTGAAATCCCTACAACAAAATCGAAAATTCAAGGCATACATCATCCCCAGACGGGATACTTAGTTTCAGCCCCTAGAGACATAGCCAATGCGTTTAGGGACTACTACTCTCGCCTATACAACCTAGTGGATGATGCCAATACCGCCCAACCTACTAAGAACGAGATTGACTCCTTCTTGGATCAAGTAAATCTCCCTAAACTAACCCCAGAAAACCTTGAAGCTCTCAACAGACCAATATCCGCAGAAGAGGTGCAAACAGTGATTCGTTCGCTCCCACTAAACAAGGCTCCTGGCCCTGATGGCTTTTCCTCATTATACTATAAGAAATATAGCGCTCACTTAATCAAACATCTCCTTCCGGTGTTTTCTGGGGCGATAACCTCTGGTCAACTGCCATCAGAAATGTTGGAGGCACTTATAGTGACCATACCAAAACCGGGGAAATCTCCCCTACAAACAACAAATTACCGACCCATCTCACTGCTAAATTGTGATATCAAAATATATGCTAAGATCCTGGCGAATAGACTTCTCACGATTGTCCCCTCCTTAGTCTCAATCGATCAAACGGGTTTTGTTTCGGGGAGACAGGCACCGGATAATACTAGGCGACTCTTAACACTCCTGCAGACAGCTGAACGCTCGGCCAAACCAACTACATTCCTAACACTGGACGCCGAGAAGGCGTTCGACCGTGTAAACTGGCCGTATGCCTTCTCGGTGCTGAGAAAATTTGGTTTCTCTGGACCGATTTACTCGGCGGTTGCAGCACTCTACTCCAATCCTTGTGCAAGAGTGTTTACAAATAGTGCCCTGTCCACAAAGTTTAAGCTGACTAATGGCACCAGACAAGGGTGCCCACTGTCCCCTTTATTTTTCATTCTCTCCATAGAACCCCTAGCAGAACTACTTAGGTGCAACCCTAATGTCAAAGGCCTACAAATAGGACCAACTGAACATAAGCTGGCGCTCTTTGCCGACAACATTATAGTGGTCTGCACAGACCCGGTTGCCTCCCTTCGTGGAGTATTTGACCTGCTGACATCCTTTAGCCAGGTCTCATATTACAAACTAAATGTTGACAAATCCCAATGCCTGCCCATCAACATACCGACTGAACAACTATTACTACTAAAACGCCTATTTCCCCTAGACTGGCAACAGGAAAGTATCTCATATCTAGGTATACAACTAACCCACCCAACATCTAAAACATTCCAATCCAATTTCCCCCCTCTCTTGGAAGAAATAAAGCAAGATATTAATAATATGAAGAGTCAAATGATCTCTTGGTTTGGAAGGGTTGCAGCGTACAAGATGCTGTTATTGCCCAAACTCCTCTATCTTTTTAGAACCCTGCCTATCCCGATCCCTGACCATTTCTTTAACAAAGCTAAAAAACAGATGATGGACTTCATCTGGAACTTTAAACACCCGAGAGTAGCATATGAAACCCTGACCTCACACAAAAAAACAGGAGGACTAGGAGTGCCTAACCTAAAACACTACCGAACAGCATGCCTGCTAGACCAACTGATCCACTGGTGGAACGACTCCAAAGATAAACACTGGGTAGCCATGGAGAGAACATCCCTCAACCTCTCCTCACTCCGCTCACCAATGATGAATGCGCTATGGAATCTTGACACTAGGCCTTCACCTCTGCAGGCAGTTAAATTATCCCTCACAGCGTGGAAATTGTACCTGGGCAGTACTGGCAATTCAGGGACTATCCCATCTCAGGTCATATCCATGAATTGTCTAGCTGACCACATTCCGGGACTTAACCTTCGGAATTGTATCTCCCAGGGTATCAAAACAGTTCAAGATCTGATGGACAAGGACAATCTTCCATCCTTTTCCCATATACAAGACACCTATCACATTCCCCACAGGGATTTCTACAAATTCCTACAAGTTAGATCTTTCCTAAAAGACAGGGAGGGCAAGTCCCTAGAATTTCCGAAGGTGGTTAAAAGATTCCTGCATGACAGGTTCCCGAAAAAGGGGAGGCATCTCTCTCTTTTACGATCTTCTGAGTCGGGGAACTGAGTGGACAAAACCACTCCCATTGAAAGCATGGGAAAAAGACCTTGATCAAACCTTTTCTAAAGAACAATGGCATGCAGCGTTCAGAATAGCCACCTCCTCTTTCAGATGTGTGACACACCAAGCGGCGATTTTTAAAACTAGCCTAAGATGGTACTTTACCCTGACTAGACTAAACCTGATGTTTCCCTCTGTCACTCCGGATTGCTGGAGATTATGTGGACACAGAGAGTCCCTCCTCCATATCCTATGGTCCTGCCCCAAGGTTTCCCATTTATGGAATGATGTGCGGCATCTGCTGGCCACCCTTATGCCTACTCTCCCCCCTCTATCGCCCCAGCTGGCACTACTGTTTATAGGAATAGACACCATACATAGTAACTGTAGGACTGTATTAGCTCATATTCTTATAGCATCCAAATTAACGATAACCAGGCACTGGAAAGACCTTAATACCCCTCCCCTACAAGAGGTGATTTCTCTAGTCAACTCCACATGTATGTATGAAAAAATGTCTCATTCTGGCACACTATCCCTAAAGAAATTCCAGTCCGCATGGTCAGTTTGGACCTCCAGTCAGTGGTATGTGTACTAACAAATTTCCGAACACAGACCTAGGGCACCTATAGATCATAGGCCCTCCTTTGAGGACACTATCGGCCTTAAACTGTGATCCCGGATAGTAAGATACTCGATAGCCTTATGTTCAGACTGTTAATTTTGTTCTATGTTCACTGTCATTTTTACTCTTTTGTTCCACCCCTGCAAGGGTTGGAATGCTCATATGTGGTGTAATAGATGCTTGTATTGCTACTTGAACAGTGATTGACAATAATTTGGCTATTGCACAGCTTTTGTTAGGGCGCTGTTATGCCCTGTATCTGATGTCTGATATTGTAGAATTACTTTTTTGGAAAAATCAATAAAAACTTTGTGATTAAAAAGAAAATGATAAATTCATAGATGCAGTTCCCTCCTAAAGTCCTTCAATCCAAAATCACCTAATCTCAAGGCACACTTTAGATGAAAACACACTCGCAAAGTCGCTGTTTAAGTCTGCTTATAAAGCTGCTGTTCCCAGTTAGCTCCAAACCAGTCAGTAGTCTTTTTTTTCCCCTCTGGATTCAAAGGGGTAGCAGCAGGATTACACTGTTGGTGAACCACTAAGAGGAGTAAGATTGAGGAATCTATTATATCTGTGTGGCAAACTCTGAAGATGAGACATGGCTGAAAGAACGCATCATGGTGGACTGCTCCCAATAGAGAAGATGAGGAAATAGAACATTAGAGGAGACACCACTGGAAGTAAGAGGTATGTAGTGCTGTGTTCTTCTGTATGTTTGGTAGCACAGAATGTAATGTTCATCCAAATATGTCTTTAGCATGTGGGGTGACATTTCGATTTTTGCCTCAGGCAGCAGAGAACCTAGAATCAGCCCTGGGCCTAAAGACTGTAATATGTCAGCGTTCAGTTCATGTGCCCGTTCTTCATTTGGAGAGCAGACAAATTTGGACAATTGAATAACCCTTGTGCAAATGTCTCTGCTTGACTTGTGTCCTAGCATTCTAGCATTTGGTTTTCCCAGTGAATTGTAATACAAATTTTATACAAATGCAACAGTGTTGTATTTAATATATTATCTAATTCATACACAATTAAATGTAGATTTGTGAGTTAAAAGTGCACAATAAGTCAAAAACAACACTTAAATCAAGGGTGATTCATAAATATACTGTTCCCAAAATGTCCATATGACACCCCAAGCAATAACCATATAAAAATATACTATAACACAGAATAGACCAGCTCTGCTGACCCACAACTGACATACAACTACACAAACCTATTTCGGCTCTGCCGCTTATTTTCTAATAACTTTGTTACAGTGATCATGCAGTTAAATGTCGTCTCTGCCCTAATCTGTAACCCTGTGGTCTAATATAGCTCTATTACTGAATAAACTTGTGACCGTATAAAATGAGGTCATGCATCTAACAAATCCCTTAAAGGAGGCATAGGAAACTCCCTTAATAAAGTATTCCATAACCCAGTTGGCCTCGCACACTCACTTTAGTTACACATAACTTGCCTGTAGAATAAAGTATGTAAAGTAATACACTGTACTTACCATCCCGAAGCTTTGTGGACCGGCCTCTCTGGAATTTGGTTTTCTGCCTGGGCTACGGAGAGGATGTTACTTCCGCTGTGGACTTGGCAAGAACTATTACTCTCTCTGGTACATGTTCAAGTGAGGTGGTTTAAATGGTCTGTGTATAAACCAGGGAGATAAATAGTTCTGGCCACGTCCAGAGGAGCGTCATGTGACTGGGTCCACTCAACTTCGGGGTGGTGTATCATAAACTTTCTTCTTCAGGCGAGTTATTTGTAATTAAAGTGGGTTTGTGGGTCCTGCTGGGTCCCAGAAAACCCTTATAAGAGAAAATTATATAATGTCTTATTCTGACTGAGTGAATTAGATCCTGTATAGGAAGAATATTCATACTGGCAAAAGTCAATTGTAAAACTCTAGACATTTTGTAACACTAAAACATAACGTTAACAATTTTGTTAAAGAGTCAATATTGTGGATGAGCTGAAGGACCTTGGACTCTGGTCCCCACCACTACTGCTGCTGCTGCTACTAAGCCTGCGGTGGGCAGTGGAACAGGACTCCTGGGTTCCTGGATAAGTAAAGACTAGAGTTGGTGTAAAGGGTGTGATAGATGGAGTTTTCATCAATGTAGGAGTGTGGAGAGCTTCAGGTTCAAGAACTGTGCTGCTGATCTCAATTCTGGGGAGTTTCACTTTGGGACCTCTTGCTGATTCTTCATATGGCTCTTCCTTGAATATCTTATAACAGTCTGCCTGCTGGGCAGGTTGGTGGTCTTGAGGCACCTTGCAGATGGGTTGGTGTGCATCAAGAATTAGTTCTAGCTTGTCTTTTTGCTTCTGCAGTTCAGCTATCTCTTTTTGTAAAGATGACTTCTCTTCTTCAAGTTTGTCCGTCTCCTAAAATGATAGAAAAAGAATTACTGGATGTGAGATGTTACTCAAATTTCACATTACATTACCTTTACCTATTACAATTATAACAATTGCCATACTCTGTACACTAATCTCAAGCACTCTCAAGACAGAGCTCATGAGGCACAGTTGAGATGAGCCCCACTCTTCATGGAAAACTCCTATAAATGTAATGTTTTGTAAATTAGAGTTATATGTCTGACAAACGTTCATAATATATGTTTATTTGGGGTGAAGCTGCGTTTTTTCAGGCAAATAGCCCCCTGCTTTATGTCACAGAGTGATAATACTTACATGCTGAAATACTGGCTGCATGCAACCACCACTAGGAAGGGCTAACAGCATACAGAATATCGAACTCAATAAATCTGTAAAATCTATATACAATGAAGTCCCATTAGTGGTGAATGCAGACAAGAAGCTGTAGAAGATCATTAGCCGCTCCCTCTCACCATATGGTAATTCTGCCACTGCTTACGGTGTACATCTACAAAATGTAAAGTATAGGTCACAGAGCACCTAATCAATAAAGTGCAGCAGTATTAATGTCTTCTACAATGTGTGATAGCTTCTTGGTCTACAATGTTCTAGCCTTAGCTTCGCAATACCACATTTACTCCAAACTATACATCTCAGCATTGAAAATTACAACACCAAGAAGGACAAGATTTTGCAAATCGAGGAAGTATCAGGTATTTCTGAGATCTGAAAATGATCAAATTTTCAGACATCTAGCTCCAATCTATGGCATGTGTGAGGGGCATAAAATCCAGATTGAAAGCAAAGGATCAAGTCGTGTAGGATGATTGTGTGAGGCCCCTGTTCGTTGACGTGTCAGTTATTGCTACTTGTCGCAAACTGAGAGTCACTGGTTTATCACTCCAGCAAATCGCTATGCCCCTGGGCCAAGATATCAGCATTGTTTAGCGCTGCATGGCCCGATGGTTGAGAGAACAACAATAAACTGGAATGGCAGCAAGAGGTGCACAGAGGTGAACCCCCGCACAGACGGATCATCTGATTAGAATAATGATGCATAGTGATCCATTCTGTACTGCAAGTAAAATTAGACGTCACATCCCAAGCCTGGGGCAGCAAACAGTGTCTACGCAAACCATGAGAAGGAGTTTGCACAACATTGGGCTATGAGCCAGACATCCAGCTACAGGTGTTATATAGACCTCACGTCACTGCTCTCAAAGGCTATCATGGAGTCATGCTTTTGTTTTGGATGCAATAATAGCCAGAGATAGTTCTGGAGACCACAAGGGCAGTGCCATGAAAAGACCTTTACAAGGGAATGCACACCAATTTTACTCCCAGGATTATGCTATGGGGTTGCATAACATACCTTAGCTGGACGCCTCCAGTCTTCATCTCAGGTACATTAACAGCTTGGCATAACTTTGATTTGGTTATGGAGCCAGTGGTATGACTATTTCTCCAGTGTTTCAGGAGCTATTTTTAACAGGGTAACACTAGGTCACATGCTGCGCATGCTATTAATAGCAGCCTACGTGATTTAAATGTGTTACGGTGGCCTGCAGCATCTCTGGACTTGTCTTCTATCGAGCACATCTGGGATGTCATTGGTCGGCAAACCAAAGGGAGCTGGCAGCAGATCTTGATTATTTGCATGCCAAATGTATTCAGCGTGGCAGAACATTCCACAGACAACCATTAATAACCTCAATGATAGCATGCCAAGTCGTGTACGTGCATGTATATCTGCACAAGACGCTAATACTCGATACTGAACACATTGAGATGTTTTGAATATTTTGTTTCCATTTCTTATGGTTTTTTTCAACTGTATTAACTATATAACTATGTATATCATTACGGGTACTTTCACACTAGCGATTTTCTTTTCCGGCATAGAGTTCCGTCATCGGGGCTCTATCCCGGAAAATAAAAGCTTCAGTCACATCCCCATGCATTCTTAATGGAGAGAAATCCGTTCAGTATGCAACAGGATGTCTTCAGTTCAGTCACTGAACAGCGTTTTGGCCGGAGATAATACCGCAGCATGCCGCGGTATTATCTCCGTCTAAAATGCCTGAAGACATGCTGGAATGACGGATCTGTCATTAATTCCCGTAGAAATGCATTAGTGCTGCATCCGTTATTAAAAATACCGGAAAGACAGATCCGCCATTCCGGTCTGCGTATGATGTAGGGATTGGATATTTCTGTGAAAAAAAAAAATAGATGGATCTGTCTTTCCGCAGGACAAACGGAGAGACGGATCCGCACTTGCAATGCATTTGTGAGACGGATCCGCCTACAAATGCTTTTAGTTATCATGTGGTTAGATGGATCCGGCGGCCAGTTCCGGCGACGGGCAGTTCCGGCCGCAAGTGTGAAAGTACCCTAACATGTTTGTCAGTGCTATCATTTCCACAATTCCATGACTTTCCTTCTTGGTGTTGCAATTTCAATGTTGAGTAGTGTATTATCTGTACAATTTTCTGACATAAATGACTACATTATACTGTCTCGTGTTATCTTTCCCCATTTAGAGACTGTGTCCTCCTTTCTGTGTACTCACTGCCTGTAGGTAATCTGTGAGCTCCTTGCGTCTGTTCCTGCATTTAGCGGCAGCAATCTTATTCCTCTCTCTTCGAACTCTTCGTCTTTCTTCTTCTTCTGGTGACATCTGTGCAGAAGAAATACAAAAAATATCATTACTGCTACTAAGGGCAAACAAAATATACCATCCCATAGTCCTACTTGGATTGTAGCTATACTGCAGTTGTACTAAAGTTTTGAAGGGCATTTTGGTGGGAAGATGAGCATCCTGTGAGTTTACTATGTACATAGGTCATGGTGAATTAATGAACCCTGGAATGAATGAAGTCTGATTTCTTTATGAATAGAAGGATTGGCAGTGTGTGTGACCCAATGAGTCAGCCATTAATGCTTATCCCGCTTCAAGTTGTGGTTTGGCATTCATTTAGCTCCTTTTCCTTCTGACTCATGCCACAGGTTTATGAGTCGCCCATCAACTGTTTCCGTCATGTGTGTAGTTAGTTTAATTTCACGCAAACTACAAATGTAACCCTTTAAATACCTGGTGTACCCATGAGAAAATATACTGTACATAAAGTCTGCGTTCACCATTTTTTACAGGTATGCTTAACGGATGTCTGTTACCCATAGACTACCATGTTAAGAAAAGTATACAATTAACATATACCTTTTTTTACTGGACTTTTGGGGATGGAATTGCATAGGCTACTACACTATTCCATCCTCTTTTTTACCAGTATAAGGTTATATCTACATCTGCATAAGAGATTCAGTTTTCAGCCTCCACAGCAGATTCCGTAAGATGTGGGTTTGTGCGGGAAGATTCAGGACACCATGACAGATAACTGCTGGACCCTATAATAGTCAATGAGATCCATCGGCGCCGTTGGCGTTTGTCATGTCAAGGGATCTGAACACTTCCTTTATTTTCATTGCTCTGCTCTCATGATGGAGGAGAACAATGGAAATAACCAAGACTGATATGAAAAGAGCCTACTGACATAAACAAGGCAGGTAGAGTCAATATGACTAATCAAGCCCTTTGGACAAATTTAGCACGTACATTGGGAGCTTTCCCAGAGTACATGCTAAATGTAAGGTAAAATGCATACATTACATTATCTTGTACTGATCCTGGGTTACAGCTGTATTATAGTCCACAGCTTCATTCAAGGTTTAGCTGTTTGTCATTAGAAACAGTCGACAAGCTTGTCAACAGACACATCCCCAACTGATAAGCTGAATTTCTATAATGCAATGGGGCAAATTTCCCACATAATTTTACTGTACAGCACCTGGGCTAAAACTACAGAGCAAGGGATGACATTAAGGGATACTGGAAGATTTCAGCTCTAAAGTCTGCAGAAATATGAATGTGGGTCTAGATTATAGAATAGGCTGTAACTCAATAGGCATAGGCATGTAATTATATATGAGACTCAACTTTTTACGACAATCCATAGTGTAAACTATAATAAAAGTGTTCAAAGGATGGATGTACATATTTTAAAAGAGACATAACCTACAAACATGTTCCACAAGGGAACATAAAGACACCATGCCCAGTATAATATACAAAAATATTCAATTTATTAAATAGAGAGTCAAAAATACATAACTAAAAACATAAATAGGACATCAGAAATGGGTAACAGTAACCACAATTGCTATACCAAGTCACTGGCCACTGACTTCAGTGCCCCGGAAAAAGATGCACAACATGTTAAAAAATGCCAGTGGGGAACATGAAATGGGATATAATATCAATAACAACTAGTATAAGTAGCCTAAAATTGACTAAACATCCATATAAGAAGGAGACATCCTATTCAGGTCAGGCTACATAGATAGATTATAAATAAAGCTCCCACCAACAGGACCCACCTGTAGACATGATCGAGGGAAAAGAGCCCAGAAATGGTCAGAGAACACATCAACACTCCTATAAACTTATATTGAAAGTAGAATGGCTTCATTATAATATTATTAATGATTTGACTACATACATGATCACCTGGTCTTCTTCGTCCCATACTTAAAGCACCTCCCATGCCTCTGATGACACCATGACGTGGACTATGATAGGGTGGTAGGGTCAGCGGTCTAACACTTGGTTGTACCATCCAGTTAAGGTCTTGGCTTGATGCTATTGCATTTACTGTTGGGATGAAAGGACCAGAAGATGTAGGGATTGGATATTTCTGTGAAAAAGAAAGACACATAGCTAATGAGTTCATACGCTTGAAGAATATATATATAAAGCATTGTTTCACAGATTGTATATGTTAGGTATAGTTTGACTCTCTAATTTTACAACTTCTACAATATTCTGTACTTATATAAATTCTGTCACCAATATTTACAGCAATGTCTTAAGGACCAAATAACATTGCATTTTAATATGACTAAAGACGCAGCCTCCTTGCTTCTTCACCTAAGCCAAGATGCAGATTGCTGACAATATCCCACTTTTCAGGGTATCTCACTTTTATCCTGACAAACTCCTCCACTGCCATTTGGAACAGAGAGAAAGATACCAACAGGTGGGGACTGACTGGCTGCTTGCCTGTATCTTCCTGCTCACACAGGAGGCAAGCAGTGTGGAAGCAGGTAGGGCAGTGTATAATACTGTGTGTTCACTGTGGGAGGCACATTTATAAGGAAGCTAAAATCTGACATACGTATGCAGTATAGATAATATATTCTGCATGTCCCTCCTTCCATCTCCAAGAGTTGGGGAGTTGGTATGGACAGTAACAAGGTCATATATTTCATATTCACCCAGCTTCCCCCTCACCTACTGTCCCCTTCCCCCATACCATGTAGATTGTAAGCCCTCTCGGGCAGGACGCCCTCTCCTTCTGTACTGGTTTGTTACTCGTCTTGTTTATGCTTAATGCAATTGTCTGTATTATGTATGTATACCCCTTTTCATATGTACAGCGCTATGGAAAGAATGGCGCTCTAATAATAATAATAATAATAATATTATATGCTACCATAATTCATACGCATAGTGAAACTTTAGCATACTTGGATCTAGCAGAGTTCTAACCACTACATCAATATTAGTCAGTTGAGCATCATACCTGAACGTTTGTACAGAACTTTCTATTAGCATGCAGTGCAGACTGTCACATGTATACGTTTTCAAAAGAAAGGCATCAGTAAATAAATACGAAATATATTAGAGCTATTGGTCAGCCTATGATAACATTTCCTGTTAGGAAACATGACTTAACACACAAAGTATACACAAATGTGTCACAGGGGCTTAGCCCTGGGGAGTCTGCTGAGCTTCAGTGGCCATACCTTCTAATGAGTTCTACACTGGATCTTGGTACAATTAGGAAAATTTAGAGATTTGCCATCTGACTACAAACTGCTATTAGCTCAGCGTGTGTATTATGTACTGTGAGTGGTATTAGAATTCTGAATGTCATGTGGCAAAACCAAGGAAAGCTGTAGTTATATTGTAAAGATATCGGGATACCCCCAGAAGAAGCCACAGTGAAATGTGATGGTGTCATTGGTCAGTATGGGCTTTATTACTATATGATACTTCATACTGTGTGCATATTGCTTACTGCTTCCTCACCAGACTGTTCTACAACATCACAGGTTGACTGTGTAGTATTCAATTTATAGTATACAAAGTATTAGCTGTATAGCTACTGTATATGTACTCTATAGTGAGGCACACATACTGTTTTGTATGTATTATATATAATTTTGTGTAGCACTATTAACTAATTGTAGGAGTTAGTTGTGGGTGTGCAGCAAGCCCCTGAGGAGCTGGTGCAGAGAATGAGAGTGGTAGTGTCTCTGATGAGATGATGTGTCACAGTGTGCTCCCTTAGGCCATTGTTCCTCTTTACCAAGTGCAAAATAGGAGTTGTAGCAGAGGGTCTTCCATTAGGCCACTTAGGCCGGCGCCTAAGGCCTTGCGCTGGTGGTGGCCTCGCTCTGGCAGGGGCGGACTGAGCGGTCGGGCACTTCGGACGTGGTCCGAGGGCCCATCGGGAAGGGGGCCCGCAGCAGCAGGTCACAGGGAGATGAACACTTCCATTGTGGAAGCGTTCATCTCCATAGTCATCTGTATCGCCGTCCTCAGGACGGGGGGGCACTTGTTACTGGCATATGGGGGGAGAGGCACTTGTTACTGACACATAGGGGGAAGAGAGGCACTTGGTACTGGCACATGGGGGGGCATGGAGAGGTACTTGTTACTGGCACATGATTGGGGGGCATCTATGGGGGGCACTTGTTACTGGCACATTATTATGGGGCACTATGGGGGCTTCTACTGAGGCCACTAAGTAAACTAAGATTATTTTTTGTTGTCAAACTGCAGAGACGAAAGAGTCTGAAAGGAGAAGACGAGGACAGAGAACACCTACATCAAAGGAGACGTCACTAGGGGTATGGGGCGCTGTATTTCTGTAGTGATGGGATCAGGGGCATAACGATTAATTTTGCCTGGGGGCCCTGAGGTTTCTCAGTCCTCCACTGGCCGCAAGTACAATTAGTGGCTTTTGCGGCCGGCGGGTGGCCTAAGCGGACTAATGGAATGGAAGAGCCGCAATGGGGCCCAAGGCCGCTCTGAGCCCCTCTCCGTCTCTGCTTCTTTAAGAGAGAGAGCGCTGTACAGCCACACAAGGGAGAAGCGTCCAGTGACTTGTATGGAAGGTTCAAGAGGAATAGCTGTTAACTAAACTGAGTGCTTGTGTGACAGCAACCTGAAGTGTATGACCAGAGTGGAAGCCAGTCGCACAGATTGGTTCTCTATTCTGGATCATAGACAGTAGCTGACATGGCTTTTATGGCCTCCATGATGACCACATGCCCTGATAGAAGATATGGACAGGGGTTGTCTTTATAAGAACCCATTTAAAAAGAATACATTTGCTTAACTGAATACCAATGCAGTGATCTCACCCACTGTCTATAAATGTAAGAGTTGTATGTTAGGTCATGTAACAATTTCAGGGTCTGGAACTGACAATCTATTATGGACAACGTGATCACTAGTCATATCCCCTTATCAATGGAAGTCTACACTGCTAGGAAAAGTAATTGAATCGGGCTGGAGTCATCTAGGATGATGTCGCAAATTCATTTCTCAGTGGAGAATGCATATTAAATAATAAATGTTTTGAATAAATCTTTTACATCTTAAAGGGGTTACCCCATGACTAATGTAAAAAATGAAAATTACATGGATCCAAAGATCTCCCATTCATTGCTCTGCTAGATTTATATCAAGCTGGTAGATCAAGGGGAGTGTCTGTTCTGCTGCAGCTCAGAGGGCGTGTCTCAGCTCAGGAGGCAGTTGTAGGATAAAACTGAGCATGTGCGACCATCTCAGTGAGCAGGTCAAAGAAATAAGAAAAAAAATAACAGCAGGTGGCGCTATACAGATACATTTTATTAAATAACTCAGTGGCTATGATAAGTTGTTAATTACATGCAATTACAAAACAATTCAGATCCCGGTGCTGGTTTAAAAACTGTAGTATATGTTTCGTGGGACAACCCCTTTAAGGAAGAATAAAGCGGGCCCTGCACTTTATACTTTTGGCTGTACCCTTATACTACATGAAGTTTGTTTTTTGTTTTTTAAATCCCATTCATTTGTGTGAATTCTGTATGCAATTCAAAAAACAAAAAATCTGCAATCTGTGTGTGAAATAAAATTCACAAATTGCTTGAAGTGCATGGTTTACATTTTTTAGCTTTCTTTTCCATTAATTCCAGAAGGTAATTCAAATATATTATTAAAGAGAACCAGTCACACTGAACATGGTGTCTGTTCTGCAAGCAGCATGTTAGATAGCAGGAGAAGCCTAACCTATACCGCTATATTGATATATAGCAGATTTATATAGGTTTGTGGGAAAAGATTCAGAACCATTCCCTTTAAGTCCTGGGCACTGGAATTGCCAGGATGCAAGTGTACTTGCCATTTAAAACAATGACACATACAGGTGCAGCGTGGCAATTAGTAGGAATCCGCATGTAGGTCCTGCAGTCAGGTCATACCTAATATGTGTTACTTCAATCACACACACATGGGGTATGAAGATAGTTTGTGATAAACCAAAGCCATTATACAGGATTTTATTTAGTATATTCAATAACCATGTCTGACAACCTGAATTGTCTGGAGACAGGACACATTTAAAGATGGTTGCGGTGATTCTTGGTAGTCAGTGCCAAAACAAGAAACAAGAAACCAAGATTCCACAAAGCTTCCATTGATGTTAGTTGTGTGAAAACAAATAGATGAAGATATTTCAATTGTAAGCAGAACGGAATTTATCAATGGACAGTGGGCATTCTGCTGTCTAAGAAACCCCCATAAACCATTATACAATGATGTTATGGATTGGGTGCCTTGACGTTCCAGCCCCTCTGGCCATGGACGGAGAAGTATTGATGCACTCCTGTGTCCCACCTATCCTCATCTTACCTAATCAAGAATAATCTGTACTGAACACATTAAGAACGTTCTGTACACGACATTGACATCATCAATGACATCAGCAATGATTCATAGAGCACCTGATGCTCCAAAGAACACCCTCGTGAGGACAAACCATCCACAGGAAACTCACAGACAGTAATGAGTAAATTCTTGTAAAATATATGTACAGGTAACAATGGCAGTAGATCAGTAAATGCTATTCACTTCTTCTCTGATCTCCCCAAAACCCGAATCAAGCAAGCAGGTCTCTTTCATGGGATAGGGAAACAAGGTAATGCCAGACACCTCTGCCAAAGGCATATCTCCTGACAGAATAAAAGAAGAGGAAATATTAAGGTTAAAGAAAACATCCACTTGAATGCATGGGAACACTGGCTCCTCACTGTGCGCAGCAGGACCTGCTCTCCCATCATGATGACATCACATGATCAAGCTGGTAGTGCAGGTCCTGCAGTATCCAGTGAGGAGCGAGTGTCACAGAGTGTTCAAGTGATGAGGTGAGTTTTTATTTTGTCATTACACCAGGGGCACTAACAGTGGCATTAAAAATACTGGGGCATACTAAGAAGAGCTTTATATATACTGGGGAGCATTACTAGGGGCCATTTGATGTCTAGGGGGCACTATGGGGGCATTATGTATAATGAGGGCACTGCAGGGGTTGGGTTTAAAAAAAAAAAAAAAAAAGCCTGTGAAATTAATCTGTTTTGATGTCTGTTAACACAAGCTAAACGGTCATTAAAAACGGATAGGCGACCAGGAAATAGATGCACACTGATGCAAAATAGTCATGAAAAACCGATAGTGTGTTTGTTTTTAACAGCCTTTTTTATGTGAATGTAGCCTTAGCCAGCCAATAGCTGGTATAGAGTCAGAGAAAAGTGTCCATCTGCACATTTACCATCCTGCCTCAGCCCCTGTGATGAATCTGGTGCTGGTCTAGACAGCCGTTCTAAGTTTATGCCACCTTTAGGGTACTGTTACAAGGCGACATTTGTCGCGCAACAAAAGGGAACAACTACAATATATCATATGTCGCAGTAATGTTGCGCAACATTTTTTATAATGATAGTTAATGGTGTCGCACTGCGACAGTCGCACAAAAATCCAACTTAAATAGATATTTGTACGACAGTGCTGTTGCAGTCGCCGCATGTTGCAGTGCGACACCATAGACCATCATTACAAAAATGAAGCGTGACATTACTGCGACAAATATCACACGTAAGATGTCATTGTGTAGCCCTAGCCTTATGTTCATCTTCATGAGTCCTAAGCGCTCTATGCCCGTGCAGCAGACTACTATTTGCACGGGCACTGGCTGTGTGCACTCCTGGTGTGGATGCGGACCCACTGACTTGAATGGGTCCACAATCCACAAAAGATAGGACATGTTTTATCTTTTGTGGCGTGGAGGCACGGATCCGAAATCCCACTGAAGCACTTCATAGTGCATCCATGGGCTTCTGATCCGTGCCTCCACTCCGCAAAAAATAGGAGATTACTTTGGCCGTATATGGCGGATTGCAGATCCATTCAAGTCAGTGGGTCCGCACCACAGAGTGCACACGGCCAGTGTCCATATATACTGTTGACCATCTTGTTATGGTCTGCAATTCAGACACGGGCCCATACATTTGTGTGTATGAGCCCTTAGGGTTAGTGACACTGGGCCGCAACAGAAAAAAACATCATAAAAAACGCAGGAGGCAAAAAAAAAAAAATGCCAGTAGCAATGTAATGTGTGTAAGGACCTGAACTAAGCCAAATGCACAGAAATATGTTGCATATTACACAAATAATGGGGAATACATTGCATGTGTCAAATTTTTATTCCTACCTCCATAGTTTTGAAAAATGTTAAATGAAAGAGACGTGGCTTTGTGCCAAATTTAATAAACTTGGGCATTATTATAATTTTTTTTAATGCAAGAAATGTCAGTACATATGATCTAAGAAATCTAAGAAAGAAAAATTTGTCTAACATGCTAGATTCACCTTTTTTTTTTTTTTTACACATTTGGTGCAATCTGCAGTTTTCATTGACTCCTACAGTACATTTATGACACAATTGACACATCTCCAAAAGTCTCTTATAACCTTTTGCTCTTAGTAGTGGCCCTTAGTGTTAGCAAGTTCCCCACAATACCATAGTTCACTGACTCCTTATTACATGGCCTAACTTTATGTGACATGTGAAAGAATATCGATATATATATATTTATTTACAGTGAAAGTCTTGTCCCTCCCATTTAGGCCTCATGCACACGACCGTTGGTGTTTTGCGGTCCGCAAACCGCGGATCCGCAAAACACAGAAGCTGATCCGCGTTCCATTCCGCAATTTGCGGAACGGAGCGCGGCCCATTGTAGAAATGCCTATTCTTGTCCGCAAAACGGACAAGAATAGGACATGCTCTATTTTTTTTGCGGGGGCACGGAACGGAGCAACGGATGCGGACAACACACGGAGTGCTGTCCGCATCTTTTGTGGCCCCATTGAAGTGAATGAGTCCGCGCCCGAGCCGCAAAATATGCGGCTCGGACGCGGACCACAACAACGGTTGTGTGCATGAGGCCTAACACTACTGTGCAGCTATAATGACCTAATATGTGGAATTAGCACATTATCAGCCTATATTTAGCATTCTTTGAGGATATTCACCATAGAAAAGACAGGTATACCACATCTACCTCCCTAATATCTGAATCCTAGAAGCACTATGCTATATATATATATATATATATATATATCTATAGACACACACACACACACACTCAGGATGAATGTTGGACTCACTTGGTGCTGATCCTCTGGAGGTGTGGATCTCATGCTGTGACCCATAGCGATGCTCCCAAACACTTGTGTAGCTCCTGGGTCACTGGGGCTCTGGCTGCCTCTGCTGCACCCTAAATCCTGATGAGGGAAAGTTCCAGAAAGGTCTCTATACATCGTCTGGAACTGAACACTTGCTCTGTCAGCTCACACTGACTCACAGATCTACGCTGCCTCATTTTTATCAATGGGGACTCCTCGAATCAACTAACGATACAATTCAAAACCTGTAGGGGGAGCATAATGGAAGAAACATAACAAGATTAGTATAATTCTCCGACTATTAACGTCTTTAAATAGCAAACGTTAATACAATTAGTACTTGACCATTTGAGATGTTGGACATTGTATATCTGTGGTCGTTAAAGCTCAATAAGAAATGTTACAAACTCTGTTTCACCCTACAAATGGTACGTTCCAAGGATTACCCAAAAGCAGTAATGACGTACATGCCCTTATAAGGGCACACTTCCTCAGTGAAAGGAAAACCCTTTACTTAAAGCGTCAGTTTTTTTTTTTTTTAACTCTACTATTTCCAGAGTGGAACGGAAACTATAAGTGAAGTGAAATCACTGCCGAGATACCTGACAGCAGTGCTTCTGGGAAATGACACTCGCTCGTCCTCCTCGGGCACAGCCTGGGTATGACCTCCTGGCCTGAAACTGACAGGAGAGCCACCATTATTCATCTCTAATTACAAACAAATGGTATTAGACCCCTATAGAAATACACTGCTGACCCTGCAGAGATATACATGTCTATGTACTTTATATTGTAGGTTCATCACACCCCGGTGATACGGTGAGCAGACATGGGGGCAGATTATGTGTAGGGTTTATGTGTTCTTTATATTGTAGGTTCATCACACCCTGGTGATCTGGTGAGCAGACATGGGGGCAGATTATGTGTAGGGTCTTATGTGTTCTTTATATTGTAGGTTCATCACACCCAGATGATCTGGTGAGCAGACATGGGGGCAGATTATGTGTATGGATATATGTGTTCTTTATATTGTAGGTTCATCACACCCTGATGATCTGGTGAGCAGACATGGGGGCAGATTATGTGTAGGGCCTTATGTGTTCTTTATATTGTAGGTTCATCACACCCAGGTGATCTGGTGAGCAGACATGGGGGCAGATTATGTGTATGGATTTATGTGTTCTTTATATTGTAGGTTCATCATACCCTGATGATCTGGTGAGCAGATATGGGGGCAGATTATGTGTAGGGTCTTATGTGTTCTTTATATTGTAGGTTCATCACACCCAGGTGATCTGGTGAGCAGACATGGGGGCAGATTATGTGTATGGCCTTATGTGTTCTTTATATTGTAGGTTCATCACACCCCGGTGATCTGGTGAGCAGACATGGGGGCAGATTATGTGTAGGGCCTTATGTGTTCTTTATATTGTAGGTTCATCACACCCTGGTGATCTGGTGAGCAGACATGGGGGCAGATTATGTGTAGAGTCTTGTGTGTTCTTTATATTGTAGGTTCATCACACCCTGATGATCTGATGAGCAGATATGGGGGCAGATTATGTGTATGGATATATGTGTTCTTTATAGGGATGTCCCGATACCATTTTTTTAAGACAGAGTACGAGTACCGATACTTTTATTTAAGTACTCGCCGATACCAATTACCGATACCTCGTATAAATAGCGGCGCAGTTGCCGATAGCAATGAAAAAAATTAAAGCTGGAATTTGGTTGCTATGGACAACGGCTTTTCTTTTCCTTTGTACAAGTGTTAATAAATTGATAAATGGGAATATAATAGTGTTTTCCAACCAATGTGCCTCCAGGGGGATCTGTTATGGGGGGATCTGTGGATGACGCTGTTATGGGGATCTGTGGATAACACTGTTATGGGGGATCTGTGGATGACACTGTTATGGGGATCTGTGGATAACACTGTTATGGGGGATCTGTGGATGACACTGTTATGGGGGATCTGTGGATGACACTGTTATGGGGGATCTGTGGAGGACACTGTTATGGGGGATCTGTGGATGACACACTGTTATGGGGGGATCTGTGGATGACACTGTTATTGGGGACCTGTAGATGACACTGTTATGGGGGATCTGTGGATGACACTGTTATGGGGATCTGTGGATAACACTGTTATGGGGGATCTGTGGATGACGCTGTTATGGGGGAATCTGTGGGTGACGCTGTTATGGGGATCTGTGGATGACACTGTTATGGGGGCGCTGTGGATGACACTGTTATGGGGGGATCTGTGGATGACGCTGTTATGGGGATCTGTGGATGACACTGTTATGGGGGCGCTGTGGATGACACTGTTATGGGGGATCTGTGGATGGCACTGTTATGGGGGATCTGTGGATGACGCTGTTATGGGGGATCTGTGGGTGACGCTGTTATGGGGGATCTGTGGATGACGCTGTTATGGGGATCTGTGGATGACGCTGTTATGGGGGATCTGTGGATGACGCTGTTATGGGGGATCTGTGGATGACGCTGTTATGGGGGATCTGTGGATGACACTAATGGGGGATCTGTGGATGACACTAATGGGGGGATCTGTGGATGACACTAATGGGGGGATCTCTGGATGACACTAATGGGGGATCTCTGGATGACACTAATGGGGGATCTCTGGATGACACTAATGGGGGATCTCTGGATGACACTAATGGGGGATCTCTGGATGACACTAATGGGGGATCTCTGGATGACACTAATGGGGGATCTCTGGATGACACTATGGGGGATCTCTGGATGACACTATGGGGGATCTCTGGATGACACTATGGGGGATCTCTGGATGACACTATGGGGGATCTCTGGATGACACTATGGGGGATCTCTGGATGACACTATGGGGGATCTCTGGATGACACTATGGGGGATCTCTGGATGACACTATGGGGGATCTCTGGATGACACTATGGGGGATCTCTGGATGACACTATGGGGGATCTCTGGATGACACTATGGGGATCTCTGGATGACACTGTGGGGATCTGTGGATGACACTGTGGGGATCTGTGGATGACACTGTGGGGATCTCTGGATGACACTGTGGGGATCTCTGGATGACACTGTGGGGATCTCTGGATGACACATATATAACATATTATGCTATATACGTGTCATCCACAGATCCCCCATTAGTGTCATCCAGAGATCCCCCATAGTGTCATCCAGAGATCCCCCATAGTGTCATCCAGAGACCCCCCACAGTGTCATCCACAGATCCCCCATACACTATTGACCTAAACTTAATCTTTATTAATGTGGCCGGAATTACTAACTATTGATGCGGTCTCCCTCCGGTCAGGTGCTCAGTCCCTCCATGCTCCTCCTGCCCAGCGCGCCTTCTACATTCATAAAGTGGGCGGAGCGCGCAGGAGGGACGTGAGGTGCTTGGAGGAATCGGGCAGCTTGAGCTCTCAGTTTCTCCATGCGCCTCATGTCCCGCCTGCTCGCTCCGTCCACTTTTATGAATGAAGAAGGCAGGCGGGGCAGGAGGAGCATGGAGGGACTGAGCGCCTGACCTGAGGGGGACTGGGCAGGTTAGGTTTAAGCTGCCGGACCGGAACTTCCGGTATCGGCAGCGGTATCGACGGCATTTTCACGAGTACAAGTACTCGTGAAAATGCCGGTATCGGGACATCCCTAGCCTTATGTGTTATTTATATTGTAGGTTCATCACACCCTGGTGATATGGTGAGCAGACATGGGGGCAGATTATGTGTAGGGTCTTATGTGTACTTTATATTGTAGGTTCATCACACCCAGGTGATCTGGTGAGCAGACATGGGGGCAGATTATGTGTATGGCTTTATGTGTTCTTTATATTGTAGGTTCATCACACCCTGGTGATCTGGTGAGCAGATATGGGGGCAGATTATGTGTAGGGTCTTATGTGTTCTTTATATTGTAGGTTCATCACACCCTGGTGATCTGGTGAGCAGACATGGGGGCAGATTATGTGTATGGCCTTATGTGTTCTTTATATTGTAGGTTCATCACACCCTGATGATCTGGTGAGCAGACATGGGGGCAGATTATGTGTATGGATTTATGTGTACTTTATATTGTAGGTTCATCACACTGGGGAGTAGACACTGGGGCAGATTATGTGTATGTTCTTATGTGTTCTCTATATTATAGATTGGGTGGATGGATTTTTTACAACTGTCGTGTCACAGTCGCAGCATGTCACAGTGCATGTCGCTAGCATTACAAAATATGTCGCACAACATATGTCACTGTGTAGCCCTAGACTAAATGTGGTCCCATGTTGTAGGTGAATCTAAATTGACAGAATGCAGAGCAACAAGTAAGTGAGGCCAGGAATACCACAGTACAGAACAATATATTGCCCCGGCAGAACCAAATATCACAGTGCGGTACAATATACTGCTCCAGCAGAACCAAATACCACAGTGTAGCACAAAATACTGCGGAGCAGAACCAAATACTTAGGTGCAGCACAGTATGCTCCCCCAAAAGCTCAAAATACCTCTCCAGAAGCTACCCATCTGGGGTGGCCAGTGCCAGCTGCCACATTCTGTACTTTTTCTCCACTGTCTCTAATGTATGGAGGAGGGAGGTGAGGAGGTGAGTCACAGGCCACAACCTGGAGAAAGAAAGTAACAGGTCAGTTTTACTGCAGTATAAACAAATCCCATAAAATTGTGGCAGTATTGTTTTTTTTTCCAATTTCACCCCATATGAAATTTTTTTTCTAGCTCCTTACTACATCGTATGCAATACTAAATGGTGGAATTGGAAAGTGGAAATTGTCCTGTAAAAAAAAAAAAAGCCCTCATATTGTTGTGTGAACAGTAAAAATAAGAAAGTTATAGCCCTGGAAAGGCAATGAGTGAAAAATGAAATTGTAAAATGAAAAAACCTTGGGGGCTGAAGGGGTTAAAGACACAGCCAGTTTTGATTTTTGCATTTTCTGTCTTCCAAGTGTCATAGCTTTTAGCCACAGCCATATAAGAGCTTATTTTTTGCAGGACAAGTGGTATTTTTAATGGCACAATTTCATTTATATTACTTGTTATGACAGCTTTAGAACTCATTCACACAACTGTGGTTTTTGTCCGCATCCGATCCCCACTTTTTGCGTTTTAGATGCGGACCCACTATTCAGTTCAATGGGACTGCAAACATCCATATGTACTATACTTGTCCGTTTTATGGAGAAGGATAGGACTATTCTATAGATGGCAGGATGTATCTGTTGTGTTATACAGCCGGAAGTTGCTGTGTATGGAGCGAGCTGAGCACTTTTAAAATTTAGTTTGGTTCACCTTTGCTGAATTTTTCAAAACGTTCGGTTCAGATCCTAATCAATTATACCCGAACCAAAGTAGCTCCAATTGCCCTTAAAATTGTCCCTTATCGGGGGCAGATGATGTTTAAACACACATTGTGTTATGGGAAAAAAACAGTGGCCTGTTGGGGAACTTAAAAAAAAAAAATCCTACCGAAAAAATATACAAAACATCCTGCACGATATGATAGTAAATATGCAGATGTGCATGGCTACATTTATAAAGTCACGGAAAATATATATTCAGGAGAGCAGGCCCTGCACATATAGTGTGCTGCTCCTAGTTACTACAGCTATATGTACCATATATGTATCGGTTGCTTGGTGCACACAGAGGTAACTAGGAGCAACACACTATATGTGCAGTGTCTGCTTTCCTGAATATAGATGCCCCTACGGCATAGGTAGGTTTAGAGTAGAACCTGCCTGATTGAGACCACCGTGGCGCGGGTAGGTGGGCACATATCTGTTTTGATCAAAATATACTGGCTAAGAGTCTCAGATTTTATCATTAGAGGGAGGGCTTAGTCCACATATTATGTTTGCATCTATTGTTTTAGTGCATTATTTTCCGTGACTTTATTGTTGGGGGACTAAGCATCCAAACATTATGCCTTAACAGGGTCAGAATGCCTACTCAAATGACACGCATATGCCTAGAGTCCCACCACCCAGGCCAGGGCCCAGAAAAAATAAACTCAGGCAAAGGGGCAGAAGTGCACACATTTTCAGACCAATGAGAGTTAAACATTCTGTATAGCAGCGGAACCTTTGCTTGCATGGCCAAGAGTCCCAGAACACCACCCTGGACTTAACCCAAATAAAAATTAAATTTACGTGAAAGCGCAGTGGTGCACTACATTTACTGACTAATTGCTAGTTGAGAAAAGTTTTCTCATGGCCACATGTGTTATGGATGTCTTACAAGCAGAGAATAAGGAGGAGGAGACTGAACAGGAGAAGAAGAAGCTGATGATGATAAGGACACTGCTTGGGGATGTGACTGGCTGCCACAATGAAGTCTAGGAGAGGGAGGACAGACTTGTTCTAATTCAGAATGCTAGCTAGTTATATTTTCCCACAAGATCTAGTTCCACCTCATGTACTGCAAAAGAGCCCTGGTACCTGTGTATGTGTTTGAACACTCATGGCCTCTCTCCCGATTCCTTGCTCTGTATTTCCCCCGAGTGCCACTCTTGCTACCACTGCTCCTAGTGCCACCATCGTGGCTACAAGTGCCACTACTACTACTAGTGTCCGAATGGCTGGTGACCACCGCTGCTACTAAACACATTCTGATTCTTGGATGATGAAGCTTCAGTCTTCCGTTTTGCACTCTTCTATTTTCCAGACATTTTATTTTGAGGTCTGTAAATTAAAAGTCAGGGGTTTGGTAAACACAGATTATTCAATGTTACTAGTAAAATCGCTAACCCCAATATAATGATGCAGTGTTTGCGGTAAAATGCCTTTGAAATCTGCATTCAATTTTTGTGCAGTTTGTAACAAATCTGATTCTTTTAGAATTGATTCACTCATCCATAGCGCAAGGCTTTACGCTGCTGAAGAGTGAACCAGGATAAGTCCTGATAAAGGTGGATTTGTACTTCCAGAAATTTAATATGGTGAAGTTAGTAAGTCTAAACCATGATTTATTCTTTGAGGCAAAAATCTGTAAGGTTGCAAATTATGTCTCTCTGATGCTTCCAGCATTTTGTGTGTAGAGCTCTATTTTAATCGGTTTATCAGCTGGATGCACCAAGACAGAGTTAAATTTCCATTCCTTTTGAATGCAATTTATTGGTTTTGTTCTTTAATCAGGAAATGGATTGTGATTTCCTAATTGCTTGACCCAGAGCGAATATACAAAAAGACAATTTATCTAGGATCCCGTATTAAATAATCTAAAACGTAACTTTTATTACAAGTTGCTGATAAAAATAAAATAATAAGGTGCATGTGCACAGATTCGTGAAGGTAAGTGCCTACGCCGATATTGGGAGGTAGCCGCAGTAAAACATCTAGTAGCAGGTGCTTTCTGCAGTACAACAGCCTCGAGCGGGTGCAAAAGGGCACAGTTTGTAGGCGTAGATGAGAATTTCCAAGCCTATATAGTATAGTTAGTGGTACTATGAATTCTTTCCCTACTTCTAGAAGCTACAGGTAAAGTAAGGAAATACCCTGGCATGGCTGTAATCGGAGCACCCTCTCTGAAAAGAATAACCCCCAGCTGGTTGGAACCTGAGACCTAGGCTACCTAATTCTCTCCTATACTCTACTTCAAGGGTGGACTGGCCATAGACCCTACAGGGAAACGTCCCGGTGTGCCGATGCCTAGGGGGCCACCTGAGCCCTCCTCACAGCCAGCCAGTGGCAGTGACTTGTGTTGGTGCTGCTGGGGCAGTATTTTGTGACGCACTGTGGTATTTGGCTCTGTTGAGGTGGTATAATGTGCCACAATATGGAGACTCATCTGTCATAGCATCCAAACAGGAGCGCAGAGAGTGGACTCCTGTCAGTCATCAATCTCTCCTCCTTCGATTACTCGCAGTATGTTGGAAGAGACGTAACGAGAGGCATAGTAGCTGTTATGGGGACCAGAAGGCGCGTCCCCAGCAGGATTCTGATCAGAAGTCTGTGTCAAAGGTACAGTAGGACTGTACAGCAATAGAGATGGGCACTAGCTAATGCCAATTGATGCAAGTGTCTGGATATCTCAATATACCACAGGCAGATGAATTGGTGTCCGCCACCTTGCTGCGATGTCCAGATATTCATGGTATGTTATCTCGCAGGGTAACAGGTCGCATGATATGTGTCATCCCCTCAGTAGCCTGGCTGAAGTTCAAGCAGTATATAGATATACACCCCCTGAATGTCATCCGTGTCAGTTGTACATCTGACGTATAGAATGTACACAAACAGGCTGATATCAACAGAAGAAATGCAAGATTCATAAGAGAGCTTTGAAGGAACGGTATTTATTAAGACCCTGGGGGTGACACTTTTCAATCTAAATATCCATTTGGTTTCTGCTCTAATGATTTTTATCCCAATCCCCACCTTTTTGATTGCGCCCGCCATACATTGAGATATCCAGACACTTGCATCAGTTGGCAATGCCCATCTCTATTGCTGCACAAGCTATTGTTTTCTTTTATCAACTAGTTAAAGGGTACGGCTACATTAATGACGTGTGTCGCGTGACACAAAAGTGTATGGGTTCATGGTGACATTTCATATAATTTATTTCAATGTTGTCACAATGCAACATGCTGCGACTGTGAGAGTCACAAAAAAATCTGGCTTAGATTTATTTGTGACTGTTGCATCACAGTTGCAGCATGTTGCATTGTGACACCGTTGAAATACATTATATGAAATGTTGGTAGACGCTCTGCCCTTAAGGGACACTTCCATCAGAAAAGAGCATTTTTTTTAAACTCAAGATTCATAGAAAACATTTTTTAAGAATGTTTTGCTGTTTTTCTTTTTATTTTAACAGTACTATGCCACTGAAAATGAAATACAGAAGATTGTCTTTCTGTAGCAGTCAGCGGAAAGAGATAAAACTACTGTTATTTTACTGCTGCTGTGAGGGAAAGCGGCTGTCTGTTAGTAAAATAATAGATTGTTGAATTGGGATGACAGATCTATTGTTCTTTTGAGGCCTAGATAAAGATGCCCACGGGAGAGTATTGCACTTATTAGTGTAATGTGTGATGCTCTAATTCAGTCACTCATCCCCTTCCCTTTCTGGCCTCAGTGAACGATGAGTGAGAAAGTCAAGCAAGGCTGTTTGCCATGCAAAAGTCCAAAGAAAGGAGGGAGTTAAAAGCCAGAGGAGGAAGTAAAATACATGGAGTGACATCCAAAAATTATATCCAGAAAAAAATCCACCCATTTTTTTTGTAAAATATAATTACATAGAATATTCACATATTGGTTGAAAATATAAAAATTGACGGTCGTGTTCGTTCAATACTACACCATTAGTGTTCGTTCAACACTACATTGGATATACAAACTTACCAGAAATGACCAAATGTCCCATAGTGCTTACATTAACAACATTAAGGCCCCTTTCACACGGGCGTGATTTCCGTGCGGGTGCAATGCGTGAGGTGGACGCCTTGCACCCACACTGAATCCGGACCCATTCATTTCTATGGGGCTGTGCACATGAGCGGTGATTTTCACGCATCACTTCTGCGTTGCGTGAAAATCGCAGCATGCTCTATATTTTGCGTTTTTCAAGCAACGCAGGCCCCATAGAAGTGAATGGGGCTGCGGGAAAATCGCAAGCATCCGCAATCAAGTGCGGATACAGTGCGATTTTCCCGAATAGTTGCTAAGAGATGGGACCCAATCTCTATTATTTCCCCTTATAACATGGTTATAAGGGAAAATAATAGCATTCTCAATAAAGAATGCTTTGTAAAATGTGGATTAAGGGGTTAAAAATAAAAAACTTAACTCACCTTAGCCACTTGATCGCGTAGTTGCCGATCTCTTCTGTCTTCTTCAAGCATTCGCAGCCATCTAAAGGACCTGTGGTGACGTCACATCACATGGTCCAATCACATGGTCCATCACCATGGTGATGGACCATGTGATTGGACCATGTGATTAGCTCAGTGACCTCATCACAGGTCCTTTAGACAGCAGCTAATAAATGAAGAAAAGATCGCAACTACGCGATCAAGTGGATATGGAGAGTTAAGTTTTTTATTTTTAACCCCTTAATGCACATTTTACAAAGCATTCTGTATTGAGAATGCTATTATTTTCCCTTATAACCATGTTATAAGGGAAAATAATAAAATCTACAGAATACTC
Organism: Bufotes viridis; assembly: GCA_033119425.1. Lineage (NCBI taxonomy): Eukaryota > Metazoa > Chordata > Amphibia > Anura > Bufonidae > Bufotes > Bufotes viridis. The sequence continues at coordinate 57,519,541 of CM065598.1, forward strand.
AACCCAAAACCGGACTTCAGTGATGGGGTCCGGGTCTGGGTACCAAACATGCCGATTTTTCCCACGTGCGTGCAAAACGCATTACAAAAGTTTGCACACGCGTGGAAAAATCGAGCATTTTCCCGCAACGCACCCGCCTCTTATCCAGGCGTCAAACGTGACGCCCGTGTGAAAGAGGCCTAAGGTATAATACATGTATAAAAGTGCTGAATGAAGTTTGGCTCACCCAACCCTCACTGGCCCGGCTCCATACAACGCTACTATTAGACATTACCTCTTACGTCAATGAAAAAATCTGGCACTTGTATTTAAACTCAGTTGAACTTAAAGAATCTGAAGCTTGACTCATTCTGACCTCTCCCATTGTTACTAATGTGCCACATCCTTCATTGCATAAAAAGATGCTGTGCAAATTTTGCCACCGACTACACAAAGTAGTTTTGCAAAACGATTATAAAATTCTGCACTATTCACGAGTTGCACATTATATTATACTAGCATCAATTTTTCCATACTAAGGCCCCTTGCAGACGAGCGTGTCCGGATTGTGTCCGGAATGCGTTCAGTGAAAACTGCGCGATTTCGCAAGCAAGTACATTCAGTTTTGTTTGCGATCGCGTTCAGTTGTTCAGTTGTTATCGCTCGGGTGCAATGCGATTTACTGCGTTTTGCAGACACGTGATAAAAAACTGAATGTGTACAAACAACATCTCTTAGCAACCATCTGTGAAAATTGCATTGCATGCACACTTGCTTGCGGATGCGATTTTCACGCAGCTCCATTCACTTCTATGGGGCCAGCGCTGCATGAAAATCGCAGAATATAGAACATGCTACTCATCTGTATCCACCTATCCTATTTACTGTAAATGGGGAGATGCAGACAAAGTTGTCTCTGTCACTCCTTTTTATCTGTATGGAAAGGGACACTGTACTCTTGTTCTTTTCTCTGGCCTGGAGTGTGTATCTTGGTAGTGGTTGGATCCCCATTTTCTGATGCATTATGTCCATGTGCTCTCAGTAGAGAATTAAAACAGGAAGTGGTTACTTGGCTCTATCTACGTGTTATACATTTGATGATGTGACCGCATCAAATTCATCAACCAAGTAAGCACGCTATTATCATACTATGGTGACTTGACAGGTTACAATAGCAAAGATGAGGTTGCTGTGAGACGGTATTGAAAAAAATGACATCTACCCCAGAATCCAGTGGTTATTATTATGTTGACACAGATGCACGAGACCTTTTATTCTGCTGGATGAGCAGCGCTGCACAGCATTCTTGAGCACATATACACAGCTTTTGTCTTTACAGCTTTAGTTTCTCAATAAAAATAATGTAATAGTAAAAGTAGTTATTATTCATAGGTTTTGGAGATACCTATTATGTAGATTTTTTAATCTTTTTGTGGGGTTTCTCTCCATGCCTCCGCACTGCAAAATAGAAACTGAATGGGTCTTTATCTGTCTGCAGAAACCGCACGGATGTTGCCTGTGCATTAGGGACCACAAATTGCTGTCCCCAATGCACAGAATGGCCGAGCAATGGCTGTCTGCATGAGCCCTTACTGATATTACGGCCAGAAAACTGGTATAAATGAAGATAAATTTGATGGAGCCATTTGCCGCACATCTTTTCCTTGCCTCAGCCCTTTTACCCTAAGTTCACACCTGAGCGTTTTACAGCGCGTTCGAACGCGCTGTAAAACGCTCAACACATGAAAACCAATGCTTTCCTATGGCCCTGGTTCTCACTTGAGCGTTTTACAGCGCGTTTGAACGCGCTGTAAAACGCCCGACGCATAAACAAGTACTTGAGCTTTTTTTGGGGCGTTTGTCGCGCGTTTTGTGATTGACACCACAGTAGTCAATCACATGAACGCGCGTTTCCTATTTGCAAAAACGCGCTGAAATACGCGCGACAAAAACGCGCGTTTCCAGAACGCTCAGGTCTGAACCCAGGGTTAGAGAAAGTGGGGAGGGAGGCGTAAAACTGATAATTATTTAAAAAGCTCCAGTGCGACTTTTTAACACCACTTTTCTGGCGCAAGGGAGATGATACATCTCTTCTTTAGGGTGCCTTCACATGCTGCGGATTTTGTTGCAGAATTTTCCGCAATTGAAAATCAGTTCCATTCACCTGAATGGGGCCTGCAGAAATCCATGTGCTTGCCGCCATATTTAACTTAATGCAACTTATTTTAAGTCGCAGAAGATTCTGCAACAAAATCCACAGCGTGTGAAGGCACCCTTAGATTAGACAGTCTAAAATATGCCAAATTTATCCCAGTGGCTGATGCTGTATAATAGATCTAATGTATGTTTATTAGTGTTGATCGAGCACCAAAGTGCTCGGGTGCTGGGGCCGAACACATCGGGATGCTTGGGTGCTCCCGAGTATAATGGAAGTCAACGGGAGAACCCGAGCATTTAACCAGGCACCCTCTGCTCTGAAGAGGGGAGGGTGCCTGGTTCATAGGAAAAGTTCACAAATTGACCACCGAAATGGAACAGCATAGGGAAGGATGAAATCGATTTTAGAGGAAAAATTGTTAGGGAAGATTCTTTCCTGTATATTTACTTGTATATAAAGTGCAAGTGCTGACAAAAATTACAAGGAAGAGGCCCTCCGATACAACCTGTATATCACATAAAGGAGGGCCTCATTCACATTGTGGTACAATTGTTCATGTAGTGGGACTCCTACACTCATAAATCCTATGCACTAAGTGAAAGAGCTGCCAAAAATTACAAGGAGCCGGCACTCCAATACACCCTTAGTTACACATAAAGAAGGGCATCACACACCCTTGAAAAATTATGATTGATGGCCTGCTGGTGACCCTCAAAAACATTTGGAGCAAGGGCCTGCTGATCTGACCATCTAAAACAATAACCCTGGGTTCAGACCTGAGCGTTCTTGAGATGCGCGTTTTACGCGCGTTTTTGTTGCGCGTATTTCAGTGCGTTTTTGCAAATAGGAAACGCGCGTTCGTACGCGCGTTCTTGTGATTGACTACTGTGGTGTCAATCACAAAATGCGCGACAAACGCCCCAAAAAAAGCTCAAGTACTTGTTTATGCGTCGGGCGTTTTACAGCGCGTTCAAACACGCTGTAAAACGCTCAAGTGAGAACCAGGGCCATAGGAAAGCATTGGTTTTTATGTGTTGAGCGTTTTACAGCTCGTTTGAACGCGCTGTAAAACGCTCAGGTGTGAACTTAGGGTAAAGGCGAGGGCCTGTTGCTGAGCTGATCCTCTAAAACATTATATGCGAGAGACTGCAGGTGAGCTGACCCTGTAAAACATTATATCCAAAGGCCTGCAGGTGAGCTGACCCAGTAAAAGATTGTAGGTGAGGGCCTGCAGGTCAGCTGACCCTGTAAAACATTATATGCGAGGACCTGCAGGTCAGCTGACCCTGTAAAAAGCAGATAATATCAATACTGTCACCAGCGGCTAATAAAAAATAACAGGGAATGTCACAAATATTTGGGATGAGGAAACTATATATTGGAGAGGTACCACAGGTAATGTCACTGTTCGCAGCGTCCATGGAACACGTACACTGTATGTCACAAATACATTTTTTAAATGCACTTGTTACACTTTAGACGTGGTAATGTCACTCCCAGAAGCGGACACCGTCTATTGAAAAAGTACACTGGATGTCACTGATATTTTAGTGATGCGCACACTTTACACAGGAGATGTGGCGCGAATAATTTAACTGTCCGCAGCAGCCTATTAGACCATATTTAGCGCAGGATGTGCTAAAAATATATATTGCTGCTGTCACACACAATAGTCCTTAAAAGTAGAGTTGAGCGAACTTGTGTTTTAAGTTCGGCGTCCAAAGTTCGGGTTATCGAAGCATCCCGTTATGGATCCTGCTACCACGGACCATAACGGCATTTGGAACACGGGGTGAAGGACCTGGGGTGACGTCACCGTCATGTGATCAGTGCAGGGGGGCGTGGCTCAGTACTGGATTGGATAAGAGGTCGTATGATCACATGACGGTGACCTCACCCCAGGTCCTTCGTGTTGTCCAAGGTTCGGGTTCATTGAAGAATCCACTTATGGATTCCAAATGCCGTTATGGTCCGTGGTAGCTGAATCCATAAAGGGATGCTTCGATAACCCGAACCCGAACTTTGGACGCCGAACTTAAAACACAAGTTCGCTCAACTCTACTTAAAAGGACTTTTGGGACTATGAAAAGTTTTTATAATAAAAATATTCCAATAAAACTCCCTACACTGTCTGTCCCTTCCAATGCTCAGCTCTTCCTGACTAATACTGAGCCGAACACATGTCATTGGGTGCTATATAGCACCCAATGACGCATTTCAGCCAGCCAATCACTGTAAAGTCAGTAGCCAACATGGCTACGGCATTACAGTGTGTGCCAGTACCTCCCTGCACGTTTATTGGCTGCGGGGAGGAGACTCGAGCATTGTGCTCAAGCACATGCGGTACTCGGCCGAGTACTGCCATGTGCTAAGCATAGCAATGCTCGAGCCGAACTCGGTTGCTCGCTCAACACTAATGTTTATGATATGTTCACATATTGCACATATTTACTATTAAGACTAGGGGAACACAGCGACATGTGTCACAGAAAAGACGAAAACATATGTGCCTTGTCTGAAGCTTGCTGTCACATGACTATTTTAGAACTGCAAGTCTGGATATTTTGCATTGCAGTCGCAGTATGTCACACTGCGACACTATTGACAATCATATAATATAAGTATATAAGACCGAAAAAAGACATTTGTCCATCCAGCCTGTTTCCTACAAGTTGATCCAGAGGAAGGCAAAAAAACCCTGTGTGGCAAAAGCCAATTTTCCACACTTAAGGGGAAAAAAATTCCTTTCCGACTCAGGCAATCAGACTCCCTGGATCAACGACCCATCTCTAGTAGCTATAGCCTTTAATATTATTACACTCCAGAAATACATCCAGTCCCCTCTTGAATTCCTTTATTGTCCTCACCATCACCACCTCCTCAGGCAGAGAGTTCCATAGTCTCACTGCTCTTACCATAAAGAATCCTTTTCTATGTTTGTGTACAAACCTTCTTTCCTCCAGACGCAGAGAATGTCCCCTTGTCACAGTCACAGTCCTGGGGATAAATAGATGATGGGACAGATCTCTGTACTGACCCCTGATATATTTATACATAGTTATTAGATCTCCTCTCAGTCGTCTTTTTTCTAAAGTGAATAACCCCAATTTTGATAACCTTTCAGGGTACTGTAGTTGCCCCATTCCAGTTATTACTTTAGTTGCCCTCCTCTGAACCCTCTCCAGCTCTGCTATGTCTGCCTTGTTCACAGGAGCCCAGAACTGTACACAGTACTCCATGTGTGGTCTGACTAGCGATTTGTAAAGTGGTAGGACTATGTTCTCATCACGGGCATCTATGCCCCTTTTGATGCAACCCATTATCTTATTGGCCTTGGCAGTAGCTGCCTGACACTGGTTTTTGCAGCTTAATTTGCTGTTTATTAAAATTCCTAGATCCTTTTCCATGTCAGTGTTTGACCGAGTGTTTTTACCATTTAATATGTACGGGTGACTTGCATTATTCCTTCCTATGTGCATAACTTTACATTTGTCAGTGTTAAACCTCATCTGCCATTTCTCTGCCCAAGCCTCCAATCTATCCAGATCCCTCTGTAGCCGTATATTGTCCTCTTCAGTGTTAATTACTTTACACAGTTTAGTGTCATCTGCAAAAATAGATATTTTACTGTGCAAGCCTTCTACAAGATCATTAATAAATATATTGAAGAGAATAGGGCCCAATACTAACCCCCGAGGTACCCCACTAGTGACAGTGACCCAATCTGAGTATCTAACGTTAATAACCACCCTCTGTTTTCTGTCACTCAGCCAGTTACTTACCCACATACAGACATTTTCTCCCAGTCCGAGCATCCTCATTTTATATACTAACCTTTTATGAGGTACAGTGTCAAATGCTTTGGAGAAGTCCAGATATACGACATCCATTGATTCGCCGCTGTCAAGTCTAGAACTTACCTCCTCATAGAAGCTGATTAAATTAGTTTGGCATGACCGATCCCTCATGAAGCCATGCTGATATGGCGTTATTTGCTTATTTTCATTGAGATACTCCAAAATAGCATCTCTTAGAAACCCTTCAAACAGTTTACCAACAATAGATGTTAAACTTACCGGCCTATAATTTCCAGGCTCTGTTTTTGGACCCTTTTTGAATATTGGCACCACATTTGCTATGCGCCAATCCTGTGGAATATTCCCTGTCAGTATAGAGTCCGTAAAAATCAGAAATAAAGGTCGGGCTATGACATCACTTAATTCCCTTAGGATACAGGGGTGTATGCCATCCGGTCCTGGCGATTTGTCTATTTTAGTCTTTTTAAGTCGCTGTTGTACTTCTTCCTGAGTCAGACAGGGCACTTTTAATGGGGAATTTACTTTTACATTCTGCATTTCATCTGACAGTTTTTTTCCCTCAGTGAATATAGTGGAGAAAAAAATATTTAATAGTTTTGCTTTATCCTCGTCGCTCTCTGCAACATCCCCTTCATTGCTATGTAGAGGGCCGACTCCTTCAGATTTATATTTTTTCCTATTTATATAATTGAAGAACATTTTAGGGTTAGATTTACTCTCTTTGGCAATTAATCTCTCGGTCTCTAGTTTGGCAATTTTTAATAGTTTTTTACATATTCTATTTTTTATCAGTGCTTCCTGGCTCCCCTCCTGTTTTAGTGATTTATATGCTTTATTTTTGTCATTTATTGCTATCTTTACGGTTCTATTTATCCACATTGGTTTCTTATTGTTTCTTAGCCTTTTATTCCTATAAGGTATGTACCTCTCACAATTAGATGTTACAATGCTTTTAAAAATCTCCCATTTTGTGGTTGTATTTTTATTTTTGAGGACTTCTCCCAGTTAGTTAGGCCTATAGCCTCGCTTAGTTGGCTAAATTGTGCTTTTTTGAAGTTTGGTATTTTTGTTCCTCCCTTTAGAAACTCTCGTTTGAAGGATAATTGGAAGGTTATTACTTTATGGTCACTATTTCCTAGGTGTCCCCCAACCTGCACATCTGTTGTTCTATCAGGTCTATTGGTTAATACTAAGTCTACTATGGCCATCCCTCTAGTGGGGTCCTGAACCAGTTGGGAAAGGTAATTGTCTTTGGCTATTGCCAAGAACCTGTTTCCTTTTTGAGATGTACAGCTTTCAGTTTCCCAGTCTATATCTGGGTAGTTGAAGTCCCCCATAATAACGACTTCATTATGATTTGCCGCCTCGTCTATCTCGTTTAGTAATAGATTTTCTGTGGCCTCTGGTATATTAGGTGGTTTATAATAAACTCCTATTAGTAATTTATTATTGTTTTTTGCTCCATTTATTTCTACCCACAGTGACTCCACATTCGTTCATGTCCCTCAGAGGTGTATTCTCGAATTACGGGATTTAGACAGGACTTTACATAGAGGCAGACCCCTCCACCTTTCCAGTTATGACAATCCTTTCTAAACAGATTGTAACCTTTTATATTAACTGCCCAGTCATAGCTATCATCCAGCCATGTCTCCATTATTCCCACTATGTCATAGTCCTCCTCACAGATAACTAATTCCAGTTCACCAGTCTGGTTAGTCAGGCTTCTTGCATTAGTATACATACATTTGAGAGGTTTATGTGTATTTTTTACCCTACATCTTTCATTCTGAGCTGTTCTAGTCCCCCCTTCCATTCCTCCCCCAGTCACACTACCTCGCCCCTGGTCTCTATCTGCACTATCTTCCCCTCCTATAACGTAATTACCCTCCGCCCCAGTCCCTAGTTTAAACACTCCTCCAACCTTCTAGCCATCTTTCTCCCCAACACAGCTGCCCCTTCCCCATTGAGTTGCAGCCCATCCCTACGATAGAGCCTGTAGCCGCAGAGAAGTCGGTCCAGTTCTCCAGGAACCCAAACCCCTCCTTCCTACACCAGTTCTTGAGCCACTTGTTAACCTCCCTAATCTCCCATTGCCTTTCTTGTGTGGCTCGTGGTACAGGCAGTATTTCAGAAAATACTACTTTTGAGGTCCTTGGCCTAAGCTTTTGACCTAAATCCCTGAAATCATTTTTAAGGACTCTCCACCTATCTCAAGTGTTGTGCAAAAAGTCACAGTGCAGTCCTAGCCTAAACACTTGTACTTTTTCCAAACCTTTATTTTAAAGGGATTGCCTGTTTAGAAAACATACTCTAAATTATGACCTCAATCACTTAGCTGGAGATGAGAATGGATAAAAATAATGTCCCTGTCTTCAACAGGGTGGATTGAGCATGTCTGTGGATTACACAACAGTACATTGAATTAAATGAACACTGTGAAATTTATCATTGAACACTTGTATTGATGTTTCCTCACAGATCAGAGTGAAGGGGTCCCAGCAGTGGGATACCCATTGATGTGCTTATTTTCAGTACCCGTCTAACAGAAAACAGACATATTTAATAATGCGATTCTCTATGGTTGCACATCAAACCTAGTCATTGATATATGTATTAGTAACTGATTGGTGGAAGTCTGACACCAGGGCTCCCCTGCAAATTGGCTGTTTGAGAAGACAACGCTCACAGTAGCTCCCCGGTCTTCTTGCAGCTTAGCCTAGGTCATGTGATGTCACGTTCATTGGTCATGTGGCCTAGGCGAAGCTCAGCCCCATTGTGAATAGGGCTGAGCTGTGATACCAGACACAGACCCTATACAACGTACAGCGCTGTGCCTGGTGAGCTTAGAAAAGGCTGCGGTGCTACTGCGAGCACTACTGCCTTCTCAAACAGCTGGTCAGTGGGGGTCCTGGGTGATGGACCCTCACAGATCAGATACTGATGACCCATCCATAGGTCATCAGCATAGAAATCTTGGAAACCCCTTTAAATATGTAGAGTATATATATTCCTATGCTTGTATGGACTCCAGGCACCCCTGGCAAACAGCTGTGGGAGCTTCTGTGAGGGGCAACCAGGTACCAGAACATAAGCATAAGAGCCCTCTGCTGTCTTTGTCCTCCCCTGGCATAGTTCAGTCTAGTCTCAGGACTAGACAATATAAGATTTAACTTTCTGAGTGATAGAAAACCATGCAGAATCATTACAAAAGAAAACGTTTGAGTGGGCACAATACTGCCAAAATGTCATGAGAAGTGAATGTGGCATTGTCCTTGAACATGGTGACTTTGTGTACACAGCTTTGTCCTGTCCATGTGGTGGGCTAGCACAATGTTGTGAAAGCTTTTTGTTGTTCGGCAGTAAGATATTTTTTCCTCACAATTTCCCTGCATCCACTGTGCCTGCCTCTCCTTCCTCTCTCTTACTATTCCCAAGTCTCCTTCTTTACATTCCCTCCCCCTTCCTCTGTATTCCTGATACTATGACACTGGCTCTGCCACTCCCAGCTGTCTATTTCTGCTGTCTCACCATCACGTGTGTCTATCTGATTTCCCGTAATTGTGACTCAGCTGGCTGTCACCTAAGAGAGCTCTTTGTCTTAAAGTGGCAGAGGCGAGACTGGCGCATAAGGGAGAGGCAATGTGCTTGTAATTGCCAGCTGTTGTATAGGATGAAAGGGGCTGTTTTTTTGGGAAATGTTAAACTGGGAAATGTTGACTGGAAACATTTCAAATATTTCTGAATAAATGCCTTGGACACTTGCAATTGTCATTTTGATAAATATTAACTTAAAACTGCCTGATTGTGATTTAATTGTAAGAATCTTTGGTAAAGAAGGAGGTTTTGGGAAAGTTGGTGTGTAATAGTATGTTATATTATAGTACATATATATCTAGGAATCAGAGTTGACCTCTGTAAATTCTACTACAGTATTTATAATTTTAATCCCTCATTATTCCTGTTATATATTACTACTAAAAGAAACTGTAAAATCATAGTTTTCTTTAACAAAAGGTGTCTTATAGATATCAATGTGCCCAATAACAGTGCCCTTCCATGCCCTAGAACAGGGATGGGCAAACTCAGCCCTCCAGCTGTTGTAAAACTACAATTCCCTCTGTGCCCTGCTGTAGGCTGATAGCTGTAAGCAGTCTTTGCATGCTGGGAGTTGCAGTTTTGCAACAGATGGAGGGCCGAGTTTGCCCATCCCTGCCCTAGAACCTACGGCATGGCCACTGGGTCTGCTACAGTGGCCCTAGTGCTTACACCTGGGTGTGCATTCATTGTACAGTGGACGGAGCTGGTTACTGCATTGCTGCTTCTATTAAAGCGAATGAGAGCAGTGCTGAAACAAGCATCTCTGTCTGCTACACAATTGAAGGAGCTATGTAGTTTCAGCTCCAGAGCTACTGCGGAACTTTGGTTTACATTTTAATGTAGAGAAAAAAATGTATGCTTAATGAAACAAAAAGTAAGCTTAAATTAGCTCCCTGTTATAGAATTGGATTCAGAAGGACCATATGATACAACAAATGTAATTAAATGCCATTTACAAGTTTGATAAAAATCACGTAGAAGCAATAACACATTCATAATTGGTACCCCCATAGCAAGTTATATAATGAAGATACATTTTTTCAATCCCTTCACCACCACCAATATAAGTTTTTACAGTAGCTGTTATGGAACAGTTAGTAGAGTAGGCAGAAGTGCTTTTATACCCTTTCTGTCCTCCTGGGGTTTATGTACACAGCATGTAGCTACTGATGCAACTAACAGCAGGATTGATATTTTGGGATACGCAGAACATTCTTAGTTAGGTTTCATAGAGTAGCAGTTATGTCTACTTCACATGCAGAAAGTCCTGGGTGCAATCCCTAGTGAAACTGGTTTAATTTGACCTTAAAACTTAAAAACAGTTAAACTGTTGATATACAGTAGAACACCCCCCAGAGCTGAAGACTTGGTCACCCTGGTCTTCAGCTCTAAGGAGTAACATAGTTTATAAGGCTGAAAAAATACATCTGTCCATCCAGTTCGGCCTGTTATCCTGCAAAACAAAAACTTTGTGACGTAGAAGTCAATTTTCCTCACTTTAGGGGAAAAAAATTCCTCCCCGCCTCCAATCAGTCAACCAGAATAACTCCCTGGATCAACGATCCATCTCTAGTAACTATAGCCTGTAATATTTTTATACTCCAGAAATACTTCCAGACCCCTCTTGAACTCTTTTAGTGAACTCACCATCACCACCTTCCCAGCAGACAGTTCCATAGTCTCACTGCTCTTACTGTAAAGAATCCTCTTCTATGTTTGTGTACAAACCTTCTTTTGTCCAGACGCAGAGGATGTCCCCTTGACACAGTCCTGGCGATAAATAGATGATGGGACAGATCTCTGTACTGACCCCTGGTATATTTATACATAGTTATTAGATCTCCCCTCAGTCATCTTTTTTCTAAAGTGAATAACCCTAATTTTGATAATCTTCCTGGGTACTGTAGTCCACCCATTCCAGTTATTACTTTAGTTGCCCTCCTCTGAACCCTCTCAGAGTGTTTAGTGCATATCAATAGTAATGAGCAGCAGGGGCAATATTCGAAATCGTGATATTTCACGAATATTTGATAGAATATTCGCCATATATTCGCAAATTTGAGAATATTTTCTTGATTGCAAAAATCGGCAATATAATATGTGCATATTGCGCACACGCAATTCAGGCGTGGGTCACTTTTCCTACTTTTATCAAGCTGCTAGAAGTTTCCTGAGACTGGAGAAAATGGTTAGCATGGCAGAACATTACAATAGCTTTATATGCAGATAGAGAGCTCCAATATATTCGCTACTGTGCAAATCGGCACTAATGATGCGAATATTTTGGAGCAATATGGGCAACTTCACAGTTTTGCAGGTCTAACTACATATTAGTGATTGCTGCACTAAGTATTGTTGTGAACTTGTGACATCACAGCACTATGTATGTACCATGTATGTAAGGACAGCAGAACCTATCACACTACCTAACACCCTGCACTGGAACCTACCAGCTACACTATATCACAATCTAATCTACACTGACTATCTCCCACTAACTATCTGTATCATATATATAAGCTAACTATCTACTGTATCTAATGTAATGACACAGGAAAGCAAAGCGCATGGCAGTAACACTGCTGTCTCTCTCAGAACTGCAAAAAACTGCAGAAAATGGCTGCTGGGGAGGTTTATATACAGTAAGGGGTAGGCAACTTTCCTATTGGTTGCTAGGGATGTTGCTAAGCTCAGACAAAGACATTGCACCCTTCTCATTGGCCCACAACCTTAAAGCAGGGAGGGAATATGTGTTCAGAGGGAAAAAAAATCTAGAATATTTGTGAATACGAATATATAGCACTATTCTCTAAATATTCACGAATTTTCAAAGTCACGATATTCGCGATTACAATTCGCTATTCGAATATTCGCGCCCAACACTAAATGTCAATAAGATTTAACTGATTTTAAGTTTCAAGCTTATCTTCAGTTCAATGAATCGATCAGTAATTTCCAAGTTGAGCAGACTTGCAATATCTCAGTGAAGCAGTGGTTTAACTTGTAAACAAGCCTATATTCTGCAGGCTGTTTTCAACTACAGTAGGCATGGGTGCATCAGAACTTGACCATGGATCATTTGAAGTTTGTGAGCTGGTCTAACGAACCATTTACATCATGCTGACAAACTGGTTATATGTAGGTCACTTACCTAGAGAATAAATGGCATCAGCATTGGAAGAAAAAGATATTGTTGGGGCAAAAACCCCACCTCTATCATTGACCGGGTTCCAAATTGATATGGATATATGAGCACTCATAAGAGTTGACACAGACACACAGCTGAATCAGAATCTCTCCTTTATTACATAAAAGCATACATCTTTATAACACTACAAATAATCACAGACAAATCTGGCAGCCCACCAAGGGGGTGGAAATTGAAACTAATGATTTGATTCGTTCTTCATAAAAGGCAATACTTCAGCACCATACTAATAGAATTCTCATAATTATAAAGTTTCTGCACCATCCTATCTCAAAGTTGACATTCTTCAGCAGTACATCCCGAAACTCAGAAGGAGCATAACTCTCTCTTATATGTCAAACTCTGATAAGGAAACGAGGGAGCTGCTATCTTGACCTTGCAGCTAAGAACTTCTGATCTATATGCACAGAAACTCCTTACATCCTTCCAGCTACCTCATTAACTTTCCACATATGCACAAGATGGAAAACATGTTTATACAAAATGGATTCTCATCCCTCACAATATGGAGGACGTAGTAGGATGGTGTCAGCAATGTTCTACTGGGAAACCATGGGTCCTGGTTTTCCTATGGATGTTAGCTCGACACTTACCACCTACCTAAACATTGTTGCAGACAAATCCCCTTAATCACAGTGGTCACTTTTAACAGGAAAATGCATCATACTGCACTGCCAAAATTGTTCAGGAATGATTTGAGGGACATGAGAAGGTGGTGACTTGGCCTACAAATTCACCAGATCTCAATCTGATCAAGTATCTGTGGTAAATGTGGAAAAAGAAAGTCTGATACATGGGGGCCCAAATCACAGTTTACCAGACTTAAAGCATCAGCTGCTAATGTCTATGAGCTAGATGCTTTAGGAAACCTCCAAAAGTCTTGTTGCAGAGGCCATGCCTCAAAAGGTTAGGGCTGTTTTGGGGGCATGTGGATGTACATAACATTAAGAAGGTGGTGTTTATCATCACCTGTTGAGTGCAAAGTGGAAAGATCTCATATGTGCTCTGTTACTGTAATGATAAAGAAAAGTCACAATGCTAGTGATTTTACAGTTGTATAACTGACTTGTGGTTTCTAGATTTGCTGTAGTACCTTAAATTATGGTTTGTTACAAATTCCAGTGGTGTTTTTATAGCTCAGTGTAAAAATCCCCTTTTGGGCTCCTGGATAAGAAACACATTCCACTATGATGAGGGTCCCTCTTCCCTCACAGCAGAGGAATCCTATACACACTTCAGATTTTTTTTTATCCTGTGCCAAGGTAGATGAGTAAAGAGAAGAGAAACCAGGGAAAGGAAGGGAAATCTGGCAACATAGCCACAAGGCAATGAGTTATAAGGGCAACAGCTTCATTAAGTGCATTTTGTCACAGCATCTCTGATGAGATTTCAGGGTGTTGGGGCCACTCAGATGTATGGGGAGAACATGAATACTACAGGAGAAGCATGAGTTCTAGCCATATTGCTGACAGACCAGGCTGCCCTCAGCACTGCATTGCATGTATCTATTTGGTGGTTCTTTTTCCATATTAACATTTATATAGGATAGATTACAGATATTGTACAATTCAATTTGCTAATATATATGTACTAATACAGCAAAGAGCTTGAGATTCATATAATCTACAATTACACTAACAACTGATATGGGATGTAATATCTGTGATTCATAAGATGTAAAGTTAACGTAAACTCATTACGGTCATATATCAATCGTTTACTGTATTTCAAAGGGTGCCATGGGGATTATTAAGGGTTCAGTAAAGTTTTCAAAGATTTACTTCCAAAAGTTACAGAGAACATTGCATCAAAACTGTGCAAATTTTTACTGTAAAGATTCATAAAACACAACATTCGCAATTTCTTCCACGTAACCAGTGTTTTGCTCAGTTAATCTCTAAATAAATCACTGTTTATCATGGCTTTTTGATCTCAATTCAGTGCTGAATAATTTCTTAAAATATCTTTACAGCGGTAAGAGCTATTTAAGAGGCAGTTTACAACCACCCACTGTACGTGTTGAACAATAATGCACAATGCACAGGATTTAATAATCCTATAGATGGCATAAACATTCACAGGCTGCCTAGACATGCACCAAATTGATCAAAATAACTCGTGCTGGATGATAAATCTGGGGAAGACTAGACACTTTAACTTCATATCAACTACAGGTTGGCTTACTCTGAGTCAGAATTTTACAACAGAATTGTGGTGCAGTTTTAGAGAGAAATGTCACATATTAGGCCATGCTCTTTTCTCCACTAAGCCACATCCCTTTCCAGGTAATCCAAACCCCTTTGCGACAAAGAATTTGCCAATTTGTACCAAATTTTGGTGTAATTTACGACAATGTCTAGGTAGACATTGTGGGTCATTATTAGCTCCCCATACTACCAATCAAAATGTTATCTTTCAACCTGCTTATGTACTTACACATACTTATGTGGTTCTAAGCTTTTCCACCATACATAGCGCCAAAAAAGTGAATAGAGGCAGCAGCAATGCCGCTGCATCTATAGGACCTGGTGATCACATGATCACCAGGTGCTGCCCGTATGATAAGGCTTCTGGGTAAACCCATATCACAG
Source organism: Bufotes viridis (assembly GCA_033119425.1). Classification (NCBI taxonomy): domain Eukaryota; kingdom Metazoa; phylum Chordata; class Amphibia; order Anura; family Bufonidae; genus Bufotes; species Bufotes viridis. Next base: position 57,534,895 of record CM065598.1, read on the forward strand.
GTTTTTTTTTTACTGAGAAAATGTCAAAAATAAATAAATAAATAAATAAAAGGAGGTGATATAGAGGGATATAGCTTATGATGTGATGTGGTGCGTGGTAGCAATTATTTTAAATAACTATTTATTTTTAACATTTTTTTTTTTACATTTTACACTCTATATACCCAATAAGGTAATACAAGACCTTTGGGAGACATTTTAAGATTACATTTTTTTTAATACTGATTTCGCCTGAAACAGAGGCTGACATATTGGCCCCCTTTAATAGCAGAATAAAGGTCCCAGAGAGATTGTACAAGGCTTTTAAGCCTTACTGCAGAGCTAGTCTGGGTCTGCAAAGACCCAGCAGCTCATGCACAAACCCACTCCCCGGCGATCACATGACTGTTAGGACTGGAGCAGTAATCCACACTGCCCCTTCCTGATCTGTTTACACAGCACTCTTTGAGCACTGTACATACAGCTATGGAGAAGGCAGAAATTGGCAGCCACCCGGAGAGGATGAGAGGAGTAGTAGTTGATATGCTGGTGGTAGTAGTATTTACAGTCACAGTGGCAATCTCCCTCTGGCACTCCCTGGGGCTGTGCAGTGACTAGTGCACCCTTTTTTTTCTTGGGCACACCCTAGTATTGGGGATCCTGCCTGTTGTGGGGTGCCCTAGATGCAGTAGATTTGGATGAGTGCAAGGCAGAAGTGCAGATGCAAGAGAATTGAATGGTGGAGACAATAACCAGGCCTGTTGTTTGAAATAAATATGGATTCTCTTTACTTAATTTGATATAAGCAGCAGTATAAATAGCAGCAAAAGGAACAGTTCAAAGGTAGATCACAGTGCAATCCTTTCTCAATAGCTGTGTAGAAGCAACAATTATAATAGTAGTAGTACTCCCTTGCGTTCTCTCTAAAACATTTCTTCACAGTCTGTCAGCAGAACCACGGGCATGCAGTGATGTTAACTTCTTCTACAGTTCCTTGCTTGAAGGGTGCAGACATTTTGGTACGAATCCATCTCAAAGTATGGGGGTTGCTTTAGAGGTATTCCTTCTCCACAACAGCAAAGCCATTAACATGCACAATACCTTGCTGTGAGAGGTACTTTGGTAGCAGTGTTGCTTCCTTGGAAGATGTAGTCTCAGAGACAAATGTTCTCTAAGGTTGGGCCTAGTCCATGCAGGAACTCTCAGCATGCGCATCCCTCCTGTAGCTTCTTCTCAGACTAGACTCACACTAACTACTAACCAGGGGGCAGAACCAGTCAATCACATGGCAACCTAAACAGTCTACCAATTTATTAAAGGGATTTTCTCACTTGAGCAAGTACCATTTATCATGTAGAGAAAGTTAAAGGGATTCTGTCACCTCTGATTACACAATTTCAGTTTTTAAACCAGTCTTGCAGAACACAGTACCTTGAATCGGCTTGTCTTTTCTATTATGTAATTCGTGCAGTAGTTTTGCTAAAAAACGCTTTTTATCTTTATGCAAATGAAGCCTGAAGGTGCCCAGAGGGGCGTTTTCTTTCCCCTTTGGAGCCCAGTAACGCCCCCCTGCAGTGCCCAAAGCCGCCTCCAACAAGCAGACCTAACCGCCCACAGCATCTCCTCCCCCTCTCTGACGGCCGAGTGAACTCTCACGCAGGCGCAGTACCCACTGAGGGCTGCGCCAGCGCGATGTACTGGAGACTGAGGGCAGGAGCTTCATCATTGTCACTGGGCATGTGCTTCCTCCCAGGATGACTGAGGAGAGAGCGAGCATCTGACGTCACTGGGCTCGGCGCATGCCGTGACAATGATGAAGCTCATGCCCTCAGTTTCCAGTACATCGCGCTGGCGCAGCCCTCAGTGAGGTACTGCGCCTGTGCGAGAGTTCGCTCGGCCGTCAGGGAGGGGGAGGAGACGCTGTGGGCGGTTAGGTCTGCTTGTTGGAGGCGGCTTTGGGCACTGCAGGGGGGCGTTACTGGGCTCCAAAGGGAAAAGAAAACGCCCCTCTGGGCACCTTCAGGCATCATTTGCATAAAGATAAAAAGCATGTTTTTAACAAAACTACTGCACGAATGACATAATAGAAAAGACAAGCCGATTCAAGGTACTGTGTTCTGCATGACTGGTTTAAAAGCTGAAATTGTGTAATCAGAGGTGACAGAATCCCTTTAATACAAAAAGTTAACACAATACTAATGTATTGTGATTGTCCGTATTGATTCATTTGCTGGCTGAATTCACTTTTCCATCACATTATACACTTCTCGTTTCCATGGTTACGACTACCGTGTAATCTAGCAGCGTTATCTGTGCTTGCACACTATAGGAAAAAGCACCTATGTGCACTCCTGTGGTCCCGGTCACCAGAGAGGCCGGTGCTTTTTCCTATAATGTACAAGCACAGCCAATGCTCCTGGATTGCAGAGTGGTCATAACCATGAAAAGAGAAGTGTGTAATGTAATGGAAAAATGAATCCAGCCAGCAAAGGAAGCAATATGGACAACTACCTACATACATTAGTAAGTGCCTTGTATTGGATTTCATAATAACTGTTAGTTTGCCAATACTTTGCTATTGAGTCCACATTAAATACAATAGATCTCAACATTTAAAGGGGTTGTCTCATCATAGACAATGAGGGCATATCGCAAGGATATGTCCCCATTGTCTTGTAGGTGTGGGTTCCACCGCTGTGACCCGCACCTATATCGAGAACGGAACCCTGCAAGTGAAGGAGGGCGCAATGCGCATGCGCAGCCGCCCTGCATTCATTTTCTATGGGGCCGGCGAAAATAGCTGTTTCCGTCGGCCCCATAGAAATTTATCAGAGCGGGGTGCCCCGCATACGCGGTACGCTCCCATTCACTTCTATGGGGAGGTGAATGATTTTTGCCGCCCTAGGCAAAATAAGTTTGCTGCCCCCCCCCTCCTCCCATGTGACATCACAATGCCCCACCCATATGATCTGCCATATTAACTAATGTCAGTGCTGCACACGGTGCGTGTTTACATTAAAAAGCCTTCAGGGACAGGCTATAGACACCAGAACCCAGGGGCGTAGCTAATGGCTCATGGGCCCTGGTGCAAGAGTTCAGCTTGGGCCCCCTTCCCTCAGAGCTTTGTGTGTCTTATGCGGCACAAGGGTCTTTGGGCCCCCTTGGGCTCCTGGGCCCGGTAGCGACTGCTACCTCTGCACCCCCTATAGCTACGCCCATGCCAGAACCATTATATTAAGCTGCAGTGGTTCTGGGACTATAGTGTCCCTTTAATGTGAGGTGAATTAGAGACTAGTGCCATGAATAATATACTAGATTGCCTACTTACACCCAGATGAGGATGGCTCTAGCTGCAGTCTGGCTCCACTGGTCTGATGCAGAACAGGCTCTCTGGAGGCCGTTTGTAACTGTGGTCACAAAAATGAATGTTCTGGGAGAACGGGAAGCAGCTCCATTTTTGGGGGCCCTTTACACAGCTCAATGTCTGGGCCCCAGGGCCTGACGGTGAGTATGCCCATAAGGCCCACCCATAAGTCCACCTACATGTTCCACCCATGAGTTTGTTCACAGTGTGTAGGGGATGTGTTATGTGTTGCTGTAGAGAATCTAATGTGTGTGCTTATGGAATGTAGTGTTCAGGCCCCCCAGAGCATTTCGCTTGGGGGACACATGGGGGCAATGACACCTTAAATTTTTTGTATTTTTGTGTATGGTTTTTTGTTTCTCTCCCTCCACCCACCCTTTTTGTTTTTTCCCGCTCTTTTGTTTCAGATTTTCCTCAAGTGTTAAAGTTTCTGTTAAAATACGGCTGGTTTTATCCGGTCTCACCTTGGATGACAGAGAGGGATCTTCTCTGATTGGTGCAGCTGGTTGCTGGGGGAGATTTCCAGACAGCTGATTGGTTTGGATGCTAATGGCGGAAAATTATGGTCCTTAAAAAGAGGGTTTCGGCGGCGCTTCTGGGCCAGTGTTATCAAGACCGGATCGTCGCCCCGCCCCCCCTCCCTATTCTTATGCTTTATGTCGCTTTGCTTTATCAGAGGGGCTGTATCACTCAGCTATTTCTGAGTGGATTTCAGTAATTATTGGAGTTTTTAATGGTTATTTATTTAATGAAATTTAAGTTTTAATTATTTATTAATTTATTTACCCTTAATAAAACATTGCGGCCATTTTTATTCTAACACTAGGTGTCATGTTGTTATTTTATTAGCTACTATAGTTCAGTTATTAAGTTTGCGACGGGTCATTTGCCTCCATGTATAGGGATACCAGTTTGTGTAGGTGATGCACTGTGTGTATAGTAATGCCCGGACCGGAGGTGAAGCCATAGGGGAGGGCAACATGACGGGGGGTTGGGTTCAGGGAGACCCCCTAGGCAGAGGATAGGTTGGGTTCAGGTAGGGGGCGGAGCTTAGCTCGGTATAAGGTAGGGATTGGCTGAATTAAGTGAGATAGGAGGGGTGAGAAGGGTTAAAAAGTGAGTGAGGCGTGAGGTGAGGTGCCATTTTAGGTTACCTTTAGCCAGGAAAGGACCTAGAGCAGGATGGAGCTGGAGGACGCGATCCAGTGTCTGAGGGATGCAGCGGCGGTCAGGGGGCCCGGCTGGGTCCAAGAACAGCTGCAGCGGTTAGTAGAGGGGGCGGCTGAGGCTTCTGTTCCGCCTCAGCCACAGGCAATCCAGCCGCGGAGGTCACGCCCGCCGGCGCGCTTTAGCCCGCAGTCCTCCCCCCCCCCCCCCCCGGGCTCAGCGCCGGAGACGGAGCCCTTCAGAGGACCCTCCACGCCGGGGAATAGGCAAGAGGCCTGCCGCCCGGGAGGATTCCGGTCAGGAGGCGGAGCCCTAGGGGTGGCCGGGCCCATTCACCCCTGCCAGCAACTGGAGGCAGCGGTGGATCCGGACCGGGGACGGCGGGCACCTTCCAGGGTCCTGGAGTGGAAGGTGTCCCTCTGCGGGGTCAGGATGCCGGTGAAAACGGGGCTGCTGTGTGGGAAGTTTGCAGCAGGCCCCCAACACCTTCTTCTGGTCCACAAGGGATGATGAGCCCCGCCCCCAGCGACCGTTACTCGGAGGGAAGCAGCCTGGACATTCCTGGTCTGCCGGCCAGGGAACAGCCTGTGGAGGTTAGAAGGTCTGAAGCTGGATCGTCGACGCAGAGGACCAGACGTCTGGACGCAGGACCTGTGGCTGATGGGGTCACAGCACCCAGGCAGCCAGGTGAGGCTTCATGGGGACCCTTAATTCAGTTAGTGGCGGCCAGTGGGGCCCACCGGGGGAGTTAGGTAGGGGTTTGGGACAATTGCTGGGGGGGATAGCCGGTTTATTGGCGGGCTGGGGGGAATGTTTCCCCTTTACCCGCGTGGCTAGGGGCTGGGGCGCCGGGGGGGGGGTCTGGTTTGGGGCAGAGTAGTGGCGCGGGGAGTGTTACATCTGCGGCGTCCATGCAGACACAGGCGGGGCGACGGGGGACGGAAGAGGAGACCGTGCGTTTGTATGATAAGGCAAAAGGGGAAATTTACGTGTGCTTTGAGGGCCCGCTGGGAGTGCACTTAAAGCAGGAGGTGAAGGACCAGATCTGGAGGGGCGACTATGTGGAGATATTCTCCCTGCTGCCTCTGGAGAAGTTTAATTTAGATAGGGCGCGGCGGGACGACGGAAAAAAGGAGGAGGAGGAGAAGCGTAGATACAGGCTGATTCCGCGAACGTTTCAAAACTGGCTGCAAGCGTTTGCGATTTTAGCAAGCGTGATAGGGGAAAAGGCGCCAGACTGTTGTTCGGCGCTTTTTTGCTATCTGGACGCCATAGGCGAGGCTTATCGGGTCTATGGGGGCACGACGTGGCTGCGGTACGACAAGCAGTTCCGGCAGCGGAAAGCGGTGCGGCCTGAGATGAGATGGGACCACAAGGACATAGCCCTATGGTTAAAGGTGACGGCGCCTGGGAGGACTGGGCAGTCCTTTCGGGGCCACCCGGGGCACTCCTTTCGGGGAGAGGGGGGCAGCGGAGGGGCGTCCAGTGTCGCCGTGGCTTCGGCGAGGGGCTTATGCTTCGCCTTTAACGATGGGAACTGCAAGTTTGGAGCCAAGTGCAAGTTTAAGCACGAGTGTTCCGGTTGCGGGGGGTCTCACGGAGTGGCACGATGCTTTAAGGGGGCCAGGCAAAGAGGCGGGAATAGTAATTCCAAAGGGGGTGACGCCGGTGCGGTTGGAAAGGATGGTACCTTACCTAGATAGGTACCCTGATAGGGAGGCAGCGGCGTTGTTGCGGGATGGGTTTTCAGAAGGTTTTAAAATTCCGTTTAGTTCAGGGGGGGGAGCGGTTTTAGTTAAAAAGAATTTGAGATCGGCTAATGAGCCCCCGGGGGTCGTGACGGACAAGCTGAGCAAGGAAGTGGGGCTAGGTAGGATGGTGGGTCCGTTTGCTGACCCTCCTTTTGGCAATCTGAGGGTGTCTCCTTTGGGGGTAGTTCCGAAAAGGGAGGCGAATAAGTTTCGGCTTATTCACCATCTTTCTTTCCCGAAAGGTTCGTCGGTCAACGATGGTATTGACCCGGCCTTGTGTTCCGTGGTCTATACTTCCTTTGACGCGGCAGTGGGTTGGGTCAGGAAGGGTGGAGCAGGGGCACTTCTAGCGAAAACGGACATAGAGGCGGCTTTTCGGTTGCTGCCGATGCATCCGGATTGCATTCATTTGCTGGGTTGTTTTTGGGAGGGTGGGTTTTTCGTGGACCGATGCTTGCCGATGGGATGCTCCTTGTCCTGCGCCTATTTCGAAGCGTTTAGCTCGTTTTGGAATGGGCGGTGCGGGATGCGTCGGGTTGCGAATCTATCATTCACTATTTGGATGATTTCTTGTGCGTAGGCCCCCCAGATTCTAACGTGTGCGCGTTGCTGTTGCCTCGGGATGGAGTGTAGATTGCCCGAGGACAAGTTGGAGGATTTGAAGAGGGAGGTGGCTAGGGCGGGGCGGGTTAAGAAAATACAGTTGCGGGACCTGCAGTCGATTCTCAGAAAGCTCAATTTTGCTTGTCGGATTATGCCGATGGGCCGGATTTTTAGCAGGCGATTGGCGGGGGCGACGGTGGGGGTTTCGTCTCCCCACCATTACATCCATTTGGGCGCTGAATTGAGAGCGGACTTGCGGGTGTGGAGCTCCTTTCTGGAGCGCTACAACGGTCGCTCCCTTTTCATGGGTGAAGTGGTAGATTCATTTGATTGTGAGTAGTGTTGAGCGAACAGTTCGAGCATCGTTCGGGTTCGTACCGAATTTTGGGGTGTCCGGGACACGGACCCGAACCTGGACATTTTCAAAAAAGTTCGGGTTCGTTGTTCGTCGATTACTTCCCGCTTTCTGAAGGGCTGCACAGCAGCCAATCAGCTAGCGTTTTACTTCTTGCCCTAAGAGCCCATCACAGCCATGCCTATTAATGGCATGGCTGTGATTGGCCAAGTGCAGCATGTGACCCAGCCTCGATTTAAGCTGGAGTCACGTAGCGCCGCACGTCACACTGCTCTGATTTGTGTAGGGAGAGGACGCAGCTTCTGTGAGGGCGAGATTAGGCAGGGTAAAGTCAGCAACAGCACCTAATGAACGGATCGATCTACAGCTGTGAATGATTGAACTTCTGCTAGTTACTTGCTCACTGGTTTTTAGGCTGCACAGAGCGTTTTTCTGTCACTTATTTTCTGGGTTGATCGACGGCCATTTTGTGACTTGTGGTGCACCAGAACAAGCTGCCACCAAGTCCATCAATCCATCAATACTAGTTTTTTTTTTGCTATATACTACATCAGGGGCTTGGCTGTGCTAATTGTCACCCCTAGAAACTCAGGATAGCAATTTCTATATTTTATTAAGGGGTTAAATACAATTGCCCAAATACCAATCACCTAAATCTGGTGTTCCAGCTTTGGCTAGCCAAGTATAATACTGTCTGCTGTCTGGCAAAGGATAGATTATTTTCTGGGGTGTAATTCAATTGCCAAAATAGCAATACCCTGAATCTGGTGTCCCAGCTGTTGCAGGCAAAGTTTCATAGTGTCCGCCAAAACATATATTTTGTTCTGGGGTGAAATTAATTTGCCAAAATAGCAATACCCTGAATTTGGTGTCCCAGCTGTTGCAGGCAAAGTTTCATAGTGTCCGCCAAAACATATATTTTGTTCTGGGGTGAAATTAATTTGCCAAAATAGCAATACCCTGAATTTGGTGTCCCAGCTGTTGCAGGCCATGTTTCATAGTGTCCGCCAAAAAATATATTTTGTTCTGGGTGACATTAATCTGCCGAAAATAGCAATACCCTGAATCTGGTGTCCCAGCTGTTGCAGGCCAGGTTTCATAGTGTCCGCCAAAACATATATTTTGTTCTGGGGTGTAATTCACTTGCCAAAATTGCAATACCCTGAATCTGGTGTCCCAGCTGTTGCAGGCCAGGTTTCATAGTGTCCGCCAAAACATATATTTTGTTCTGGGGTGAAATTAATTTGCCAAAATAGCAATACCCTGAATCTGGTGTCCCAGCTGTTGCAGGCCAGGTTTCATAGTGTCCGCCAAAACATATATTTTGTTCTGGGGTGAAATTAATCTGCCAAAATAGCAATACCTGAATCTGGTGTCCCAGCTGTTGCAGGCCAGGTTTCATAGTGTCCGCCAAAACATATATTTTGTTCTGGGGTGAAATTAATTTGCCAAAATAGCAATACCCTGAATCTGGTGTCCCAGCTGTTGCAGGCCAGGTTTCATAGTGTCCGCCAAAACATATATTTTGTTCTGGGGTGAAATTAATCTGCCAAAATAGCAATACCCTGAATCTGGTGTCCCAGCTGCAGGCCAGGTTTCATAGTGTCCGCCAAAACATATATTTTGTTCTGTGGTGAAATTAATTTGCCAAAATAGCAATACCCTGAATCTGGTGTCCCAGCTGTTGCAGGCCAGGTTTCATAGTGTTCGCCAAAACATATATTTTGTTCTGGGGTGAAATTAATCTGCCAAAATAGCAATACCCTGAATCTGGTGTCCCAGATGTTGCAGGCCAGGTTTTATAGTGTCCGCCAAAACATATATTGTGTTCTGGGGTGAAATTAATCTGCCAAAATAGCAATACCCTGAATCTGGTGTCCCAGCTGTTGCAGGCCAGGTTTTATAGTGTCCGCCAAAACATATATTTTGTTCTGGGGTGTAATTCACTTGCCAAAATAGCAATACCCTGAATCTGGTGTCCCAGCTGTTGCAGGCCAGGTTTCATAGTGTCCGCCAAAACATATATTTTGTTCTGGGGTGTAATTCACTTGCCAAAATTGCAATACCCTGAATCTGGTGTCCCAGCTGTTGCAGGCCAGGTTTCATAGTGTCCGCCAAAACATATATTTTGTTCTGGGGTGAAATTAATTTGCCAAAATAGCAATACCCTGAATCTGGTGTCCCAGCTGTTGCAGGCCAGGTTTCATAGTGTCCGCCAAAACATATATTTTGTTCTGGGGTGAAATTAATCTGCCAAAATAGCAATACCCTGAATCTGGTGTCCCAGCTGTTGCAGGCCAGGTTTCATAGTGTCCGCCAAAACATATATTTTGTTCTGGGGTGAAATTAATTTGCCAAAATAGCAATACCCTGAATCTGGTGTCCCAGCTGTTGCAGGCCAGGTTTCATAGTGTCCGCCAAAACATATATTTTGTTCTGGGGTGAAATTAATCTGCCAAAATAGCAATACCCTGAATCTGGTGTCCCAGCTGCAGGCCAGGTTTCATAGTGTCCGCCAAAACATATATTTTGTTCTGTGGTGAAATTAATTTGCCAAAATAGCAATACCCTGAATCTGGTGTCCCAGCTGTTGCAGGCCAGGTTTCATAGTGTTCGCCAAAACATATATTTTGTTCTGGGGTGAAATTAATCTGCCAAAATAGCAATACCCTGAATCTGGTGTCCCAGATGTTGCAGGCCAGGTTTTATAGTGTCCGCCAAAACATATATTGTGTTCTGGGGTGAAATTAATCTGCCAAAATAGCAATACCCTGAATCTGGTGTCCCAGCTGTTGCAGGCCAGGTTTTATAGTGTCCGCCAAAACATATATTTTGTTCTGGGGTGTAATTCACTTGCCAAAATAGCAATACCCTGAATCTGGTGTCCCAGCTGTTGCAGGCCAGGTTTCATAGTGTCCGCCAAAACATATATTTTGTTCTGGGGTGTAATTCACTTGCCAAAATAGCAATACCCTGAATCTGGTGTCCCAGCTGTTGCAGGCCAGGTTTCATAGTGTCCGCCAAAACATATATTTTGTTCTGGAGTGAAATTAATCTGCCAAAATAGCAATACCCTGAATCTGGTGTCCCAGCTGTTGCAGGCCAGGTTTCATAGTGTCCGCCAAAACATATATTTTGTTCTGGGGTGAAATTAATCTGCCAAAATAGCAATACCCTGAATCTGGTGTCCCAGATGTTGCAGGCCAGGTTTCATAGTGTCCGCCAAAACATATATTGTGTTCTGGGGTGAAATTAATCTGCCAAAATAGCAATACCCTGAATCTGGTGTCCCAGCTGTTGCAGGCCAGGTTTCATAGTGTCCGCCAAAACATATATTTTGTTCTGGGGTGTAATTCACTTGCCAAAATAGCAATACCCTGAATCTGGTGTCCCAGCTGTTGCAGGCCAGGTTTCATAGTGTCCGCCAAAACATATATTTTGTTCTGGAGTGAAATTTATCGGCCAAAATAGCAATACCCTGAATCTGGTGTCCCAGCTGTTGCAGGCCAGGTTTTATAGTGTCCGCCAAAACATATATTTTGTTCTGGGGTGTAATTCACTTGCCAAAATAGCAATACCCTGAATCTAGTGTCCCAGCTGTTGCAGGTCAAGTGTAAATCTGTCCATAAAAGGATACCTTTCATCCAGGGCCTAAATACTAGCCCTAAAAGAGATATTCCCCTAAATCAGTGGTTACTGCTGTGCCTGGATTAGTGTAATACGCTACATAAACAAATAGGCAGATAGTGTTAGGTGCCTGTAAAAAAAATCCTGAATTTGAAACCAATACATTGGGCCAAATATTTTTTTCCTTATTGTGTTGCTTGGTGAACGGTAACAATGAGGAAAACATCTAGTAAGGGACGCGGTCATGGTGGTGTTAGTGTACCCTCTGGTGCTGGGAGAGGACGTGGCCATTCTGCCACAGCCACACGTCCTAGTGAACCAACTACCTCAGGTTCCAGTACCCGCCAGAATTTACAGTGATATTTGGTGGGGCCCAATGCCGTTCTAAGGATGGTAAGGCCTGAGCAGGTACAGGCGCTAGTCAATTGGGTGGCCGACAGTGGATCCAGCATGTTCACAACATTATCTCCCACCCAGTCTTCTGCAGAAAGCGCACAGGTGGCACCTAAAAACCAAGCACATCAGTCTGTCACATTACCCCCATGCATATCAGGGAAACTGTCTGAGCCTCAAGTTATGCAGCAGTCTCTTATGCTGTTTGAAGACTCTGCTGGCAGGGTTTCCCAAGGGAATCCACCTAGCCCTTCCCCAGTGGTGGAAGACATAGAATGCACTGATGCACAACCACTGATGTTTCCTGATGATAAGGACATGGGAATACCACCTCATCAGAGTCCGCACGTCTCTGATGATGACGAAACACAGGTGCCAACTGCTGCGTCTTTCTGCAGTGTGCAGACCGAACAGTAGGTCAGGGAGGAAGACTGTGTGGAAGACGATGCAGGGGATGATGAGGTCCTAGACCCCACATGGAATGAAGGTCGTGCCACTGACTTTCATAGTTCAGAGGAAGAGGCAGTGGTGAGACCGAGCCAACAGCGTAGCAAAAGAGGGAGCAGGGGGCAAAAGCAGACCACCTGCCGCCAAGAGAGTTTGCCTGCTACTGGCCACCGCCACCAGGGACCGAGCACCCCAAAGGCAGCTTCAAGGAGTTCCCTGGCATGGCACTTCTTTAAACAATGTGCTGACGACAAGACCCGAGTGGTTTGCACGCTGTGCTATCAGATCCTGAAGCGAGGCATTAACGTTCTGAACCTTAGCACAACCTGCATGACCAGGCATCTACATGCAAAGCATGAACTGCAGTGGAGTAAACACCTTAAAAGCAAGGAACTCACTCTGGCTCCCCCTGCTCCCTCTTCTGCTGCTGCCTCGGCCTCTTCCTCCACCTCAGGAGGAACGTTGGCACCTGCCGCCCACCAAACAGAGGATGTGCCACCGACACCACGACCTGCGTCACCAAGCATCTCCACCATGTCACACGGCAGCGTTCAGCTCTCCATCTCACAAACCTTGGAGAGAAAGCGTAAATTCCCACCTAGCCACCCTCGAGCCTGGGCCTGAATGCCAGCATTTCTAAACTACTGGCCTTTGAAATGCTGTCATTCAGGCTGGTGGATCACAGACAGCTTCAAACAGCTGATGTCCATGGCTGTCCCACAGTATGTTGTTCCCAGCCGCCACTACTTCTCCAAGACAGCCGTGCCTTCCCTGCACAACCAAGTATCCGATAAAATCAAGTGTACACTGCGCAACGCCATCTGTGGCAAGGTCCACCTAACCACAGATACGTGGACCAGTAAGCACGGCCAGGGACGCTATATCTCCCTAACTGCACACTGGGTAAATGTAGTGGCGGCTGAGCCGCAGGCGGAGATTTCCTTGGCGCACGTCCTTCCGCCGCCAAGGATCGCAGGGCATCATTCTTTACCTCCTGTAGCCTCCTCCTCTGCTTCCACCAGCTCATCCAGTCAGCCACACACCTTCACCACCAACCTCAGCACAGCCCGGGGTAAACGTCAGCAGGCCATTCTGAAACTCATATGTTTGGGGGACAGGCCCCACACCGCGCAGGAGTTGTGGCGGGGTATTGAACAACAGACCGACGAGTGGTTTCTGCCGGTGGGCCTCAAGCCCGGCCTGGTGGTGTGCGATAATGGGCGAAATCTCGTCGCAGCTCTGGGACTAGCCGGTTTGACGCACATCCCTTGCCTGGCGCATGTGCTGAATTTGGTGGTGCAGAAGTTCATTCACAACTACCCTGACATGTCAGAGCTGCTGCATAAAGTGAGGGCCGTCTGTGCGCGCTTCCGGCGTTCACATCCTGCCGCTACAGCGGAACTTCGGCCTTCCCGCTCACCGCCTCATATGCGACGTGCCCACCAGGTGGAACTCCACCTTGCACATGCTGGAGAGACTGTGCGAGCAGCAGCAGACCATAGTGGAGTTTCAGCTGCAGCACGCACGCGTCAGTCGCACTGCGGAACAGCACCACTTCACCACCAATGATTGGGCCTCCATGCGAGACCTGTGTGCCCTGTTCCGCTGTTTCGAGTACTCCACCAACATGGCCAGTGGCGATGACACCGTTATCAGCGTTACAATACCACTTCTATGTCTCCTTGAGAAAACGCTTAGGGCGATGATGGAAGAGGAGGTGGCCCAGGAGGAGGAGGATGAGGGTCATTTTTAGCACTTTCAGGCCAGTCTGTTAGAAGTGGCTCAGAGGGAGGTTTTTTGCAACAGCAGAGGCCAGGTACAAATGTGGCCAGCCAGGCCCCACTACTGGAGGACGAGGAGGATGAGGAGGAGGTGGAGGAGGATGAGGATGAAGCAGGTTCACAGCGGGGTGGCACCCGACACAGCTCAGGCCCATCACTGGTGCGTGGCTGGGGGGATACGGAGGACGATGACGATACGCCTCCCACAGAGGACAGCTTGTCCTTACCTCTGGGGAGCCTGGCACACATGAGCGACTACATGCTGCAGTGTCTGCGCAACGACAGCAGAGTTGCCCACATTTTAATGTGTGCGGACTACTGGGTTGCCACCCTGCTGGATCCCCGGTACAAAGACAATGTGCCCACCTTACTTCCTGCACTGGATAGGAAGATGCGCGAGTACAAGCGCACGCTGGTAGAGGCGCTCCTGAGAGCATTCCCAAATGTCACAGGTGAACAGGTGGAAGCCCAAGGCGAAGGCAGAGGAGGAGCAAGAGGTCGCCAACACAGCTGTGTCACGGCCAGCTCCTCTGAGGGCAGGGTTAGCATGGCAGAAATGTGGAAAAGTTTTGTCTCCACACCACAGCTAACTGCACCAACACCTGATACGGAACGTGTTAGCAGGAGGCAGCATTTCACTAACATGGTTGAACAGTACGTCTGCACACCCCTCCACGTACTGACTGATGGTTTGGCCCCATTCAACTTCTGGGTCTCCAAATTGTCCACGTGGCCAGAGTTAGCATTTTATGCCTTGGAGGTGCTGGCCTGCCCGGCGGCCAGCGTTTTTCTGAACGTGTATTCAGCACGGCAGGGGGCGTCATTACTGACAAACGCAGCCGCCTGTCCACAGCCAACGTGGACAAGCTGACGTTCATAAAAATGAACCAGGCATGGATCCCACAGGACCTGTGCATCCCTTGTGCAGAATAGACATTTATAACTCCCTCCCACTCAACCATGTATTCTTGTACTCTGGGGCACTTCTTTATTGAATCCTCAATTTTTTAACTTTACCATGATCTTGCGGTGCAACCCAAAGTTGAATGAACCTCTCCTCTGTCTGGGTGGTGGGGCTGAAATAACTGAGAGTGGCCTTCTCCGGTGGTGGTTGATATGACGCATGATTCCTTGCTGTGGGACCTCTCTCCTCTGTCTGGGTGCTGGACCGAAATAACTGAGAGTGGCCTTTTCACGTGGTGGTTGATATGACGCATGATTCCTTGCTGTGGGACCTCTCTCCTCTGTCTGGGTGGTGGGGCCGAAATAACTGAGAGTGGCCTTCTCCGGTGGTGGTTGATATGACGCATGATTCCTTGCTGTGGGGCCTCTCTCCTCTGTCTGGGTGCTGGGCCAAAATAACTGAGAGTGGCCTTCTCCGGTGGTGGTTGATATGACGCATGATTCCTTGCTGTGGGACCTCTCTCCTCTGTCTGGGTGCTGGGCCAAAATAACAGAGTGGCCTTCTCCAGTGGTGGGTGATATGACGCCTTATTCCTTGCTGTGGGACCTCTCTCCTCTGTCTGGGTGCTGGGCCGAAATAACTGAGAGTGGCCTTCTCCGGTGGCGGTTGATATGACGCATGATTCCTTGCTGTGGGACCTCTCTCCTCTGTCTGGGTGCTGGGCCGAAATAGCTGAGAGTGGCCTTCTCCGGTGGTGGTTGATATGACGCATGATTCCTTGCTGTGGGACCTCTCTCCTCTGTCTGGGTGCTGGGCTGAAATAACTGAAAGTGGCCTTCTCCAGTGTTGAGTGATATGACGCATGATTCCTTGCAGTGGGACCTCTCTCCAATTGATATTGGTTAAATTTTATTTATTTTATTTTATTTTAATTTATTTCCCTATCCACATTTGTTTGCAGGGGATTTACCTACAGTTTGCTGCCTTTGGCAGCCCTCTAGCCCGTTCCTGGACTATTTTACAGCCTTTTTAGTGCCTAAAAGTTCAGGTCCCCATTGACTTCAATGGGGTTCGGGTTCGGGATAAAGTTCGGGTCAAGTTCGGATCCCGAACCCGAACATTTTCGGGAAGTTCGGCCGAACTTCTCGAACCCGAACATCCAGGTGTTCGCTCATCTCTAATTGTGAGTTGTTTTCCGACGCGGCCGGGGGAGGGGGTTTTGGGGCTTACTGGGGGGGAGGTGGTGTGCGGGGCAGGGGCCGGCGAGCTGGGCGGAACGGGGTTGGTTACGTAATTTGGCCTTGCTTGAGCTTTTTCCCATAGTGGTTGCGGCGGTGTTGTGGGGGGAGGCGTTTCAGAATAAAAAGGTGAGGTTCCACTGTGATAACTTGGGAGTCGTTCAGGCGATTAACAATTTATCTGCGTCGTCGCCCTTGGTGGTGCGGTTGTTACAGCGGCTCGTGTTAGAATGTTTGTCGCTTAATGCTTAGGTGGTGGCGGTGCATGTACCAGGGGTAGACAACGGTGTCGCTGATGCTCTCTCTCGTTCACAGTGGGATCGGTTTCGGCAGCTGGCTCCGGAGGCGGACGAGTTTGGGAGAGACTGTCCGCAATGCCTGTGGGATCTTATGGATGAACGGTAGCTGGGCTCGTGTAGGCTTCGTTGGCGCCTGGGACGTGGGCGAAGTATGTGCATGCGTGGGATCTCTGGGTAGGGTGGTGTGACAGGTTAGGGGTGGGAACGGAGGACTTGGAGGTTCCTTCATTGTTGTTTATCGGGCATTGCAGGGAGGAGGGGTGGTCGGTGGCAAAAATGAATAGCTGTATAGCGGGTATCGCGTTTGGGTTCAAAGTCAGGGTGTTGAGGGATGTTACTAAGGCTTTTTTAGTCTCGAGGGCCTTGAGAGGGTGGCGGCGAGTGGGGGCAAGTGTAGGAGAAGGCCGGTTTCCTTTGATTTGCTTTTGAAGTTGGGGATGCAGTTGGGCCAGGTTTTCAGTTCGAATTGGGAGGCGGGGCTGTTTCGGTTGGCATTTTCTTTGGCCTTTTTCGGGCATTGCGTTTAGGTGAGTTAGTTTGTCCGTCGACAAGTAGGTTGGGGGGTTTGTTAAGGGGGGATGTGGAGTTGTTTGAGGATAGGATTGAGTTTGTGATTCGTAGGTCCAAAACGGACGTGGTGGGAAAAGGGAAGACGGTTGTTTTGTTTAGGGTTCCAGATTGCGCCATGTGTCCGGTGCGGTGTTTGGGGGCCTATGAGGCACTAGGTGATGCAGGGGCTAGGCCATTGTTGGTGCATAGGGACGGGTCGTTTCTCTCTCGGTTCCAGTTTTCGGTGTTTTTTGGGAAATGTTTGGTTCGTTTGGGTTTGGATCCAGAGGGATATTCGAGCCACTCTTTTCGCATTAGGGCGGCGACTGAGGCGGCTCGTTGGGGTTTGGGGGACGAGATGATAAAGAGGATCGGTAGGTGGGAATCAAGGCGTTTTCAGTCTTACGTGCGTTTGCAGCGCTTGTAGGCAATTGGGGTTTAAGTGGATGGAGGTTGTGATGTACAGTTGTATTGTTTCCTTTGCTGTTTTCTCGTTACAGGTGCGGTGCCGGCTCTTGTATGGATCATGGGGCATTCCTATGTGTTCTGGGGGGCCGTCAGGGCAGCGGTTCGGCCTGACGGTCAGCAGCTCGGATTTTCCAGGGAAGAAGCGGTGGTAAGGTGGTTAGGGCGTAGGGGGATGGTTTGGGGTGGTCTGTTGCGGGAGGTTCATCGCTTTGTTAGATTAGACAGGGCCCCTGACGTGTTGCTGCTTCATTTGGGTGGCAATGACTTGGCGTCTCGGCCGTTGCGGGAATTGTTGCGCGACATGAAATTTGACCTGCTGCGGATTTGGGCCTTGTTACCTAAATTAGTGACGGTGTGGTCGGATATTGTTCCGCGTATGGTGTGGAGGGGCGCTCGCTCGGTGGTGGGGATGAACAGGGCGAGGGTTAAGTTAAATAGGGCAATGGGGCGCTTCATGGCCAGGAATGGGGCGGTGGCTGTGAGGCATAGGGAACTGGAGAAGGGTAAAGGGGGTTTTTGGAGAGCGGACGGGGTGCATCTGAACGCCCTGGGTCTAGACATGTGGAGTTTGGCGCTGCAGGAAGGTATTGAAACAGCTCTCGGGTTGTGGAGGGACACCCAGACCTAAGGTGTCAGGTCTGGGCGTTGGTGGCGGGGGGAGGTCCTTGAAGTCGGGTATGTTTCTGAGGAGGATCATGGGAGAGCCTTGCGGTTGGGGATGGACTCCCAGTGGTGCGGAGTTAAAGGGTGCCATTCAAGGGGTGCCTCCGAGCTGGCGGGAACGGCTGGAGGCAAGATGGCGACCTGATGAGGCAATTCGGTGGCTTTTGGGGCTTCAAGGACCTTCCCTTTGCTGGGTTGGAGACTTAGTATTTTTGCGGTTTCACGGTTATTTATTGTTGGTTATGGATATATTGAGATATATATTTATACTTATGGTTATATATATTCATGGTTATTTATAGGGGTGCATTGTGTGTGTCTGTAAGGGGTGCATAGTGTGTGTCTGTAAGGGGTGCATTGTGTGTCTCTGTAAGGGGTGCATAGTGTGTGTCTGTAAGGGGTGCATTATGTGTGTCTGTAAGGGGTGCATTATGTGTTTGTCTGTAAGGGGTGCATTGTGTGTGTCTGTAAGGGGTGCAGTGTGTGTGTCTGTAAGGGGTGCAGTGTGTGTGTCTGTAAGGGGTGCAGTGTGTGTGTCTGTAAGGGGTGCAGTGTGTGTGTCTTTAAGGGGTGCAGTGTGTGTGTCTGTAAGGGGTGCAGTGTGTTTGTCTGTAAGGGGTGCATTGTGTGTGTCTGTAAGGGGTGCATTATGTGTGTGTCTGTAAGGGGTGCATTGTGTGTGTCTGTAAGGGGTATATTGTGCATCCGTAAGGGGTGCAGTGTGTGCGTCCGTAAGGGGTGCAGTGTGTGCGTCCGTAAGGGGTGCAGTGTGTGCGTCCGTAAGGGGTGCAGTGTGTGCGTCCGTAAGGGGTGCAGTGTGTGCGTCCGTAAGGGGTGCAGTGTGTGCGTCCGTAAGGGGTGCATTGTGTGCGTCCGTAAGGGGTGCATTGTGTGCGTCCGTAAGGGGTGCATTGTGTGCGTCCGTAAGGGGTGCAGTGTGTGCGTCCGTAAGGGGTGCAATGTGTGTGTCTGTAAGGGGTGCATTGTGTGTGTCTGTAGGGGGTGCATTGTGTGTGTCTGTAAGGGGTGCATAGTGTGCGTCTGTAAGGGGTGCAGTGTGTGTGTCTGTAAGGGGTGCATTGTGTGTGTCTGTAAGGGGTGCATAGTGTGTCTCTGTAAGGGGTGCATTGTGTGTGTCTGTAAGGGGTGCATTATGTGTTTGTCTGTAAGGGGTGCATTATGTGTTTGTCTGTAAGGGGTGCATTGTGTGTGTCTGTAAGGGGTGCAGTGTGTGTGTCTGTAAGGGGTGCAGTGTGTGTGTCTGTAAGGGGTGCAGTGTGTGTGTCTTTAAGGGGTGCAGTGTGTGTGTCTGTAAGGGGTGCAGTGTGTTTGTCTGTAAGGGGTGCATTGTGTGTGTCTGTAAGGGGTGCATTATGTGTGTGTCTGTAAGGGGTGCATTATGTGTGTCTGTAAGGGGTGCATTGTGTGTGTGTCTGTAAGGGGTGCATTATGTGTGTCTATAAGGGGTGCATTATGTGTGTGTCTGTAAGGGGTGCATTATGTGTGTGTCTGTAAGGGGTGCATTATGTGTGTGTCTGTAAGGGGTGCATTATGTGTGTGTCTGTAAGGGGTGCATTATGTGTGTGTGTCTGTAAGGGGTGCATTATGTGTGTCTGTAAGGGGTGCATTATGTGTGTCTGTAAGGGGTGCATTATGTGTGTCTGTAAGGGGTGCATTGTGTGTGTCTGTAAGGGATGCATTGAGTGTGTGTAAGGGGTGCATTGAGTGTGTGTAAGGGGTGCATTATGTGTATGTGAGGGGTGCATTATGTGTGTCTGTAAGGGGTGCATTGAGTGTGTGTAAGGGATGCACTGTGTGTAAGGGGTGCATTGAGTGTGTGTGTGTAAGAGATGCATTGTGTTTCAGTGTGTGTAAAGGATGCATTGTGTGTTTCTGTGTGTGTAAGGGATGCATTAAGTGTAAGGATTTTTGCCGCCCTAGGCAAAAGAAAAGTTTGCTGCCCCCCCTCTTGAGAAAAATGTTCCTTGTAAACAAATGCCAAAACTGCTGTGAAAATACAATGATGCAGATGCAGCAATCACTTCTGAACACTAATATAAGTGTATGCTATATGTAACACAGAATGGAACAGTGCAGTTTTGTTTAACCACAACATGAGACACACATCTACTCCTCTCTAGATTGATAAAAGAGGGAGAAGCTGCTGTAACTGCTTCCAACTGTCAAATATCATTGCATCTTCACTGGAGAGGACATGGGACACCGTGGCATCCATTTCTCCACCGAATTGCTTGACTCTGAGTAATCTTCCTGAATTCACATTTTATGAGTCACTTCCAGAAAGTGAAAGTTTAAAACTAGTAGCTGCAAAGTGAAAGGATTCATTGTGATCATCACTCATTCACATCCACACAGTGATTATTGAAATTAAAATAGCTGCCAACATTTGAAAGCAATGTTTGGTATGAAGATCCATTTACAGTATATTCCTTTAATTCTGCCTTTGATGACCCCGAAGGTTTGATAATCCAGCACAGGACTGCAGTATAATCTGGAAATTGACAAAACCAGAAGACTGACAAATAACCGTCCGCTTATCCTGAATATTTGATAATTCATCATCTATCTAGGCTCATTAATGTTGAGTTAAAGGAATTTTATTGTGTTTTCAACCATAGTTCAATTTGTGTCCGTTTATGAGATCAGGTAACCAAGTACAAAGTGCTTTGACTGAATAGCAACTTTTTGTACCATGCCCGGGTTTTGTACATGGCGTTATATGGCTTGAGGACTTGATCAGAGAGATCAACTCCTCCTATACACCGATTGTAGTCCATGATACAATCGGGCTTGAGGACCGTTGCCGCGGTACCTTGTACAGGGACAGGGGAGATGCCGTTACCGTGAATTGTTGGCAGTACAATCCCTCTTGTCCTTATATCTGACCAGAAACAGGTTTTCACTGGTGAGGGCACGGGTCTCACCGCTGGGGATAGGTACCTGGAGGGGGATCTAGCGGCGAGGGACTGGAACAAGGGGATACTAGTATAAAAGTTATCCATGTACAGGTTGTAACCCTTATCTAGCAGTGGGTGCATAAGTTCCCACACAAGTTTCCTGCTAACACCCAGAGTGGGGGGACATTCTGGGGGTTCAATACGGGAATCTCGCCCCTCGTACACACAAAACTTGTAAGTGTACCCTGAGGTACTCTCACAAAGTTTGTACAGCTTCACGCCATACCTCGCCCGCTTAAAGGGAACATACTGGCGGAAAATGAGTCTCCCCTTGAAAGCAATGCGAGACTCATCAACAGCGACCTCCCTTCCAGGTACATAGGCCTCCAAAAATTTGGCCCCGAAGTGATCGATGACCGGCCTGATTTTGTACAGGTGGTCATAGGCAGGCTCACCTCGGGAGGGGGGGACATGCTGCATTATCTGCATAATGCAGGCATTTCCGAATGGCCTCAAAACTGGAATGTATCATGGCCATACAGTAGAGTGGGGTCTGGTAGAGGACATCCCCACCCCAGTACTGCCTGACACTGGGTTTTTTGACTAGGCCGATGTGCAGCACAAGGCCCCAAAAAGTCCTCATCTCAGCTGCAGTGACCGGAGTCCAGCCACTGGACATAACCAAAAAGGAGCCTGGGTGTTGAGCAATGAACTGTTGGGCGTACAAGTTCCTTTGTAACTTGTGGTCACTGAAAAAAAAAAAAAAAATAAATAAAAAGTCATATTTAGTGAAGCCCATTGTTGGAATCTGGAGTCCTGGTTGGCCAACAAAGTCAGGAATCGCGGGCTTAAAATCCTCTGGGGTACACCAGACAAGTTCACTGGTAGAGGGCTCAGGTGGACTTATTTGGTGAGCTGGAAAACTAGTACGAGTCCCAGGGTTGCTCATACTAGTGTGGGCCACAGGATCCCTAACCCACCCTAAACCTAACAGAAATAAATAAATAAAACTAAAATAAATAAATAAATGAAAGCCCCAAAAATTTGAAAAAAAAATCGATTCAAACTCCCTTAGAAAACTTGGACATACAATTATTAGATCACTTCTTTACTGAGAATTTCACTATGTTCCTATGAAGCGCTACCACCGGCAAGGTCTCCATAGGAATATGTCTGTGGCAGTCTTGGAGCATTCAGGAGGATTAAGGCTACTGCACACAGTATCTGGCTACCCTAATCACCGTTATGGAATCGCTCATTAGTACAGGAGGACAGGGAAGTGGTCAATGCAGCGCTTCCCGAGCTCAGCACTCACTGCTTCCTGGTCCTCGGCCGCTCGCTGTGTTAACACCACGAGGACGTTGGCAAGCTGTGACCTCATACTGTGCAGCATCACGTCACAGCACAGTGCGCACAAGAAGAGCTTGATCACCATAACTGCGGCGGTGTCTGGAGCAGGAGATTTAAGTTGATTTATTGTTTTTATGTGATCTGAATGGGGGTCTTAACATTGGGGGTCTTAACATTGTGGTTCTGAAAAGGGGTCTTAGTAACGTGCCGGTCTGATCTGAAGTCTGAATAGGGGTTTTTAAAACTGGGGGCCTAATCTTAGTGTCTGAATAGGGGTCTTATTAACATGGGGGTTTGATCTGAGATCTGATTAGAGGTCTTATTAACATGGAAGTCTGATCTGAGGTCTGATTGCGGGTCTTATTAACATTGGAAATCCAATCTGAGGTCTAATTTGGAGTCTTACAGTATTAACATTAAAGTTTTCAAGGTTTGATCTAAGGTCTGATATTATCATTGGGGGTCTGGTTGGGGTTCTGAGCTGATCACTGATGAAAAATATTTTTTTCTTATATTCCTCCTCTAAAACCTAGGTGCATTTTATGCGGTTAAAAATACAGTATTTAATTTAGGGGCATTAAACATACTGGGAGCACTATAGGGGACCATCATAAATACTGTGAGCACTACAGGGGGCCATGACAAATACTGAGGGCATTAAACATACTAGGGGCACAACTGGGGTTTTATAAATAATGGGGGCACTACATTAAACGTACTGGGGGGAATTAAATATACTAGGGGCACTAGAGGGGTCCATTATAAATACTGGGGCACTACAGCGGGCCATTATAACTGCATTATTACTACTGAGGGCTCTGTAGTAATTATTACTAGGCACAATATGGAGGGCACTACTACTAATATGGGTACCCTCGAGTAGCACCCTCTGCGATGCGTGGAGCACACTGCCAGTGCCCGCATATTGCGGATCCGCTGTTTGAGGGCCACGGCCGTGTGCATGAGCCCTAAGAGTAGGACTGGGGTGGAGGGTCTTGATTGACAATTTGGCTCAGGGATTGTGCGCCATTTAAATGTTCACCTTTGGCAGCAGAAAAGGTAAAATTGTCCCTATAGCTTTCAACTGTATCTAACTGTTCTGATTAGGATCCCCAGACATAACTTATAGATATTAATATGAAAAATAAATAAAAAATCTTTACATATATGTTTAACATAAAAAACATGATTTAAACAATAGGTAACTTTCTGATGACAGATTTAAGGTGGCCATGCACATTAGATAAATATTGACTGCATCTGGCAACTTCTGTTAGAGTGGAAACACATTAGTGTTTAGTAGTGTCAGGACTCTCCCCTCACTGCGGGTTTCAAGGGAAGAAAGAGTTGGTCATGTTGAATTTCAACATGCTTGATCCTTTGTGCACAAGGGGGATAAGCTCCTGCCAGAGCAGCGTGGCAGCGGCTTATTCTCCTCTCGCTACTGAGAACACATGTACATTCTGAGAGTGCATGTGTATGGGGGTTTTGGTGGAATAAATGGGTGGATATACGGTGAATATTAGAATACAGCAAACTTTAAACTTCTTTTCTAATCTGACAACACCCAAAATGCTGTATTTTTTGGTGGCCATAGTTGTACAGAGAAATCTGCTTTTGCAAGCAGAGTCAGATTGAAGTTCCTTAAGCCCACCAAAGGAAATGATCCCGAAGGCTCACCCTTATAGACTGCAATGGACCCCTGTGCAAGAAAACTATGTGGGCCCCGTTTATATAATAGGTAGTATGTTGTTAGGGAAGTGCTCAGGGATGGCTCCAGGTTCATGTGGGCCCTTGGGCGATAAATCCCAGTGGGCCTTTTACATTTACATGTCCACCTGTGGCACCTACACAGTATAATGACCCCCACTGGCCCCTATACAGTATAATGACCACTAGTGGCCCTTCACAAAGTATAATGACCGCCCCCAATGCCCCCACACACAGTATTATGACCCCCAGTGGCCCCACACACAGTATAATGACCCCACAGTGACCCCACACACAGTATAATGACCCCACAGTGACCCTCTATTCAGAATAATGACCCCAAGTCGCCCCCCATTCAGAATAATGACTCCCAGTGGCCCCCACACTGGGGGTTAAACTGTATGGAGGGGGTACTGGGCATGGGAAGCCCCAAAAATCTGGGGGGACAGCACTTATGGGGCCCGTGTCCCCGCCCACCCTCAAGCCACGCCCACATATCTCTCCGCCCCCAAGTGCCAAAAATCTCTCTCTCCCCCCCCCTCCCTTATGGGCCAGTGGGTCCAGTTTAAAAAAAAAAAAACACACACACACACAAAACAAGACACTTATACTTACCTCCATCCATCACAGCGATGCGATGCAGGCCTCTTCCGGCCTGTGTCCCGCGCTGCACGGCTCACAGACGGCGCGATGACGTCATCGCGCCGCCTGTACCAACATCTGATAGGCTGCCGGCCTAGTGCTGGCAGCCTATCAGAGGAGCAGGGAAGGGAGACGCCTCTCCCTCTCCTGCTCCGCAGCACAGCCATCTGTATCGCTGTCCTGGGGACGGCGATACAGATAACTGTGGAGATGAACGCTTCCACAATGGAAGCGTTCATCTCCCTGTGCCCTGCCACCGCCGCACACATTGCGCTGCCGCTGGGGGGGATTTTTACATACCTGTCCCCCCCCGCATTATTTCCTGGGGGGATTCATCCCCCCCGTCTCCTACGCCCGTGGTACTGGGGGTCATTATACTGTATGGTGGTCACTGGGGGTCATTATATTAAATGGGGGCTCTGAGGGTCATTATACTGAATGGAGGGTCATTGGGGATCATTATACTAAATGGGTGGTACTGGGGGTCATTATACTGTGTAAGGGGCCCTCACAGTGTAATGAACCCCCAGTGGCCCCCTCACATACCTTCTCTATTTCTCACAATAGGGATCACAGCACTCGCTCCCTTTCTGGCTAAATGGGTGCACGTCAAGGGTATTTCGTCCTGTGCTCCACCACACGGACTATTCAATATATAACAAAGCAGCACTCCAGTGAATTTTTTGGTGAGTTTTTATTTCAGCCGGACATATTACAGGCAACGTTTCGGGCTTAGTAATAAGCCCTTCATCAGGCTGATAAGATACAAAGTGATAAGAAAATTTAGATACAAATACCACTATGTGAATACATCATATATATTTTACATACAGATACAACTATGTGAATACATAAGGCGTAGCATAAAGCCTTCACATATAGCCACCTGAAAAAGGGGGCATATGTAGTTTAAATACAGATACAACTAACATAAAGCCTTTACATATAGCCACATAAGGAAGAGGCAGGTAGTGCCAACTGAATACTGTTGCATAAATATAACAGCATATCAAGGGCAAATGTTCCATGTGTTAATAGCGGGCTATCAAAAGGGGCGGGAAGTGTGAACGCTAAAATGGTGTACCCCATAGTAAATGCACTATGTGGTACCGCATCAAGGTCTAGCAAGATCAAGCATGCTAGGTACAAGGAGCACAAAGTTACATGATGATGCTGAGAGCGGTCAAACAAACCTGTGGCATATGCGATAGGCCTTACGATTTAGGCTGTAATAGACACAAACGTAGAATAAAGTGGGGACAGAGCTTTCAGGAAATTGCGCTTACCCGTAGAACATGTGTGGATTCACTTGTCCGGCATGTAGCCAGAGAAGGGCCGCGCCATCTTAAGTTTGATGCGGGATCCCCTGATAGGTTAGAGGGCTGGGAAGATCCGCCCCCTATTTGTCTTAGCAGTAAAAACGCTAGACAGAATGGCCGGTGCAGCGTGAATAGTCCCTACCTTAGAAACATAGAAACATAGAATGTGTCGGCAGATAAGAACCATTTGGCCCATCTAGTCTGCCCAATAGACTGAATACTATGAATAGCCCCAGGCCCTATCTTATATGAAGGATGGCCTTATGCCTATCCCATGCATGCTTAAACTCCTTCACTGTATTTGCAGCTACCACTTCTGCAGGAAGGCTATTCCATGCGTCCACTACTCTCTCAGTAAAGTAATTCTTCCTGATATTACCTTTAAACCTTTGCCCCTCTAATTTAAAACTATGTCCTCTTGTAGCAGTTTTTCTTCTTTTAAATATTCTCTCCTCTTTTACCGTGATGATTCCCTTTATGTATTTAAAAGTTTCTATCATATCCCCTCTGTCTCTTCTTACTTCCAAGCTATACATGTTAAGGTCGTTTAACCTTTCCTGGTAAGTTTTGTCCTGCAATCCATGTACTAGTTTAGTAGCTCTTCTCTGAACTCTCTCCAAAGTTTCAATATCCTTCTGCAGATATGGTCTCCAGTACTGCACACAATACTCCAAATGAGGTCTCACTAGTGCTCTGTAGAGCGGCACGAGCACCTCCCTCTTTCTACTTGTAATGCCTCTCCCTATACACCCAAGCATTCTGCTGGCATTACCTGCTGCTCTATGACATTGTCTGCCCACCTTTAGGTCGTCTGATATAATGACCCCTAAATCCCTTTCCTCAGATACTGAGGTTAGTACTGTATCACTGATTTTATATTCTGCTCTTGGGTTTTTACGCCCCAGGTGCATTATCTTGCACTTATCAACATTGAATTTTAGTTGCCATATTTTTGACCATTCCTCTAGTTTTCCCAAATCCTTTTCCATTTGGTGTATCCCTCCAGGAACATCAACCTTATGAGTTTTTCCTACCGCCGAACTGAGCATGCTCAGTACAAGTGAAGCCCCGCCCACAGCCTATTCTCCCTTTTCTTTACTATCAATGGCGGCATGGAGTTAGTTTTTATAAGAGCCGAGCGCAGCGAGGCCGAGCCCGATGCGTGGCGAGCGAAGCGAGCCCGCGAGGGTACAACTTAATGTAGATTTGGGGTTTTTACTAAAGGGAGAATTAGGCTCTGGGCGGGGACTTTACTTGTACTGAGCATGCTCAGTTGGTGCGGTAGGAAAAACTCATAAGGTAGGGACTATTCACGCTGCACCGGAAGGATGAGTGGGGCTGCGCATGCGCAGAAGCTGCAAAGTCGGCAAGTGCCATGTTGGAGAAGGGCATGTATAGAAACTCAATGCTGCGCATGTATTTTGAAGAGGAGAAGAAGAAGGCGCCATATTAGAAAAGGACATACCCAAAGGGCAAAATATACTGAAGCGCACAAAGGCAGAAATTGTGTATAATAACGTTTGTATAACACAATATTGGTGTAATAGAGTGGTAATATGCATATATACATGGCCTATTCCAATTCAAGAGTAAATGACAATTGGGGCATGAGAAGTATATTCACCCACCCCTGCTACAGTAAAGCAGATTCCTTATATAAGATATAACAGGCATATAGAGGATCCAAACAAACGGGTAATATGTGGATAAGGGACCATGGGGCGTGCTTTGCGGGCGTCACCACCCGCTACTGGATGGCTCAGGTCCTAAGGAAGAAATAGAAAGAAGTAGAGAAATCAAATGACCACGATAGTATAATACAAGTTGAAATTAAAATGATACAACCCAGGATGTCAAGGCACATAAATAAATGGGTACATTAATCAAACAGATATTCACGATTCAAACCCGCCGGTTCCAGTGTATTTAAGCGTTTAATCCACTGCATCTCTTTCTCCTGAAGAAGTCGCAGTTGGTCGCCCCCTCGTCTTGAGGGGGAAATCCAATCTATAACCTGAAAGCGTAACTGGCTGACTCAGTGATTAAAGGATAGAAAGTGTTCCACTATGGGGGGATCTAGTTTTCTAGTACGGATGTTGGATTTGTGTTGTCCAATTCACTCCTTGATTTTTTTGAATAGTTTGGCCAACATACCCTATCCCACATGGACATTTAATTAGATAAACCACAAAACTGGTCTGGCATGAGTAGTGGCCATGGATATGATATCTCCTCCCTGACGTGGGATGTGTGAATGTGGGACCTTTTGAAATACTGCTACATTGGGCACAAGATAAACAAGGGTAGGTGCCCTTGTTGGGAGTGCCATAGATTGTAGTCTGAATAGTACAGTCTTTTTTTGGGCCAATGTCGGATCTAATGAGCATGTCCCTGATGTTTTTGGCTCCTTTGTACGACATAAGTGGTTTATCTGGAAAAATGTTTGGGAAGTGGTTGGTGAGTATGTGCCAATGTTTAAAAATGACTTTTTTGATGTTGGTGCTCTGATGGGAGTATGTAGTAATGCAAGGGATGCGGTTTTTGGGTAACCTGTCAGTGCCTTTTGGTGTAAGAAGCTCAGGCCTCGGAACATGTTTGATCCTCACATACCTATCATTGCTGGAGCGCAGGGGAGCCGGTGGTCTTGTCATTTACTAACCATAGCTCCCTGCGCTCCTTTTCTCCTCAGGCCCGCTGCAGCAGTGAGATGCACGTCACTGCTGCGCCGGGCCTGGAGGCTGTTCAGTGATGTAGCTAGAACTGACTGGGTCCCACCAAATTTTTTGTAGTATGACTAGGGGCACTGTACAGGGTGTGGTAAGAGGGCACAATGCTGGGTATAAAGAGGGCACAATGCAGGGTATAAGGGGGTACAGTACGGGGTAGGGGGCACAGTCACATGACCCTGTGACGTTAGAAGGTCCTTTTGGTGAATGCGGTTCAAGAGCCACCATAATGAGAGGCAGAGGAGTGAGACAGGGGCTGGGGGGCCTGGATGGACAGGAGGGGTGGACACAGCAAGTAGTTGGAAGGGGCTCTGAGGGGGATTCATACAAGAAGTAGTGGCAGGAGGTCTGTGCAGGGCAGCAATAGGAGGCTGGAACAGAAGCTCTGGATACATGAGGGAGGAAAGGAGACAGCAGGGGCTCCATGAGGATGAGATAGGGCAGTATATGGGGGGGGGGCAGGTGTCATGGAGGCAAACTGCTTAATGAGGCAGTAAAACAACTAAATAGCAGGAAGCTGCTGGTCTACAGCATCCAGCAGCAGCTGGGAGAGTTCCCTGACCCCCAGACCCCCTGTCCTACAGCGAAGAGACAGTCACAGTGCAGACTCACTCACAGACTGCAGCATGTATTTTGCAGAGGGGGCGTGTCTGAAGCTCTGTAGCAGCTGGTGTGACTCAGAGGGCCCACCAGAAGGGGTACTGCGTAAGTGAAATGACAGCAGTGTCATTGATGGAAGTGCTTATAGCAGCTCAATCAGGGGGGCCCCCCCCCCCCCCCCTCAGGAGCAGGGGCCCTGATACTTACCCGTGTATGCCGGGTGCTGAAGTCAGCCCTGGAAGTGCTTATCATAGTGCTGCTTTCTAGTAAGTTGTTTAATGGTATACCAACTTCTCTTGCAGATTTTAATCAGCCAGTAACCATTATGACAATAATCAGTTTTTTACATGCAATGAATTAGACATTCTGATGCACTGGTGTTTTCTTGATAAAATAGTGTTGGCCCTATTTTCCTACTAGGCCACAGTGCAGCTATACACTCTGCACATATGTTATAACCACCCAAACTTATTCCTGGATTAGTTCCAGATAAAATTGTCTGTTCCTAGACTTTAGGGGTCCTGTTTTTTAGGGTTTCTCTCTTCTTCTGACAGAGCTTGGGTTCAGCCAAGGATCCTCTGGTACTCTGGTGGGCAGTCTGACCCTGACCACGTGCCTGTGACATCGTGATGAATGCAGGCCCATTGTCACGTTTGGATAATGTAGCCTGGCAGACTGTATAAACCATTCAATTGCTTCCACATTCGGAAAATAGATCCAACATGTGACACAACAGATTGCTGACCAGTCCACAGCAAATCAGAATTTGTTCTAGGTGACAATTACATTGCCATCTCAGGTGTCAACCAGTTATTCATTTCTTATAAGGTAACCCTAACGGCAGATTTTGTTGTAGTAATTTCTGCAACTGAAAATCAGTTTTATTCACTTGAATAGGCCTTGCAGAAAAACATTTGCACGTTACCATTCAGGTGATAGGAACTGATTTTCAATCACAGAAATTTTCTGCAACAAAATCTGCCGCATGTGAAGGCAACCAAATTATTCTGGTGCCATACATTATAATAGGGCACATTGCATAGATCCAAATTAGTGTCCATATCTGTTGGAAAAATGCTTATTATTCTGTGTATTGCAGCAACTACATTATGTGATTGCCTGTTTCCAGACACAGTGTTATGTTGTAGGATACGAGAGCTGTACATGTACGGCGCTGGGAACTGGTTCTGAAATCCCAGCCTGATCAGCTGCAGGTGCCCGGCAGTCTCTGATAGCCGGACACCTGCAGTATGCGCCGGCATCGGTGAAAACACCTATGTTGGCACATTAACCCTCACACTGCTGTGGTCAGGGATGACCGCGGCACGTGCTGTATCCTGACAGGTCCCGATGTCCATGGGGTCCCTGCACTGCTGTGACGGGGACCTGATGGCTTGGACGGCAGCCTGATGCCTTTGTTAGGCATCGTGGCTGCCATTCCTGTGAGTCTGTGAGATCCAGAGGGCTGTAAGCAGGCTGTAAGTGTATTACATTGTGTAATACACTTAAAGAGGACCTTTCATCAGAGTAAAAAATGTGAACTAAGTATGCTGACATGTAGAGAGGCGCCCAGGGATCTCCCTGCACTTACTATTATCCCTGGGTGCTG
This sequence comes from Bufotes viridis, assembly GCA_033119425.1. NCBI lineage: Eukaryota > Metazoa > Chordata > Amphibia > Anura > Bufonidae > Bufotes > Bufotes viridis. The sequence goes on from CM065598.1 coordinate 57,565,357, forward strand.
CTCCGTTCGCCCGGTATAGGCTCCGGTATCTTACTTTACTTGGTTTTACTAGGCGTAGCCTAGTATCACTTGGTTATACTAGGCGTATCCCAGGCTGTAGTGCTGGCCAATTGCAGCGCTCAGCTCACAGCCTGGGAGAAAAAACCTCCCAGGATATGAGCTGTGCGTTGCGACTGGCCAGCACTACAGCCTGGGATATGCCTAGTATAACCAAGTGATACTAGGCTCCGCCTAGTAGAACCAAGTAAAAGAAGATACCGGAGCCTATACCGGGTGAACGGAGCGACGCCCAGGGATAATAGTAAGTGCAGGGAGATCCCTGGGCGCCGCTCTACATGTCAGCATAGGACATTTTTTACCCTGATGAAAGGTCCTCTTTAAGCCTCATTCACACGTCTGTGTCCGTGCTCAAATCCGTGAGCAGGTGGTCAGTGATGCATCCGTGAAGCTGTCCGTGATGGATCCATGTTGGGTCCTTGTGTCCGTTTTTTTGCTGTCCGTGTTGCATCCATGTTTCACTGACACTGAACAGCTGAAAAATAATTTTCAAAGCATCTCTTCTTAATGATCCGTGAAACAAGGGTGCAACACGGATGGCATCCGTGTTGCATTTGTGGTTTTCACGGACCCATAGACTATAATGGGCGTGAGGGATCCGGGAACACGGACCAAGATAGGACATGCATCTGCGCTGAAAGCACGGACCCACGGACCGTGCTAAAACACTGATGTGTGAATACACACATTCAAATGAATGGGGACGTGTGCTGTCCACGGAGAACACGTACAGCACACGTACGTGAAACACTGACATTTGAATGAGGCTTTACAGCCAATGCATTACAATACAGATGTATTGTAATGCATTGTAAAGGGGATCAGACCCCCAAAAGTTGAAGTCTCAGAGTGGGACAAAAAATAAATTAAAAAAATAAAGTTTTACAAAATAAAAAATTAAGTTTCAAGTAAAAAAAAAAAGCGTCCTTTTCCCCAAATAAAGGTAAAAAAAAAATAGGGAAAAAGAGAAAAGTAGACATCTTAGGTATCGCCGCGTCTGTATCAACCGGCTCTATAAAAATATCACAGGTGAACGTAGTAAAGAATTAAAAATAAAAACTGTGCCAAAACAGCCATTTTCTGGTCACCTTACCTCACAAAAAGTGCAATACCAAGCGATCAAAAAGTCTTATGTACCCCAAAATGGTACCAATGAGAATGTCACCTCATCCCGCAAAAAATGAGCGTTCACATAAGACAATCACTTAAAAAATAAAAACGAATGGTGCCCATAAACCAATCCATCAAAATCTGCACTGCAAAAGCCATTCTGAATCCTGCCATGTGCCCCCCCAGCAGTTTACCACCACATATGGGGTGTTGCCCAAAATGGTACCAATCAAACCGTCATCTCATCCTGCAAAAAATGAGACCCTACCTAAGACAATCGCCCAAAAAAATAACAAAAAATATGGCTTTCACAAAATGGCAACACAAGATTTTATTCGATTCAAAAAGACTTTCACTGTGTAAAACTTAACAAAAATAAAAATTATAGACATATTAGGAATCGCCACGTCCGTAATAACAAAAAAAAGTGTAATACTAGGCAATCAAAAAGTCTTATTTACCCCAAAATGGTACCAATGAGAATGTCACCTCATCCCGCAAAAAATGAGCCTCCACATAAGACAATCACTTAAAAAAATAAAAACCAATGTGCAGGACCAAAGGATGAGGCAGAGGCAAAGTCAGACAGGCAAAAGGTCAGGGCAGGCAGCACAGGTACAGGTCAGGCAATCCGGGTCAGCAACAGGTGAGTCAAGGCAAGCAGGCAGGGATCAAACAGGTAGCAGAGTCCAGAAATACAGGTACGAGTCAGGAACACAAGCGGATATCAGGAACCTCAGCAGGACACAAGGACCTTGATACTGAGGCATCTAGGAAGGGGGCTGAGCCACTTATATATGTGCAGGAGGCTAGGATTGGTTGGTGAGGTCACATGATTCAACCCATAAAACACAGGAAGTGATGCATGCCGGCCCTTAAGGAAATGCTGCAGCAAGCATGCTGTGGCCAGGGCTAAAAGGAAACACTGGCGACAGATCATGGCTAAACATGGCTTCCGGGACGGCGGCGGTAAGCAGGGGAACATCGGAATACAGCAGCCGCTGTTACACTACCCCCTCCCCCTTACACCACCTCTTTTTGAGTCCACAACGAGATAGAAACCTTTTTATCAAGTTCGGAGCATGAATGTTCTCTTCTGGTTCCCAAGACCTCTCTGCAGGAACCCTTCGAGTCCACAAGATAGTAGGTCTTCTTGCCACACTTCTTAATGTCCAGAATGTCTTTTAACTCAAATATCTCGTCAGAATCTTCAGATACCGTAGTTGGAGTAAAAGGAGCCATCGAGAAGCGATTAAGAAATACTGGTTTTAGTAAGGACAGGTGGAAGGCATTAGGAATACGCAAAGAGAGAGGCAGATGAAACTTATGTGTCACTTCGTTGATCCTCCTTAATACTTCAAAGGGTCCAAGGAACCTAGTAGCAAACTTGAAACTGGGAACCCTTAAGCGGATGTTTTTAGAGGAAAGCCATACCTTATCTCCAGATGAGAACGGAGGCGGTTTTCTTCTTCTCTTGTCTGCATGCGAGTCACCGCTTTGTTGATGCAGTCCTTGTTGTCACGCCAAATCTTCAAAAAATCCCTAAAAGAGGAAACCGCAGCTGGTACCCCAGAAGATGTAGAAACAGGGAGAAGAGTACAAGGGTGTTATCCATAAACAACAAAAAATGGAGAGGATCCAGTAGACTCACTAGAGTGTTTTTTATAGGAGAATTCAGACCAAGGTAGCAATTGTACCCAGTTGTCGGGTTGGGCTGAAACAAAATGCCGGAGATAGTTCTCTAATATTTGATTGACCCGCTCTACTTGCCTGTTGGTCTGGGGATGATAACCGGAAGAGAAGTCCAGCTCAATTTCGAGCAGCCGGCAAAGCACTCTCCAGAGCTTAGAGGTAAACTGGACTCCACGATCGGAAACAATATGCCAAGGTAGACAATGCAAGCGGAATATGTGTCTCACAAACAGTTTGGCAAGCTCAGCAGCGGAAGGCAGTCCAGCCCGAGGAATGAAGTGCGCCATCTTGGAAAACCGCTCCACGACCACCCAGATAGCTGTACATCCGGCAAAAGAGGGCAGATCTGTAACAAAGTCCATGGCAATGTGTTGCCATGGGCCATCAGGAACAAGAAGTAACAACTAGTGACGAGCGAGCATGCGCGGCTGAATATCTGTTCGGCTTGAGCATCACTATGCTCGGCACATGGCAGTACTCGACCAAATACCGCATGTGCTCGAGTGTGATGCTCAAGTCTCCGCCCTGCACGTTTCGTGGTTTTTAAGCAGCTAATAAAGGTGCAGGTAAATACTGCCCTCACTGTAATGTCAGTAGCCATGTTGGCTGCTGGCATTACAGTGATTGGCTGGCCGGAACGCGTCATCAGGTGCTATATAGCACCGATTATGCATGTTCGGCTTAGACAGGGAGAGCAGAGTGTATGAAGGGAAAGACAGTGTAGGGAGCGATTTCCACAGATTTTATTCTGAGAAAGCTTTTCCAAGACCCAAAATTCCTTTTAAGGACTACTGTGTGTGTGTGTGTTTTAGAGCAGCTTTCTTTTTACCTCCTGCAGTCTCAGGGACAGTGCTTCGGAAGAGACAGCTAGTGCAGGGAGAGACACTTGCTGTTTTTACTACCAAAAGCGTTTCAAAGACCCCAAAGTCCTTTTAAGGACTACTGTGTGTGTTTGACAGCAGCAAGATATTTTTATTTTATACCTATTAGTGACATATACTGTACATCATCTGCAGACTGTGTCTTTAATAATCTGGGCCACATATAGTGTCCAAAATCTGTGGTGTTTTGTAGCCAATACTTTAGAACATCTGTAAACAGATTCTGTATAACAAATTCCAATAATCTGGGCCACATCTAGTGTCCATAATCTGTGGTGTTCTTTAACCAATACTGTAGAACATCTGCAAACAGTGTCTGTATTACAAATTCCAATAATCTGGGCCACATCTAGTGTCGATAATCTGTGCTGTTCTGTAACCAATACTGTAGAACATCTGCAAACAGTGTCTGTATTACAAATTCCAATAATCTGGGCCTAATATAGGGTCCATATTCTGTGGGTTTCTGTGACATATACTGTCGTGCATCCGAAAACTGTGTCTTTAGTGGACAGTAAAACAATCTGCGCCACATCTAGTGACAAAACCATTAATATGAAGAAGGCGAGCACTAAGGAACAGGGAAGTGGGCGTAATGCTGATGGTGCATGCAGAGGCAGTGGCCCTGGGCGCAATGAAACTGTGCCTGCTGCCAGTGCACCAAAAAAAGAAAAATCCACCGTCCAGCTTCATGTCCAACTTTTCTGGACGACGCAGGACAACACTGTCCGATTCGGACCAGTGCGAACAGTTGGTCGGTTGGATTGCTGAAGATAATGCTTTCAGTCGGTTAAGCACCACCCTCTTGTCCAGTCTCTGTAGCCAAGAGTCTGGTCAACCAAATCCTCACTCTGATCATCCTTCCTCCCACCATGGAGAGGCTTGCCAAACGAGTGATCCCACACTCGTATATTCCGAAGAGCTCTTTCCAGCGCCACTATTAGATTTGGCCCTCACGCCCAGCACGCTTAAAGAGGTACCTGAGATATTGTGCCCTGATTCCCAACCTCTTGAGCCTTCACAGTCTCAAGAAGATGACGGTGGTGAACGTCAATCATTCGTTCACGAGGTGGATGATGATGAGACACAGTTGTCAATCACTGAGGTTGTGGTTAGGTCAAGTCAGGAGGATGAGCAGAGTGAGGAAGTGGAAGAGGAGGTGGTGGACGATGAGGTCACTGGAATGAGAAAAGCCGAGCGAGGACACCAGTACAGAGGGGGAGGGATCTACAGCACTGCAACAGTCTGGAAAAGCCAGTGGGGTTGCAAAAGGGAGAAGTCAGCCCACGACAAACAGGCCCACAACTGTTACACCGAGCACCCCCATGCGTAAATCTACCTTGCCAAGGGGTAGGTGTTCCGCAGTATGACGCTTTTTTGAGGAAAGTGCAGGCGACAAAAGAGTGTTAGTTTGCAATCTGTTCCGTACCTAAAGGAGCCGGGGCGTGAACACCAACAACCTCACCACCACCAGTATGATCCACCACATGGCATCCAAGCACCCTAATAAGTGGGCCAAACGGCTGGGTCCAGTATCAGGGTCTGCAGGTCACACCACTGCCTCCTCTTCCCGTGTTACGCACTGCTGGCCAATCCCCTGTCGAAGGCGCAGGCCCGGATGCCCCTCGCCCAGCACCTGGACCTTCGCATGAACAGTCAGCAACAACATCCACTTCCCTGTCCCAGTGCAGCGTCCAAATGTCGATAACACAGGTATTTGAGCACAAGCGCAAATACCCACCCACAGGCAGGCACTAAATGCGTAACTTTCGAAATTACTGGCCCTTGAAATGTTGCCACTTAGGTTTGTGAACCCGGAGGCCTTCCGCAGCCTGATATCGGTGGCCGTCCCTCGGTACGCAGTCCCCAGCCGCCACTAGTTTTCACGGTGTGCCGTGCCCGCCTTACACCAGCATGTGTCCCAGAACATCACTGGGAAGGTCCACTTCACAACGGACACATGGACAAGTGCTGGTGGCCAGGGACGCTACATTTCCCAGACCGCACACTGGGTGAATGTTGTGGAGGCTGGGAGTAAGTTGTACCCTGGGATGGCACAGGTGCTACCCACGCCCAGGACCGCGGCCCTACGTCCATCAGGGTCTCCGTCAGAAGCTATGTTACTGGCTCCAACCCCTACTTCTCCTCCTCCGCCACTTCCACCTCCAGCAGCAGTCAGCGATCAGTCGCTAGCTGGAAGCAGTGTAGCACTGCTGTGGGTAAGTGTCAACAAGCTGAAGATGATCTGCTTATAGGGGACAAATCGCACACCGCCGCAGAGCTGTGGCAGGGTATAAGGGACCAGACCGAGCCATGGCTCTCGCCACTCAACCTACAACCATGCATGGTTGTGTCAGACAATGGCCGTAACTTGGTGGCGGCTTTGGAGCTCGGCAACCTGACACACATCCTATGCCTAGCCCACGTCTTAAACTTAGTGGTTCAGCAGATTATCAAAACCTACCCCATTTTGCAAGAGCTACTAGTGAAGGCGCACTGCTTGTGTGCCCATTTCCGCAAGTCGTCCACAGCTTCAGTTGGTCTGTCAACGCTGCAGCAGTGCTTGAGGCTTCCAGCTCACCGACTGTTGTGCGACGTGAGCACGTGCTAAAACTCTACGTTCTACATATTGGCCAGGCTTTGTGAGCAGCAGAGGGCAGTTGTGGAATACCAGCTGCATCATGGTCATCGCCTTTCGAGTCAACTGCCACTATTCACAAGCGAAGAGTGGGCATTGATGTCAGACCTCTGAGCTTTTAAAAAACTTAAATGAATCCACACAGATGGTTAGTGGCGATAAGGCTATTATCAGCGTAACCATCCCACTGCTGTGTCTACTCAAACGATCGCTGCTCACAATTGAGGACGATCTGAATGTGGCAGACGAGGAAATGGGGGAGGACATTACACAGGGTGATAGCCAGACCACCCACAGTTAGTCTTCTCAGCGTGAATTGGACCATGAAGAGGAGGAGCTGGAGACAGTTGCTTCTGCTACAGAGGGTAGTTCCCACGGAAATTTAATTCTATCTGTTCAGCGTGGATGGGCAGAAGAAGAGGAGGAGGAGGAGATGGAGAGTCATTCTGATGTCGACATTAATGTCTTGCCTGTTGTTACTCTGGCACACATGGTTGACTTCATGTTAGGCTGCCTTTCCTGCGACCCTAATGCGTTATACGCATTTTAGATAACACGGATTACTGTGTGTTCACCCTTCCCATCCCCCGCTACAAAGATAACTTCTCATCTCTCATTTCTGTGGTGGAGAGGGCGAGTAAAACGGTGCAATACCAGAAGGTACTTGTTTAGAGATTGCTCCAAAATTTTCCATCGGACAACGTGGCCGGCAGAGTCCATACTTCCTTAGGCAACCGAGGAAGGGAGACAAGGGGAACACACAGCGGTTCCAACAAAGACAGGGCAACACTCTCATGACACCCTGCCAGCAACCTCACTCTGAAGCACGGCCTAGTGCTACAACGAGGGAAAAGTTTTGGAAGATGGTGAAGGAATACAAAGCAGACCGTGTCAGCGTCCTAAATCATCCCTTAGTGCCTTACAACTACTGGGTGTCCAAGCTGGACACGTGACACGAACTTGTGCACTACACCTTGGAGGTGCTGGCCTGCCCTGCCGCCAGCGTTTTGTCTGAGCGTGTATTTAGTGCTGCTGGTGGCATTATAACAGATAAGCGTATCCGCTTGGCCATTGGCAATGCTGACAGGTTGACTCAGATAAAAATGAACAAGGCCTGGATTGCCCCTGATTTCTCAACTCTACCAGAGGAGAGCTGAGCTGATGATAAACATAAAGGCAATTCCAATCTATCATTTATAATGTGCTCAATCTACTGTAGTGTTTCCCATGCATGTTTTACACCACAAAAAAAGAGTATATGGTTGAATCTTGTTTTCTCCTCCTCATCCAGATTGTATATATTCCCTCTACTCAAAATTTTTTATAGGGTCAGCTCAACTGCAGGCCCTCAACTCAATTTTTTTTATAGGGTCAGCTGAACAGCATGCACTCGCATATAATGCTTTAGAGCGTCAGCTCACCTGCAGGCACTAGCATATTATGTTTTAGAGCTTCAGCTTACCAGCAGGAACTCGCATATAATGTTTTGGAGCGTCAGCTCACCACCAGGCCCTCGCCCCTAATGTATTCGATGTTTACCAGCAGGCCCTTACTCCAAATATTTTTAAGGGTCACCAGCAGGCCAACAATCATAATTTTTCAAGGGTGTGTATGATTCCCTCCTTTACGTGTAATAAAGGGTGTATTGTAGTGCCAGTTCCTTGTAATTTTTGGCAGCCCTTTCACTTAGTGCATAGGCTTCATGAATGTAGGAGTCCCACTACCTGAACAATTGTACCACAATGTGAATGAGGACCTCCTTTATGTGATATACAGGCTGTTTCGGAGTGCCTCTTGCTTGTAATTTTTGGCAGCACTTGCACTTTATATACAATTGAATATACAGGAAAAAATGTTTCCTATTTTTGTCAGTCTGTAAAAGTGGCATACAACTCAGACATGGTTCCCAGCAGCGACCTGGCAGTCCAAAATGCATCCAGACATCGTCCCCATGCTGTTCCCGATCCATTTCGGTGGTGTTTCTGTCAGTTTCTGACCCTTTCCAATAGACCAGGCACCCACCCCTTCGGAGCAGGGGGTGCCTGGTTGTCTCTCATTGACTTCCAATATACTCGGGTGCTCGGCCGAGCATACAAATATAGCAATGTGTTCGGCCCGAACACGCGAACACCCGAATACTATGATGCTCGCTCATCACTAGTAACAACAGCCCGGGTGGTTTGGTCCTGGAGACTTTATTCTGAGCACAGACAGTGCAGGCAGACACATAACATCCTTAGACAGTGTGGGCCACCAATAGTGGCGAGACAAAAGTTCTGTGGTCTTGCGGATCCCTGGGTGACCAGCAGGTTTGGAGTTGTGCCCCCAAGCTAGAGTACTTTTTCTCTTGGCAGATGGCACGAATGTCTTCCCGGGAGGGATGTCTTTTACAAGGACAGGAGCCACTGTGAACAAGCGAGCAGGATCTGCAATGTACTGGGGCTCCTCCTGCTAGTCAGAGAAGTGAAATGGTCGAGACAGAGCATCCGCCTTGGCCGGCCGGGCAAAAGTAAAGCTCAAAATCAAAACGGGAGAAGAAGAGTACCCATCTGGCTTGGTGAGGGTTTAGACGCTGGGCCGTCTGCAGATATGTAAGGTTCTTGTGGTTGGTGAAGATTATCACTGGATGCTGGGCCCCCTCGAATAGATAATGCCACTTTTCCAAGGCAAGTTTTATGGCCAGAAGCTCTCTGTCTCCTATACAGTAATTCTTCTCAGCAGGGGAGAGGAGCTTGGAGAAAAATCCACATGTAAACATCTTGCCCTTGGAACTTTTCTGTAGTAAAACAGCACCAGCTCCTATGGAGGTGTCCACTTCTAAAAAGAATTGGCAGGAGACATAGGGATGATGCCGAACAGGTGCAGACACAAAGGACCTCTTTAATTGGACAAAGGCGGCCTCCGCCTCAGGAGTCCAGACTCTGGCATTCACCCCTTTCTTAGTAAGAGCGGAGATCGGAGATGAAACAGATGAAAAATTCGGGATGAATCGACGATAGAAATGAGCAATTCCAAGGAAGTGCTGTATAGCACGAAGACCCTGTGGCTGGGGCCAGTCCATTGCTGCATTCAATTTTTGTAGGATCCATCTGCAACCCGGCATCTGAGATTATGTATCCGAGAAACAGTATGGTAGATTTTTCAAAGATGCTTTTCTCGAGTTTGGCATAAAGTCGATTCTCTCTCAACCGCTGTAAAACCAAACGGACATGGTTCCGGTGAGTGGTCAAATCTGGAGAATGGATCAGTATATCGTCCAGGTACACTATCACGCAGACATAGAGCAGGTCACAGAAGATATCGTTTACCAACTCCTGGAATACTGCAGGAGCATTGCACAGGTCGAAGGGCATGAGGAGATACTCGTAGTGTCCATCACGAGTGTTAAAAACAGTCTTCCACTTATCGCACTTTCGAATGCGGATAAGGTTGTATGTGCCGCGCAGCTCGAATTTTGTGAAGATCTTAGCTCCTCAGGTCCTGTCAAAGAGTTCGGAGATTAGCGGAAGAGGGTATCAATTTTTGACTGTGACCTTATTCAGACCTCGATAGTCGATACAGGGCCATAAGGATCCATCTTTTTTCTGCACAAAGAAGAACCCGGCACCAGCAGGTGAAGTAAGTTTCTGGATAAACCCCCTCTCGAGATTCTCCTTGATGTAACATTGCTTGGGTCTCGGGAAGTGAGAGTGGGTAGACTCGACCATGAAGAGGAGTGGCACCAGGCAGAAGGTCAATTGGATAATCATATGGACGATGAGGAGGCAGGGTTCTCGGCCTCTTTCTTACTGAAAACATCCACAAAACTGGCATACTGCTGCAGAAGTCCAGGCAGGTCAACAGGTACAGTAGGCGGGGAAGCAGGTCGGACCTCCGATAAGCAGGTGGACTGACAGAATGATCCCCAACACAGAATCTGACCGGCGTGCCAGTCCACAACTGGAGTGTGATGACGCAGCCAAGGAAGACCAAGGATAACCGGATTCACGGATGCTGGCAGCACATAGAAGGAGATCATCTCTGAATGAAGAACCCCTATTTGCAACTTAAGGGGCATAGTAACAGAAAGCACAGGTTCAGGAAGTGGCAGTCCATTTACAAAAGCCACAGACAGAGTACTTTCTAGATGGATAGTAGGGAGCCGGTACCGAAGAACCAGAATGCAGGCAATGACAGCGTGACTCCCTTGTGAGAGAGTCACCGGAACTGAAAGTTTCGGAGAGGACTTCTCCTTGTCTAGGACAACCTCTCCAACTGATCCTAGATATTGGCGTTTCCCGGCTACTGTGGACAATTAAGCACAAGTTGGGCCTTGCCTCCGCAATACAGACACAGGTTCTCTGCTTTGCTGCATAAACATTCCTGGACAGACAATCGAAGGCGCTCTATTTGCATGGGCTCTTTAAAGACCAGCCGGAAGGTAGCCAGGAAAGACTCCAGATTAGCGGTCTCTAGACCTCCATGTTCCCAAATAGGATTTGCCCAAGCAAGGGCCTCATCAGACAACAAGGACACAATAAGGGCAACCTTGGGCTTTGGTCCTGAGGAGAGGTCTTGGGAAGGCATAATTCAGTGTCACGAACCAGCGGGTGTGAACCCACTGTGCCACGTGTCCTACCTCTTCTAAGGGCATTGTCTGAATGAACCCCTCGATCTTCACAGTACCCGTGATGGTGGGGATAGACTTTCCCGAGGGGAACACCAGGTCGCTGCCTCTTGAGGAGAATAGACACACGAGGCAGCTGGTCCAGGCAGACCAGGAGGTACCTGAGAAAGGTACCAAAGGTATAGGCAGGCTGAGTCGTTACCAGGAGTAACAGTGCAGGAGCGAAGGATGAGGCAGAGGCGAAGTCAGACAGGCAAAAGGTCAGGGCAGGCGGCACAGGTAAAGGTCAGGCAATCCGAGTCAACAACAGAAGAGTCAAGGCAAGCAGGAAGGGATCAAACAGGTAGCAGAGTCCAGGAATACAGGTACGAGTCAGGAACACAAGCAGATATGAAGAACCTTAGCAGGACACAAGGACCTTGGCCACCACTCAATCACCTGTTCTGCCAGGTTAGCTAAGTAATATTTATAAATATCAGGCACTCCTAGTCCTCCAAATCTAATTGGGGGGTGTAAAGCTAGTTTTAATAGGTCCTAGGTCAAGAGTTACCCCATATAAAGCTCATTAGGTCAGACTGAAGTTGTGCAATCAATCGCTTAGGTAACTGAAGTGGTAGAAATTGAAAATAATATAGTATTTTAGGGAGGATTAGCATCTTTGCCACATTGATGCGAGCAATCCAGGATAGGTAAACTTGGGACATTTTTGCATAGTCTCGTTTTAGATCAGCCCTTAAATTACAAACATTTATTGACAGTATCTCAGAAACAGAGTGAGAAAGCTCCACCCCTAAATAGGTAATGGAGGTCTCAGCCCATTGGAACCAATGCCTATTTTGTATCTGACCTCTGGTGTCATCCAACATATGGAAAGCCAAAATTTAGCTCTTTTTAACATTTAGTTTATAGTGGGAGCAATGAGTTAATAATGTGTTAATAAGATGGGTCACAGCTTTAGTGGTTTCTTAGGATCTGTTAAAGGGCTTCTGTCGACACGTGTTTCACCACCAGGCTTCGTCAGGAGGACGCCTGGTGGTGAAACACGTGTCGAGGTGTTCATCTGGCTGGGTTCTTGTGACCACCACATTATGGGTATGTGTTCTTATACTCTAAGCTTGTGATTATTGTTTAGCCATAATAGGGCCATCTTATATTGCTTTATGTGTATGTTTACTTTCTGCCCACTATCAACTACTTTCCTCATGGGATACTATGAGTTATTTATACATGCATAAGAGGTTTAGGGGGGAGCGATCTATTTTGATCTAGGATATATGTGTATCTTTTCACGCTTTGTGTTTTCTACCTGGTTTGGCACAGTGCCGGGCGCGTCGAACTGCGATTATTATAGCGGCCCTCCCTATATTCTGATCCATAATCTTGTTCCAATTGGGGCTTATTTTGTTCTGACCACGTCCGACACTGATTCCCCATGCCGTAGAGTCAAGTTATTTTGGCTTTCCACCCCTGTTGTATGTCCCAGCGGGGCATCTAGATACATATATGAGAGGTAGTTGTTTGGGGCCCGTCGGCTAGTGTTTACACATACCCTCTTGGGATCTATATTCATTTGGTTACATTTTTTGACATTGCGGTTTTCAAGAGCTCAGCTTATATTTCCTGTATCAGGTGTGTCATTTGTGTCCATCTTTTTTTATACCCCTGACTCAGCTTCTTTGAAAATGTATTGTTATTTTTATATATAAATAAAGATTTGTACTTTTGATATTACATCTGTGGTCTGTGTGGGATCTAGTGTGTAATGGCGTTGTGACTATGGACGTTTGTATTGGTTTATGAGGTTTTGTAGGTGTATACCTCATCAATACTAGTCTTACAAACTTTGATGATCGCCCAGAGAACTATAGAAGTTGGAAGGCCACTCTCAAGACAACAGTTCAAACCCTTGGTGCTCCGCCTATGCAAGAACTTGATTTACTAATTAGATGGCTAGGTCCATGGTCGTCAAACTGTGTTAAGAGACTCAAAACCGTACATATCTACGAACCAGTCAAAGGCCTCCGTCTTGCATGGGAAAGATTAGAGCAGACATACAGCGGCTCGAAAGAAGTTGAACGTGCCTTATTTATTTAAACGACTATACGACTTTCCTGAATTATCCAATACAGACCGCCGAGGGTTCCAGGAATTAAGCAACCTTCTTCTTGAGTTTGAAATCAACAAGAGAGATCCGCAGCTACCAGGTCTCAGCTTTCTTGATACCTCCCATGGTGTGGGCCTGATAGTGGAGAAATTACCTCTCAATATCCAAGACCAATGGGCAACAATAGGTTCAAAATACAAGGAGCAACATCGCGTTCCTTTTCCACCATTTTCATTCTTCTGTAAGTTCATCAAGGACTTAGCTAGAGCCAAAAACAATCCGAGCTTCAACACCTTGGGAACCAACATCTTTGGCTCTACTAAACAGAGACATGAGACCTTCAGTCCCAGACAGAGAAACCCTAAATGTTTAATTTCTGTAAAAAAGACAGGGTTTGTGCCCACTTCTAACACAGCTACTTTAATTAGAAACAAAGCCCTAAGGGACCCAATCATCATTGCCCTATCCATGATAAACCACACTCTTTAAGGAAGTGCCGTGTCTTCATAGGAAAGCCCTTTGAGGAACGTAAGGAGTTTCTAAGGACTCGTAATATCTACTTTAGATGCTGTGCATCCACTGAGAATTTCGCCAGAGACTATGAGGTTCCAGTCAAGTGTTCTGAATGTAATAGTGATCTACATGTGTCCACTGTTCACCCGAGACCAACCAGGCTGAACCTAGGACCAGTTAGCTGGCGCAAGCCCCATTCCAATCAAGGCAGGGAGATTCATGGTGGGGAGAGTGCCGACCGACCAACCACTACCGTCATGCCCAGATGAGTAAGTCTTGTTCCAAGATGTGCCTCGTGGATGTGTTTCCTACTGCACAACCAGAGAAGGCCATAAGAATGTATGCTATTCTAGATGACCAAAGTAATCGTTCCCTAGCTAGACCTACATTCTTTGATCTGTTCAGGATAGAGGGAGGAACTACACCCTACACCCTAGGAACATGCTCTGGTCTTGTGACAACCTCAGGAAGAAGAGCTAATGGTTTCACCTTGAAGCCCATCAAATAGGATAAGAAACTCTCTCTTCCAACCCTTATTGAGTGTGACGAATTGCCGGACGCAAGGGATGAGATTCCCACACCTGAAGCCGCACAGCATCACCCTCATCTCAGGAACATAGCCAGAGAGATTCCTCCCACTGATAACCATGCCGAGATCTGACTCCTGCTAGGTAGAGACATTCTTGAGGCTCATAAGGTCCGTGAACTTTGCAATGGCCCTTTCAACGCTCCATATGCCCAGAAACTTACAGTGGGTTGGGTCATCGTGGGGGATGTCTGAACAGAACCCGCAGACCCTGCCAAGTACACCCCTTCAGAACCAATGTATTAAGAGGGGGACGAGCTTCTTACTTCAGGCAGTGTCCCAACCACTACTATGTGCAAGAGGTTCCCTGCCCAAATATTCTAAAAACTTGTTCATCAGAAAGCAGCTTAAATCCCAAGGCGACAGCTGCAGAAGAATGTTCCTGGGCAGAAGGGCAGTTTTTAGAAACGCTTTCAGGTTCTCAATTGGAGCTCTGTTCAAGCCCTTCCCAGCTTTGCAGTCCTCACACAGTTCATCATGATGAATCCTATATCATCACTGACAACAAGCCTTCTGATTCATGTAGTTCTGATGAGATACCACAGAAATGTGAGCCTTCCAGTCAACCGTTTGACAATGATTTAATTTTGTAAAGGAAGTATCTTCTGAATGTCAACAACCCAAGTCTGTATGTACAAACACAGATCCCATTCCAGAAGTGAAAAGCAGACATGAGCATTCGTGCTCACGATCAATAGACAGAAAGCAATCCACATCTAAATCAGCCTCGCAAATTGAGTGACACGAACAGAGAAATCAGTGACACGAACAGAGAAGTCACATTCAAAATCTTTGGCAAGATCAAGGAGAACCAAGTCTCGCTCAGCTTCTAATGAAAGCAATAGACAAGTTCCTGTAGTAAAAAAGAAGAAGTCCACATCTGGGGTGCATAAAAGATCCTCAAGGTGAGCATCTGAGGAATGCAGACTGCGTTCTCGCTCCTCCTCACTGTCTCCTAGAAAGCGCTCTCGGTCATCGTCTTGGAGGTGCTTACATTCTCGGTCTCGCCAACGGCATTCTCGCTCACCCGAGGCTCATAAGAGGTCTCGGTCACCTTCAATAACCAGTAAGAGAAGATCACATTCATTGTCGCGCAGGAGATGATCTCCATCATCTAAGTTTCGGTCGAAGTAAGTACAACATCTCGCAAATCAGTTCTGGAAAAGGTGGAGAAGAGAGTACTTCTGCCTCTTGCCAGAACGCAGAATGTGGCAAGAACCAAGGCCTAATTTAAAGGAAGGAGATTTTGTTCTGTTAAGAGACAACCAAGTTGATTGTCTTAATTGGCCTACTGGACTTATTACTAAAGTCGTTTCCAGCTCGGCTGGGAAGGTTCGTAAGGTGGAAGTAAGAACCGCGAGAGGTGGAGTAATCAAGACTTTCTTCCGCCCTGTTACAGAAGTTGTGTTACTCATTCCTGCAGAACTTCCATGTTGAGATCCCTTCTACCAAGATGCTCAACATCTTCTAAAATTGTTTCCAGTACCAGCTCTATGGCCTGACCTGAAGATATATCCTTTTTTTATTTGAATAAATGTTCATTGCATGTTTCCTTTTCAGGTAGATGGACATTATTGCATCTGCAAGCTATTGTTATTTTTACAATTCCATTGTATGCATATATATAGTGGTTTCTACCGATACCAGACGGGGAGTGTTCTGTTTCAGTATCTTGCATTGTGTATTGGTATGCTCCTCTCCCAACCCCCCCCCCCCCCCCCCCGTTTTCAGCTTTCTAGTTAGTTTAGCCTAGCCACTCCCAATTTTCCCAGTGATGCTTTGCTCATAGTGTGCTCAGCTTTCTGAGTAGCAGCATTCATCTTCTGAGCTAGGAGTTTATTGTTGGCATAATTATTTTACCATCTGGATTACCCTGCAACATCTTATAATACAATCTCCAGATTAAAAGACTACTTGATTAACTCCTGGGTGTCTGACGCGTAAGCTGTAAGCGGAGGAAAAGTCAAATTCAACAAGTCACTTCTGTGGGCAAAGAGGCTGCTCTACAGGTTCATGATTGTATATAGCTGACATTTTGAAACACCACAGAAACAAATAGCAAAAAGTAATGTCTAATCCAAGGGGTCCGCTCAGAGGAAAGAACATCTCCTCCATGAAACAGAGCAGACGGTGTGGGGCGGTATTACAGGTAGTAGTCACTTAAGTGTCCCACCCCCCAGGCACCCTACAGGAACAGAGCAGAGATCCAGTGTTCTTTTCAGATGACTTCCCATTCGGGGGCAATCATGTCTGGTTTAGAGGGAACATCTTTGAGCGGTTATAGCAGTTTGGAGAGAAGCCCCTAGCTGTAAAGTCTACATGCAGCATCTTGTAGGGTGAGGCACAGATGTTGGTTACCATCATAGAAGAGCTGGAGCTTGACAGGGAAACCCCAGCGGTATTGAATATGTTGATCCCTTAGAATCTTAGTAATTGGGGCAAACTCTCTCCTTTTGGCTAATGTGGCCCTTATGTTGTTAATAAAGTACTGCTAAAAAGAAAAAGCCAGGAAGGGGCAAAGACCTGCTGCACATGTACAGAGAGAGAGCTGAGAGAGAAGAAAGCCAGAAGCAGATATGCTGAGATTCTGATTAGGGGTGAGCGAATCGAACTTCAGATCCAAGATCTGAAGTAGATTAATTCCCAAACTTCGTTTAAATGCTGCATGGGGACCTGTCTCCTTATAGCATGAAAATGCATGTGCTTCAGCGAGGCAAAATTCATTAAGTCCGAAGTCATGCGAGACTTCAATGAATAACAGTGGCAATACCAGTGACATTGTGCTGGAGTTTTCAATTTCATAATAAGGGGTGGGAAGTGCAAACCCTAGTACAAGCAATATATTGCACAAGGTTCTTCTATACGAGTGGGCTGGGGGGCAGCAGCAGTGGCAGTATGGCTGTGCTCACATCACTGTTCATTTTTACATTCTTCTGATCAGTCAGAAGAACAGACAAAAAAATCGAAGCCTGTATTTTAAGCATCCATAAAGCCTCTTTTAGACGGTCAGTAGGAAAAAGGAAAAAACTCCTGTATGCAGGATTTAATTGCCACTTTCACACAGTCAGTATTTAGTCCAATATTTTGCATCAGTAATTTGATCAGTATTTGTAAGGCAAAAACAGGAGTGCGTCCAAAACAGAAATGTAATGAAAATATTTGTATCTCTTCTGTGTTTTGGACCCACTCCTGCTTTTGGCTTCCAAACTATCATCAAATCCTGATGCAAAATACTGACAATGTGATAGAGAACTCATGCTCAATTTGCATGAGTTTTGGCCATTTGTGTCTGAAATTGGTTTTATTCAGATGGAAAAGAAGTTCTGCACGTATTTGGTCAGTTTTTTGCATCAGTATTTGATCAGTATTGGTAAGACAAAAATATAAGTGGGTCCAAAACAAAGATCACATTTAATGCATATATTTGCATGTGATTTGGACCCACTTCTGCTTTTGGCTTTCAAATCATGATCAAATCCCGATGCAAAATACTGACCATGTGAATGAGGCCTTCTGGACGCTCCAAAAAACAGGATCTGTTGAGTTTTTATTTTTTTTGTTCTTTTGACAGATCAAAAGGAGGGTAAAATAAATGGTGATGTCAACAAGGCCAAACAAGGACACTAGGTTTCGAAACTACACACCTCAAGGAATTTATCTAGGGTGTAATGATTGTTTTGACCCCACAGGTGTTTCACAGAATTTATCAACACTGGGCTGTGAAAATGAAAAATTACATTTTTTTGCAATGAAATGTTGCTTTAGCCCCATATTTTGCTGTTTCGCATGGGCAACAGGATAAAATGCACCCTATATTTTGTAAAGCATTTTCTCCTTAATACGGCAATACCCCATATGTGGTCATAAACTGCTGTATGAGCACACAGCAAGGTTCAGAAGGGAAGGAGAGCTGTTAGGCTTTTGGGGGGCAAATTTTTGCTGCAATGCTTTTGGGATACCATGTCACATTTGCAGAGACCCAGTGGTATCTGTACAGTGAGAAAACCTCAAAAGTGACCGCATTTTGGAAACTGCACTCCTCAAGGAATTTATCTAGGGGCATAGTGATCATTTTGACCCCACATATGTATTGCAGAAAGTAATGTGCAGCTGATGGTGAAAAATGAATATTGAAGTATCCATTTTGTGTCCAATTTGTGCCACTGTGAAAAATCGTCTCCCTAATTATTATACTGTGTTTCCTGATCACCCTACATGTGGCCCTAATCTGTTGCCTGGAACTGAGGGCTCATTCAGACAAACGTATGGGTTCCATTCCATGCATTGGTGCTGCAATTTGCAGTCCCCAATGCACGGAGAACATTCGTAAGGCCTCAGAGATCCAGAACCAGACCCATCCCTCCGTTCCGCAAAAAGATAGGACATGTATCTTTTTGCGGTACGGAAGTACAGAACGGAACCCCAAAGAAGCACATCGTAGTGCTTCTGTAGGGTTCTGTTCCGTGCTTCCGTTCCACACCGCTCCGCATCTCCTGATTTGCGCTCCCATTGAAGTGAATGGGTCTGCATCTGTGATGTGGAATGCACACGGAACGGTGTCCGTTTATTGCGGATTCACATATGCTGTCCGCAATACGGAAACAGAACCCATACGTTTGTGTGAATGAGCCTTAGATAAGACTCAGGAGTAAAAGAGCACCAAGCAAATGTGAGGCATAATTTGGTCACTTATACAGCACTAGTTGACAATTGCAAAGGCTCAGAGGTGAATCTAAAAAAGAAACCCACATGACGTGATCCCATTTTGGAAACTACACCCTCAATTCAGGGTGCAGCAATAACTTTTAGTTTGTGAGGGAAACTTGGAAATCCCATACTGGGTGGAGGGGGAATAGCAGGTCCGACTGCCACCCTACCCACCATTCCATAAAATATATATGTTTTACTATTTTTTTTCACACATAGTCTCTTAACAGACTCTGCAGCAGCAATCTCCTTCTCTGACAAGCTCCATGACAGAATGGAGCTTGTCAAAGCTGAAGATGCCGGCAAATCCAGCATTCAGTGCTGTGATTGGCCAGTCTGCACTGACTGGCCAATCATAACTATTGCCCGAATGCGTGAAGGGGTTAATCTGCCCAGCAGCAATCTTAGAGTGCTATTTTATACTTATTGAGCTGTGACATAAGGGTCTTTAGCATTACTCCTGAATGCTGGCTGCTGATGTCTGCAATATTCTTCTCACTACTGGTATTGTTGTAGTAGAGTTAACACACATGCTAAACTAGACATATTAACTAAACTAGTTGTGTTAAGCAAACATCTTAATTTGCTTTTCAATGGCTTTTGTTTAGTTAAGAGTTTTAGGGTTAACTCTTCTACATCTCTTGTGCTGCCCCAGAGTACTTATACCAGAGTATCAGCATACCTCCCAACTTTTGAAAAGCACAAAGAGGGACAATATGTGCAGCGCATAGCAAATTTGTTCATACTAGGCCACAGCTCTAACTCCGCCCAAAACATAACTATACTACAAGAAAATTTAGACTAGCACATTCATGGTCACAGGGGCATATCCATAAAGCAAGCATACAAAGAACTAATAAAAGCATGGCTGCACAACTTTTCGCATGCAAACAATAGAACTGAGAAATGGGGATCATTCTAAATTAAAGTGGTATTATACCAACTATAAATGAAAAAATAGAAGCTCTTTGCATAGATTTTTGATCAAATGTGTGTCGGGCCCATCTACAAGGCGTCAAGATGGCTTCCGCAGATGTGTACCTAACACTAACAGAACTGCCTCTCTTGGACTTACCTAAGCTTACAATATTCAGGGAAGTGTAGGAACCAGCTACATTTATACTCTGCTCAGAAGTCCCAGGTAGATAGGCGTTGCTTAGTCTAAAAGAGGCTGCTACCCTCAATATATACTACAAGAAAAGTTAGACTAGCACATTTATCGTCACAAGTGCATATCCATAAAGCAAGCATACAGAGAACTAATAAAAGCATAGCTGCACAACATTTCACATGAAAACAATAGAACTGAGAAATGGGAATCATTCTAAATTAAAATGGTATTATACCTACTATAAATGGAAAAATAGAGGCTCTTTGCGCACATTTTTGATCAAACGTGTGTTGGGCCCATTTACCAGGCGTCAAGATGGCTTCAGCACATAGGTACCTAACACTAACAGAAATGCTTCTCTTGGACTTACCTAAGCGTTTCATCAAAAATGTAAGCAAAGAGCTTCTATTTTTTCTTTTATAGTAGGTATAATACCACTTTCATTTAGAAAGATCCCTATTTCTAAGTTCTATTGTTTGCATGTGAAATGTAGTAGTTATGCCTTCACAGTAGTTATGTCCAGACATATGCTCCCTTCACAGTAGCCCTTCACAATAGTTATGCACAGATATGTGTCCCCTTCACAAGAAGAAAAAAAAACAAACAGTAAATACTCACCTAGTCCCTCCGATGATCAATAGCAGCATCAGGCAGAATACTGTTAAACATTGTGCTGCTGGGCTGTATAGGAGGAACACAGCATGATTCCCAACCTGGACTGCTCCTCCTATACAGGCCAAATGAGGGATAGTGGGATGTCTGAACACATCCTGCCTGCTTCTGTGGAGCACCGGCAGCTGAGCTGAATGGTGAAGCAGCGAGTGGACAGCTCCCTGCTTCACCGTTAAAGGCAACTGTCTCTGCATCCTATGGGTGAGAGCGGTATATACCTCAGCAGTTCCTGGACCACCACCAAAATCCGAGATTGCCCCACCAGATCCGGGACAGTTGGGAGGTATGTATAAGATACCCTAGCCCCTGTTGACCAAAAATACATTTTAAATATCTATCTAGCCCTAAAAATGAAGTTAGGATGACTTAGCAATAGACTTGGCATTCATAAAGGGGAAACCCCACCCTGTCAGGCATTGTTAGAGATTAATTATGACTCATAATAAATGTTGTAATAGCTGGAAATCAAGGACACTCTTGTAAGCTGTGCCACTCACAGTATGTAGATGCAATCAACATTAAGTCAGTTTCAGGTCTCTCAATAATGTAGAGTATATATCCAAAAATGTCCTTTAGTCTCCTTGTGTTTATAGGTTTCCCAGTTGCTGTTATTATGTTGGCTTGAAAGGCCACATATTGTTCTTCAATTTTTTGTTTATACTTCAGCTTATTATTATTCCGTTTTATCATTCTTAGCGTCCCTTCTCTTTCTATAAGCTATTCCTCCTACAGTTTTGGGGGTTGTGGGGAATTGCTCTGGTAGACAGGCTTGCGGACGCAGTATAGAGGCAAGGTATACAGTTCTCTGGGTAAAGCAGAAGTGTTTTATTCACACTCGGCAAAACAGAAACAGTCTTTAGTGCTTGTTCACACAAGGCAAAACAGAAACAGTCTTTAGTGCTTGTTCACACAAGGCAAAACACACGGCAAAAACATCAGTCCCACAGCAAGGTCACCTGAGTGGTCGGTGTTAGTTCACACCTGGCAGTTAGCTCGGCCACGCAAAGTTTCCACCAGCGGCTTCCAGGCAGACTGCACGCCTGTTTGCAGACTCTTGCTCTCAGCCCTGAGAGCTCCACAGCAACACCAGCAGCTTCCAGGATAATCACCTCCCACCTGCTGAGGTGGCTGCCTTTTTAAAGGCCCGGAAAGTCCGGCCTGGACCGTGGGGAATAGTCTCCCACCCAGCACTTGACTATTCCCAATAAGAGCCGGCCCGGATCGGCTTTGTAGCCATACTAAATACCAATGTGTCAAGCAGCACTAGCTGCTGCTGACACACAAAAAAAAACGGCTCTTATCTCACCGAGGCCAGGAACCTCGGTGACACCTACCTTCCGTCGACGACGGAACCTTGCGCCCTCTTACATACCCCCCCCCTTTGTTCAACCTTGAGGGGGTGAACACACATAAGACAGTGGACGCGGGACAGGGCATCTGCATTACCCTGCAAGCGGCCTGCCCTGTGTTCTACTGAGAACTTGAAGTTCTGTAAGGACAGGAACCACCTGGTGACCCGAGCATTCCTCTCCTTGGCCTGGCTCATCCACTTGAGAGGGGAATGGTCGGTCACCAGACGGAACCTCCTCCCTAACAAGTAATAGCGGAGA
This sequence comes from Bufotes viridis, assembly GCA_033119425.1. Taxonomy (NCBI): domain Eukaryota; kingdom Metazoa; phylum Chordata; class Amphibia; order Anura; family Bufonidae; genus Bufotes; species Bufotes viridis. The sequence goes on from CM065598.1 coordinate 57,587,644, forward strand.
GACTCGAGTGCCCACTTGATAGCCAGGCACTCCCTCTCCACTATGCTATACCTGGTCTCGGCTGGGTTGAGCTTACGGCTCAGGAAGACAACGGGATGTTCTTCGCCGTTGACTTCCTGAGACAGTACAGCACCGAGGCCTACCTCTGAGGCATCCATCTGTACTATGAATTCCCTGTTGAAGTCGGGTGTCACCAAAATCGGGGACCCACACAGGGCCGACTTCAATGCAGAGAAAGCCTCTTCTGCCTTCTCACTCCAGTGAACCTTTCCGAACTTTCATCCTTTCAACAGGTCTGTCAATGGTGCTGCTATCGTGGCAAAGTGGGGCACAAACCTCATGTAGTACCCTACAATCCCCAGGAACGATTTTACCTGCCTGGTGGTGACCGGTCGGGGCCAATTACGTATTGCCTCTATCTTATTTACCTGCGGCTTGATGACTCCCCGCCCAATGACATACCCCAGATACTTGGTCTCTTCTAACCCAATTGCACACTTTTTTGGATTAGCGGTTAGTCCAGCTTTTCTAAGGGCATCCACTACCGCCTGCACTTTGGGCAAATGGCTTTCCCAGTCGGTGCTGTGGATGACTACATCATCTAAGTAGGCCGAGGCGTACCGACGATGAGGTCGCAGCACAATGTCCATTAACCTTTGGAAGGTGGCGGGGCTCCATGCAGGCCAAAGGGTAATACCTTATAATGATACAGGCCCTGCGGGGTAACAAAAGCAGTTTTTCCTTGGCCGACTCCGTTAAGGGTACCTGCCAGTACCCTTTAGTGAGGTCTAGCACAGAAAAATAACGGGCTTGCCCTAAATTCTCAACAAGCTCGTCTACCCGGGGCATGGGATATGCATCAAACTTGGACACTTCATTTAACTTGCGAAAATCGTTGCAGAACCGCAACGTCCCATCTGGCTTAGGTATTAGGACTATGGGACTCGCCCATTCACTTTTCGACTCCTCAATGACATCGAGCTTCAACATTAATTGCACTTCCTCCGCGATGGCCCGTCGCCGAGCCTCGGGTACCCGGTATGGTTTTAACCGGATCTTGGCCTGAGGCTCCGTGACGATATCATGTTGGATGAGGGAAGTGCGGCCAGGGAGGTCCGAGAACACATCCGTGTTCCGACTGATGAACTCCCTGACTTCCTGAACTTGTTTGGAAGACAGGCTGTCTGCAATTTTTACCGTGGTTACTGCTTCACAGGCCTCAAACTGTGGGGCTGGACCCTTTTCACCTAGAAGCTGGCCAATAAAACCGCTGCAGTATGCGGTCCTGGGTTTTCTGCCATCCCAAGTGTCCCCCAAGAACATGTTGGTGGGCAAGCTCCATAACGAGCTTGCGATACGCTGTGGGCACCACCAACTGTTCAATAAGCTCTCCCCGGATTTTGTTCACCCGATACAACATTTCCTGGTGAACAACAAAACGGGGAAACATTAACTCAGCCCCAGGTTTTTGGGGTTTACCATCAATTATCACAACGTTTTCCCAGGCCCTGGCTAGGGTTTGGTCCCGGTGTTGCGCGGTCCCAAAGTTTTCTCCGGAGACACTGAGGTCTGCCAACTCAGGCCCCGGTGGCAAGCCCTCCATGTCTCCCACCATTACACTCAGTGGGGTTGTCTCCTCCTCTATCACAGAATTAGTGGTCACCCCTACTGCTGGTGCCTCTGCCTCGGGTTCCTCGGGTTCGGGACCCGGACATTTTTCTTCCCCACAGGTAGGCAACCCATTCCTCCACAAAGACCAGAACAGGGAAAGTCCCTCCCCAATATTGCGGCATAAGGGAGCCGTCTCCCCACTCCCACGACATGTGGCACCTCTCTCCCACCCACCGTCAGGGTAACCTTAGTAGTGGGATACTCCCGGCGATCCCCATGTATACAGACAATGGTAAGGGTTCGCCCTTCTGGGAGTTTTCCGTTACCAACGACTCATGGACCAGAGTTACCAGGCTCCCAGAGTCCAGCAGGGCCTGCACGGAGTGTCCATTAACCATGATGTCACACATCAGAGGGGTGTCCGCGGCCAGCAGAGGGTCAGCTATATACACTGGTTGGGCAAAAGAGAGGACCGGCGAGCGAACCCGCAGTCCATGGGTTCGGATGCCCTAGGGCAGTTGGCGGCCACATGTCCCCAGTCCTGACAATCCCAACACCTGACCCCCGCAGCCTCCCTCCTCCCCAGGGTATTCCTCCCACGGACCGGAGATCCACTCCCCTCCTTATGAGGTAGGATCCCTTTTCCAGGATCCCGGGTCGGCAACTGGGGCTGACGTGACTTCGGTAGTACCGCAGAGTCCTTCAACAAATCCTGAGTGGCCATATACCTCTCCACCAGGCTAACCAGTTGTTCCAGGTTGCCTGGATCGCCTTGTCCCACCCAGCGCTGTATGGCTCTCGGGAGGGTACGCACAAACCTGTCGACCACGACCCTTTCAACCATCTGAGAAGGGCTCAACAGTTCAGGCTGGAGCCATTTTTTACTAGGTGAAGTAAGTCATAGGCTTGTGACCGGACGGGTCGGGACTCGGAAAACACCCACTGACACACTCTGTGCGCTCGCACATAGGTGTTTACTCCCAACCTGGCCAACACCTCACCTTTTAGCCTCTCATAGTCCTTTGCCTCCTCGCAGCTGAGGTCAAAATAGGCCTTTTGTGCGTCCCCACCAGAAAAGGCGCCACCACCTCAGCCCATTGCTCCAATGGCAGCCTCTCTTGCTCGGCGGTTCTTTCAAATACCGTCAGGAATGCCTCTATATCGTCTTCTGGACCCATTTTCCTCAGGGCGGATCGGACTTTGTCCCTGGCGGTAGACACAGTCGGGGCTGTCGTGGTTGCAACTCCTTGCTGGGACGTTCGCACCGACTCCTGCAAGGCTATCAGCTGCTGCATTAGGAGATTGTTCGTCTGCTGCTGTGCACACATAGCCTCCTCATGTCTTTTTTGCTGTAGCTCATTAGCCTGTTGCTGCTGTACGTTAGCCTCCATGAGAGCTTTCACAGCAGCCTTCATGTTGCCAGAAACCACAAAAGTTGCAGGCCTGATATATGACATGCAGTCCAACAAAGCAAAAACAAAAAGTTTCGGCGTTCAGGCCAGCCTCACTGCGCATGCCCGCATCCTCCACCAAATGTGGGGAATTGCTCTGGTAGACAGGCTTGCAGACGCAGTATAGAGGCAAGGTATACAGTTCTCTGGGTAAAGCAGAAGTGTTTTATTCACACTCGGCAAAACAGAAACAGTCTTTAGTGCTTGTTCACACAAGGCAAAACAGAAACAGTCTTTAGTGCTTGTTCACACAAGGCAAAACACACGGCAAAAACATCAGTCCCACAGCAAGGTCACCTGAGTGGTCGGTGTTAGTTCACACCTGGCAGTTAGCTCGGCCACGCAAAGTTTCCACCAGAGGCTTCCAGGTAGACTGCACGCCTGATTGCAGACTCTTGCTCTCAGCCCTGAGAGCTCCACAGCAACACCAGCAGCTTCCAGGATAATCACCTCCCACCTGCTGAGGTGGCTGCCTTTTTAAAGGCCCGGAAAGTCCGGCCTGGACCGTGGGGAATAGTCTCCCACCCAGCACTTGACTATTCCCAATAAGAGCCGGCCCGGATCGGCTTTGTAGCCATACTAAATATCAATGTGTCAAGCAGCACTAGCTGCTGCTGACACACAAAAAAAAACGGCTCTTATTTCACCGAGGCCAGGAACCTCGGTGACACGTACCTTCCGTCGACGACGGAACCTTGCGCCCTCTTACAGGGTGCATGCGCCAAACTTTCCACACTTCGAATATAGCGAAGTAAGTTGCCTGTGCCTTAAATAAGCAATCCCACACTCCGCACCCCTGCGGCAGACCACCGAAGACCCCATTTTCGCTATTGACTTTAACAGGGAAAATAAACTCGAATAAAAAAGTGAATTTTGGGGGGACACCCAAAAGTGGGCAGAGCTAGCAACAGCCAATGAAAATATAGCTATATTCTATACGCTACTCCTCCCACAATTTTAGGATTACAATTACGAAACTTTGCATAGTTGTTCGGCACATACCCGAATAGGTTGCTTGTGCTTTGTTATGTGATCATTGGGTGGGATCGCACCCTCCATGCTCATGGGGCGGCCCCCTGAAGACCCCACTTTTTGCCATAGACTTTCATTGTAAAATTGTAAACTTTTGCCACTCGTACAGCTTTGAAGTTAAACTCCCCAAACTTAGTCATGGGGTCAACCTAAAAATTTCTGTCACATTTCACGGACTCTAAAAAGTGGGTGGGGCCACAAACAACCAATCATATTTTCCCTATTGACTTCAATGAGGAAGTTTAAAAAGCTGTCATTCTCACAATATTTAAGCCAGAGTACCCAAACTTGGCACCGTGGGTCACAGGGTGACTGAGGTTAAAATTTATAAAAAGCGGGCAGTGTCTACAATGGGCAATCAAATTTCAGCCATTTATTTAAATAGGAACATTTTAACTGCCGCTGCTCTTAAACTGTTAATGACAGGGTCCTCAAACTTGGCACAGTTAGCCACTGGAGGACTGGGATTTAAATTTAGAAAAGTGGGTGGGACCAAAAACAACCAATCAGATTTCTTTGATTGATTTAAATGGGAAAAATAAAAAATGCTGCCATTCTCATATTATTGATGTCATGGACCTCAAATATCACAAATGTGGTCATTAGGTTTTTCCACAAGGTTTCGAAAAAGTGGGTTGAGCCACCAACTAACAAATTTCACTCATTGATTTTCAATAGAAAAAAATAAAACTGCTGCCATTTTTACACGTTAAATGCCATAATTCCCAAACCTTCAAGTGTGAGTCACTGGGTGACTGGTGGTTAACAATTAGGAAAAAAAGGGGCGCGACAACAACAGCCAATCAGATTTCTATTGACCTTAATGAAAAAAAGATAAGCTGCTGCTATTATCACAGTTTAAATGCCAAGTGTCCCAAACTTAGCACAATTGCTCACTGGGTGACTGCGGTCAAAATTTTGGAAAACAAGATCATATGGTGATATTTCACTTTCCCTCTAACCACCATCCATTGTTCTCTTCTTCCCATGGCAACTAGTGTTTGAAAAACATCTAAACAGGACCGAAACGTCACATGTACACAACAAGTTGCCTTGCATATAAAAACCAAATAAAAATCAACACAATACTTCTAACAAAACTGAAGGACTGCCTAAGTTTATTTCATTTGAATATTTAAATTGCTGCCATTCTTCCACTGTTAATGGCAGGGTCTTAAAACTTGGTAAATTCAGTCACTGGGGGACTGCAATTCAAATTTTAAAAGTGGGCGGAGACAAACAGCCAATCAGATTTTTTTGATTGATTTAAATGGTCAAAACTAAAAATGCTGCCATTCTCACATTATTGATGTCAAGGACCTCAAATATAAATGTGATCATTGCGTGTTTCCATTTCAAGGTTAGAAAAAGTGGGTGGAGCCACCAACAACCAATCAAATTTCTCTCATAGATTTTCAATAGAGTGCTACTCCTCTCACAGTTTTAGTTTAAGCCAAGATTCTGTGGTTTCTTCAGAAACAACACCATCTAGTTATACAGTAGTATAGCTATCGTCTTGAGTTGTAGAAGCCTGTACATATAGGAGCTGACTTTCTGCTAGGTAAAGGAATAGTTTTATAGACAAGTAGGTTCCAAATATCCTCACTGTATTAGTGCAGCTTGATACAGTTTTAATACAGTTTTTTATTTTATCATCAACCCAAAATAAAAGATATTGAAAATATGGCATACAGCCATTTATCCACAGATCTTGTACACAAGCAGAGCGCAATGTATAACTGAGAATAAAAGCCTTCCACAGTGGATACATACACGACACGATACATGTTCCTTCTACATAGTTCATGTCAGTTGAAAAATTAAGGCTACAGCATAGTTACATCATTTATCATGACTCATAATTAAACTCACATTTCCCTTCCAAATGATGACTGACGTACATTGGAATGTACTAGACACATGGTGATGGATGGATGGCAATGTATGTCCCTACTAGTGGTTAGAACTTTTTGCCTTGCAGCATTGGGGTCCTTGGCTCAAATCCAAGAACATCTTCTGCATAGTGTTATGTTCCCCCTGTGTTTGTGTGGGTTTCTGCCAAGTACTCCGGTTTTCTCCTACACTCCAGAAGAACAATACAAATATATAGGCGCTGCTCGTCTCAGTGGGTTGGAGGAACAGAGAGTGTTGTGTAGGTTAGAGATTCTTTATTAGCTAGAATAACGTGTTTCTGGGCCATACAGGCCCCTTAGTCAGATTTAGACTAACGTTACAGTTTACCACAGTAATTTAAAAAGATGAAATTCGCACCAATTGAAAACAGGGAATGTGATTTAAATCATCTGACATTCTTGCATAGTAACATAGTACATAAGGCCGAAAAAAGACATCTGTCCATCCAGTTTGGCCTGTCATCCTGCTATTTGATCCAGAGGCAGGCAAAAAACAACCCTGTATCAGAAATATAACAATATACTGGGCACTCCAAGGATATTGAGAAAAATAGTGAATTGATAAAATGACAATATCGAAAGTTTTAATTATTAAAACCAAATTATATACACATTAGTCTCCAGCAGAAATAAACTAGGGATTTGTCTCCAGTTCTCTATTGACCATCAATCCAACATGTTCTCCACTAGATATTCGCAGGACCTATAGATATAACTCCTCCAATAGTCTGTCTGTTATGGACAATACTAATAATAGTGAAATATTCTCCTAAAATGACACTAAACGAAAACTACATCCACAATTGTGCAGTCCAGCAATAGTTGTGCAAATAGCGTGCATGTGCAAATGAACAAATCCAACTGTGCAAAAACGCAATATATATCCAGTGCCTCCTTAATTGATCCAATGCCACCGTTTTTAGTTAATAGTGATGATAATTAATAGTAGTCTCAATGTCCCTCTAAAATCAATCCAATAACACCATTTGTTAGTTAATGATAATAATAATTGATTGTCCAGTGTTCATATTTAACAGTCCTTATTTGAAGTCCAGCTTTTATAACTAAAATCCTCAGAGTCTCACCATTCAATCCTGCAGGTTGTATTAGCGGCGTCCCGCTATATTCCACATCAGCAGCGTCCTGCTGCAAAACAATTAGACACGTGTCTCTCCTACCTGAGTCTGCCGGCTGATACAGGAACGCTCTTACCCCCAGTATTGAGGTTCGGCTTTCAGGAGGTGTTTCACTTTCACTCCCGTTTGTTCAGCCTTCTCTCCTTTAATTTGCTGTAACACGTGGATCGCCCGACCGTAGTTCCAAAGTCCAGGCTTCCTTGTTCATTCAGCGTATAAATCGTTCCGCGGGGCATATACTTGAGAATTGGCGTTCTCTGTATTAGTGCACTATTCAGGGGTCCGACCAGACGCGTTTCGGGGCTTTGGTCCCCTTCTTCAGTGGTGACTGACCCCTGCAGTGGACCCTCTTATATAGGCCGATTGTTTGAAAAAAAAAAAAAAACTTTATTGTTCATACTAAAAGTGACAAAAATCTTTATTGTTCATACTAAAAGTGACAAAAATCTTCCAAATGAGACAGATCAAAGTTCTCTATTTTCATAATAAGAGACTGTTCATATTTAATGTACAGGTTGCTCCATCTCAGAAACCTAAAACCATAATGGCTTAACAGTAAAGTCCCATTCATTAACTGGAATCCTATTCACTAAAAAAGTCGATAAATTCCAGCTGTGTATTCAAACCTCATTCTTTAATTATAAGCCGTTCGCAAAAAACAACCCTGTGAGGTAGAAGCCAACTTTCCCCACTTAAGGGGAAAAAAATTCCTTCCCGACTCATATCAGGCAATATCAGGAATAACTCACTGGATCAACGACCCATCTCTAATAGCTATAGCCTGTAATATTATTACACTCCAGAAATACATCCAGGCCCCTCTTGAACTCTTAGTGAACTCACCATCACCACCGACTCAGTCAGAGAGTTCCATAGTCTCACTGCTCTTACCATAAAGAATCCTCTTCTATGTTTGTGTACAAACCTTCTTTCATCCAGATCAGTCCCCTCAGTCGTCTTTTTTCTAAAGTGAATAACCCTAATATTGTAGATCCCTCATTCCAGTTATTACTTTAGTTGCCCCCCTCTGAACCCTCTCCAGCTCTGCTATGTCTGCCTTGTTCACAGGAGCCCAGAACTGTACACAGTACTCCATGTGTGGTCTAACCAGTGATTTGTAAAGTGGTAGGACTATGTTCACTATGTTCTCATCACAGGCATCTATGTCCCTTTTGATGCAACCCATTATCTTATTGGCCTTGGCAGCAGCTGCCTGACACTGGTTTTTACAGCTTAGTTTGCTGTCAACTAAAATTCCTAGGTCCTTTTCCATGTCAGTGTTACCGAGTGTTTTACCATTTAGTATGTACGGGTGACTTGCAATATACCTTCCCATGTGCATAACCTTACATTTGTCAGTGTTTAACCTCATCTGCCACTTCTTTGCCCAAGCCTCCAATCTATCCAGATCCCTCTGTAGCAGTATATTGTCCTCTTCAGTGTTAATTACTTTACACAGTTCAGTGTCATCTGCAAAAATTTTAATTTTACTGTGCAAGCCTTCTACAAGATCATTAATAAATATATTGAAGATGATAGGGCACATTACTGACCCCTGAGGTACTCCACTAGTGACAGTGACCCAATCTGAATGTGTACCATTAATAACCACCCAGTGTTTTCTATTACTGATCCAGTTACTTACCCACATGCAGACATTTTCTCCCAGTCCGAGCATTCTCATTTTATATACTAATCTTTTATGTGGTACAGTGTCAAACGCTTTGGAGAAGTCCAGATATACGGCATCCATTGATTTGCTGCTGTCAAATCTAGAATTTACCTCCCCATAGAAACTGATTAAATTAGTTTGTCATGACGGATCCCTCATGAAGCCATGCTGATACGGCGTTATTTGCTGATTTTCGTTGAGGTGCTCTAAGATAGCATCTCTTAGAAAACCTTCAAACAGTTTACCCACGACGGATGTTAAACTTACTGGCCTATAGTTTCCAGGCTCTATTTTGGACCCTTTTTGAATATTGGCACCACATTTGCTATGTGCGAATCCTGTGGAACACTCCCTGTCAGAATAGAGTCCTTAAATATCAGAAATAAGGGTCTGGCTATGACATTACTTAATTCTCTTAGGATACGAGGATGTATGCCATCTGGTCCTGGCAATTTGTCTATTTTAATCTCTGTAAGACACCGCTGTACTTCTTCCTGGGTCAGACAGGACACTTTTAATGGGGAATTTAATTTTACATTCTGCATTTCATTCTTTAATTTCTTCAGTGAATACAGTGGAGAAAAAAATATTTAATAGCTTTGCTTTCTCCTCATCGCTCTCTGCAACTCCTCCCTCATCACTCTGTAAAGGGCTGACACCTTCAGATTTATAATTTTTACCATTGATATAATTGAAGAACATTTTAGGGTTAGTTTTGCTCTCTTTGGCAATTAATCTCTCGGTCTCTAGTTTGGCCGCTTGTATTTTTCATTACATATTCAATTTATTTCCTTATAGTTTTTCAATGCTTCCTCGCTACCCTCCTGTTTTAGTGATTTAAATGCTTTCTTTTTGTCATTTACAGTTCTATTTATCCACATTGGTTTCTTCTTGTTCCTTAACCTTTTATTCAATTAGATTTTAGGATGCTTTTAAAAATATCCCATTTTGTGGCTGTATTTTTATTTTTGAGGACTTTGTCCCAGTTAGTTAGGCCTCTCTTAGTTGGCAAAATGTAGCTTTTTGAAGTTTGGTATTTTTGTTCCTCCCTGAAGAAACACACTCTTTTGAATGATAATTGGAAGGTTATTTCTTTATAGTCACTATTTCCCAGGTGTCCCCCAACCTGTACATTTGTTGTTCTGTCAGGTCTATTGGTTAACACTAAGTCCAGTATGGCCGTCCCTCTAGTCAGGTCCTGTACCAGTTGGGAAAAATAAAATTCCTAACACATGTGATGCTGAAGGAAAGATATTCATGAAGCTTTATTTTTCAGCTAATTTTACCTTTTTGATGTCTGTATTCAGCCCTTAGCAACCCTAGTTCTCTGTGGCTCTATTTCAGCAGTATCCTAAGATGGCCTCTGCTGCACTTACTGTGGTAATCTTTGCCATGTCCATGAGGCCATCCTGTATTTCCCTCAGTTCCTATAAGCCCTTGCTCTCCTCACATGAACTAGCAGGACCAATCAGAATGCATATAACGTCTCCCACTACCCCAGAGCAGTGTGTATCCTCTCACATACAGCTAACCAGAGACAAGACCTGCAATTACATGAAATCAGTAAGCATTTGTTCTAGCCTCTTAATAGTCACATTAAAAGTTTTTTTAGGAACCATTTTGGGGTATATATAATATATTAAATAACGTAATTTTATTATGTGGGTCACTACACTGGTGATAATGTCACATTTCGGCGCCATTCACATGACCGTATGTTGTCCACAAAAAAACGGATCCGTTTTTTTGCGGACATTTCTTAAACCACGGATATATTTCCTTTTTTTGCGGATAATTCAAAATCTATGGATGGCTTTCCGTTTTTTTACGGAAAAATCAAAATATACGGATTGGTTTCCGTTTTTTTGCAGATCCGCAAAAAAACTGAAAGTGTCTTTTACAATTTTTATAAAGATTGTTCAAGGTGCAAGAAAAAAAAAAAAGGTAATGATGTATATAAAATATTCCTGTCAGAATATTCACCGGCATTTTGTCTGGCTTTGACTGCACAGAGAGCTTAGTTTTGAACTTGTGCTTGGTCGGCATTTGTTTTTGGCTATATTCTTAGTGTGTCATGGCTACTGTTCGTGAGGTTCTTTTGTACTGGCTTATTTCTCGGAGATTTGGATGGCAGCCAGATATGCTGTGTGAAGAACCGAGAAGGAGGAGGCGGTGGGTTCATCCCATGGTCTCCCAGCGCCTACAGAAGGGCCATTTTCATACTATGTACAGTGACTTGCGCAGTACCCTGAAAAATTTAAGGGTTATTGCCGTATGTCGTTAAATAGTTTTGATATATTGCTTGCGTCTCTTCGTTCTTGACTTACTTTCCAGGACACTACAATGAGGCGCAGCATTTCACCAGAAGAAAGACTTCTAGTAATGTTGAGGTAAGTTTATGAGTCTATTACCTAAATATTATTGTAAAATATATTAATTTTTAATACATAGGAATTAATAAATTCTTTTTTTTATCTTTACAGGTTCCTTAAAACTGGAAACTCATTTGCCTCCTTGCATTATGAGTTTTTGCTGGAAATTTCAACGATATCTGGGATCGTCTGTCACACATGTCAACAAATTTGGCAGCGACTCAGAGATGCGGTGATGCCCCAACCCAAGGCAGAAGATTGGCTGAGAATTGCTGATGGGTTTTATCAATCTGCGCAGTTTCCAAACTGCATAGGGGCATTGGATGGCAAACACATACGTGTTAAGAAACCGCCTCACTCAGGGTCCCTATATTTTAATTTTAAGCAATACTTTTCTAAAGTTCTATTGGCCTTAGTTGATAGTAACTATAGATTTATTATTGTAGATATAGGGGCCTATGGAAGCACAGCAGACGCCCGCATCTTCTGTTCTTCCAGAATAGGTGAGCGGCTTCGCACCAACCAACTTGCCTTGCCAGAGCCCAGACGACTACCCGGATCTTCTGCTTCAGCCGCTCCATTTGTAATCGTGGCAGACGAAGGGTTTGCATTATCTCCACATGTAATGCAACCTTTTCCTAGACGAGATTTGGATGACCGCGTATTCAATTATCGTCTGTCTCGTGTTGAATGTGCTTTTGGAATACTGTCCCATAAATGGAGAGTGTTCATGTCTTCCTTGCAAATGAGTCTGCAAAATGCCACCCTGGTGATACAGGCATGTGTGATTTTACACAACTTCACCAGGATTCATGATGCACACTCCGAACCTGAAGTGGCCCCTTTTCCAACCATCACATCTATTGGATTTAGAGCAAAATCAACATAGAAGACCGGGATCTGCTGGACTAGCAATTCGGGAACTCTTTGCTGATTACTTCATTAGTAGAGAGGGTGCATTATCCTGGCAGCTGAACAGTATTCGTGGTACTCTGAGATAAATATTGGGTTATGGTTTTCAAATTAATCTAAATTTAAATCTTTAGTTAGTTAGTCCCCATATTGTTTAGATTAGGGACTCGCAAGAAAATGAGGACCCTTGACATGGGCTTGTGAGCTTAGGTTTTTTATTTTAAAAATTTAATAATTAAAAAAAAAAAAAAAAATGACTAATACCTCATTGAAAATATTTTGTTATTACACAAGCCACCGGCTGGATGCAAAGAAAAAAAATATCTAGTCAATATCCCAAAGATAATATCTCTCCTCTTCCATTTCAGAGGTGTTTGCAGCTGCCTGTTATAAGGCGCCTTGCATACGAACATGTGGCGGTCGTTGCCGTATTGTAGCTTAGGCCTCTTTCACACTTGCTTTGTGAAGATTCGGCGTGCACTTCCGTCGCTGGAAATGCCCGCCAGATCCGTCACAACGCAAGACAACTAAAAGCATTTGAAGACTGATCAGTTCATTCGTTTTGGGCCTCCACACTGCTAAAAGATAGAACATGTCCTATGTTATAGCAAAACGGCCAGATCAAGAACCCATTCAAGTGAATAGGTCCTTAATCTGCTGCGGCAGCCATACCGCCTGTGTTCCTGCATTACAGCTACGGTGTTCACACGTTTCCTAAGCTCAGGAAAACTAAAGTGATGGGGGGGGGGGGGGGGTAATGGGAATTGAGGGCCCCAAACCAAAATTTGACCTGGGGCCCATAAAAATTTAGTTACGTCACTGGGTATAGATGACGTGGCCGCAGCACGGTGAGGTGCAGGAGACAAGAGGCCGCGTTTACTATGCATCTCCAGCGGCAATACTGAACACAGAGAGGCGTTTATTCAGAGAAGCCGCCCAGACCGCCCAAAAGTCATACACACACACAGACTACAAACACAAAAACTCTACATACACACACCCCTACCTCTTTTCAGCCTGCGTAGTTGTGTCAGTCGGAGCCCTTTGCAGTCATTATAGGACGAGAGAGCACTGTGCCGCCATTACATGAACAATGTGCCACCTGTCACCATGCCAGCAGTCATTGTCAGCCAACAGTGACAGTGTCTGCAGTCTCAGTGCCAGAATTCAGCGCCCCCATAACAGTGTCAGCCACAGATCCCTATAAAGTGTGGAGCATAATGTCTAGTATATATATGTATATGTGAAAGTAAATATGAATATATGGTTAAAAAAATTTACGCAATTGTGGGAATAAGTACAAACACTAAATAGATTTGTTAGAATAATAACATTTACTGTATAGAAGAAAATAATAACAAAAATTTATAAACTGTATAAATCTTTTGTAAATGAATATTCCTCTGTTTAGGTAGAAGCCTCTGGGTAGACACATACAGCATGTGTACTTTCCATGAAGAATTCGCGAAACTGCTGCTGTGGCTGGCTAAAGGTAGCAGCGGGTTTATGAAGCTGTATTCGCTTTTCATTCAAATACCTGTACACCTCTATAGGCATACAAGGCGCTGCAAAAAGTTCCAGCACTGCTGTGATGGATGACACACACATTTGTTGCCGATTTTTGGGAACCCTTTGCAAAAAGGGTCCCATTCCCAACATTATTGAGTCTTCTTGAGACTCTGGCTTGTTTCGGGATAAAAAAAATCGAGGACATGGGAGTCAACCATTTCCCGAATATCTCTTCCCGAAACAGGCCGAGGAGGACTTGATCTTCTTTTTTTGGATCGCATATGGCCAGCAGGACTTGGCAAGATCTGTGGCGGAGGTGTTCTTGCAGCAGGCGGAGTCTCTGGAGGTGTGGTGGATTCCAGCGGGGACATGGTAACATGTGTTTCCACTGACTGCTGACTGTCCCCTGTGTCTTCAACCAGACTGTCAACAGTTCTGAAAAATTAAATTTTTATAATAAATTTATTATTATATAATTATTATTAAATTTCTAAGAACATTCTTCTATATTGAACCCTGCACGAATTCCATCGTGTTTTCATGCTTTTGACGATTAACATAAAATAGTAAAAATATTTGAAAAAAAATATATGTAATACATTTTTTAATTATAGATGTGTTTCATATACTCTATAAACATGTATAATATAGCATGAGTAGCATGCTCTAAGAAGTTATAAAACTTCTTAGAGCATGCTGCACATGCTAGATACTACATACATCTGCACAGTGGCATAACTAGAAATGACTGGGCCCCACAGCAAATTTTTGAATGGGGCCCCCTCCCCCAGTAATTTTTTCACAACACCTTCCTTTCATGGAAGGAAAGATCGCTCTCTCAGACCAGGCCCGGCAGCTGTTCCATCCGTTTTCTACACTGTCTATACTGCCACTGTATATCATTTCATTGTGTAATACTGTTGAGTGGCCCTGACAAAATCTTTTAGTACTTCTCCTCTTCTTGGATGGGCCCTTTCTGGGTCAGGGACCGAAAGCAGCCGTTTCCCCTGCTTCTCCTATAGTTACGCCCCAGCGCAGCCACTTCCCCTGCTTCCCCTATAGTTACGCCCCTGCATCTGCACTAGCTTATAGAGACATGATGCTCGTGCACTGTGAATACAAGAGCAGCATGCTCTGAGAAGTTGTACAACTTCTGAGAGCATGCTGCACATGCTAGATACTGCATACATCTGCACTAGGTTATAGAGACATGATGCTTGTGCACTGTAAATACAAGAGCAGCATGCTCTGAGAAGTTGTACAACTTCTCAGAGCATGCTGCACATGCTAGATACTACATACATCTGCACCAGGTTACAGAGACATGATGCTCGTGCACTGTAAATACAAGAGCAGCATGCTCTGAGAAGTTGTACAACTTCTGAGAGCATGCTGCACATGCTAGATACTGCATACATCTGCGCTAGGTTATAGAGACATGATGCTTGTGCACTGTAAATACAAGAGCAGCATGCTCTGAGAAGTTGTACAACTTCTGAGAGCATGCTGCACATGCTAGATACTGCATACATCTGCACTAGGTTATAGAGACATGATGCTCGTGCACTGTAAATACAAGAGCAGCATGCTCTGAGAAGTTGTACAACTTCTGAGAGCATGCTGCACATGCTAGATACTGCATACATCTGCACTAGGTTATAGAGACATGATGCTCGTGCACTGTAAATACAAGAGCAGCATGCTCTGAGAAGTTGTACAACTTCTCAGAGCATGCTGCACATGCTAGATACTACATACATCTGCACCAGGTTACAGAGACATGATGCTCGTGCACTGTAAATACAAGAGCAGCATGCTCTGAGAAGTTGTACAACTTCTGAGAGCATGCTGCACATGCTAGATACTGCATACATCTGCGCTAGGTTATAGAGACATGATGCTTGTGCACTGTAAATACAAGAGCAGCATGCTCTGAGAAGTTGTACAACTTCTGAGAGCATGCTGCACATGCTAGATACTGCATACATCTGCACTAGGTTATAGAGACATGATGCTCGTGCACTGTAAATACAAGAGCAGCATGCTCTGAGAAGTTGTACAACTTCTGAGAGCATGCTGCACATGCTAGATACTGCATACATCTGCACTAGGTTATAGAGACATGATGCTCGTGCACTGTAAATACAAGAGCAGCATGCTCTGAGAAGTTGTACAACTTCTTAGAGCATGCTGCACATGGTGTAATATAATTAATTTTTAAAATTTCAGTACTTACTCATCCTTTTTTGCTCTTTAACGTCTGCCTTGGCCCACTCATCTGGTAACAATATTTCCGCTATTTCGGACCAGGACCGATCCTTGAGGACACGGTCGTGATAAGTCTTGCACCTAGTGTCCCACAGATCAACTCTATCCTGTACCAAGACTATTAATTTCTCTACAGAGAAAGACATTTTGGGAAGCTATCAAGATCACTACTATCTCCTATATGGCTTTTCTCTATATGAATTTGTCCAAACAGACCTGTCTGGAAATGCATCTTTTTTGATTTGGGGGAGGTTTTATAAATATACGGACATTGATTCGTTTTTTTTGCAGATTACATACGGAAACATTTCCGTAGTAATCCGCATTTTTGCGGACCCATAGACTTCTATGAAGATTTTCTGCGGACACATTACTTTACTTTTGCGGATAGACAGCAGGGAATAAATGATGCGGAGAGCACACGGAGTGCTGTCCGCATCTTTTGAGGTCCCATGGAAGTGAATGGGTCCGCATCCTTTCCGCAAATTTGCGGATCGGATACGGATCCGCAAAAATATGGTTGTGTGAATGGAGCCTTCTATATATATTTTTTTATTATCTTTTTCTCCTCCTGTCAGCTCTGCAGCTGCTCCCTGATTCTCCTCCACACTGACAGGGAGGGAGCGGCTGCTTTAGCTGCTCTTATCTTATCTCTGGTTTTGTACCAGCTAGAGCAGGGATCAGCAACCTTCGGTGCTCCAGCTGCTGTGAAACTACAACTCCCAGCATGCAAACATGCTTGGCTGCTCTTCTAACTCCCATGTAAGTGAATGAAGCAATCTGGGAGTAGTAGTTTCTGAACAGCTGGAGTCCCAGAGGTTGCCGATCCCTGAGCTAGAGATATGGGCTGACATTCCAAGCTTTCAGAAAATACCAGAATGATAGCAATATGTTCAATACAGGGAAAGATATCACTGATAGAAATCGAGATGCAATGAATGCAGCTGAAAGTAAAAGTAAAAGCAGGTTTTACCCTCGATTATTCCTGACTCGATTTCTAACAGTGATTTCTCCCCTGTGGCTTGGACTTTAGCTGTCATTCTGGTCTTGCATGAAAGCTTTCAAGCAAGACCAGTTGCATGTTTCTAGCAGCTACCATTCAGGAAATAGCAGCATCTAAAGCAGCCCTCCCCCCTCCAGGACTCAGGGATGTGCTCCTCCACCCAGTGCTCTGCCGTCTCTTGTTTATATCAAAAGAGGAGATGGCCTGCACATGACAATGCTGTAAGAAGAGGCCTGCTCAATGTGAAAGCGACACGCATTTCTGGGTGTTATTATGAGAAGAAACTGAAAAAGATTAAATTATAAAGCACAAAAGCATTTATACAGCTGGTATAAAACTTTGTGCAAAATGGAATATATGGTAATAATCAAATTAAGAATATATTACAGAAATAATAGACCAGGGTTAATGGTCCAGGGTTAATGTTCTTTCCTTTAATATAGAAGGTTATGAGTTCAAATCCCAGCAGTAACATTTCATAAAGAGAGGGTAATTAGACTTAAATACACAGGGTGTACCCAAGGATGCTAACAATGCTTGGAGATACCACCTTCATGGTCATAGCACTGATTTCATATGTGGACATATCCATATATGGAGTCAGAGCAGCAGACTAAGACAGTATACTGTAAAACAGAAGCTGTCTTCAGATTAGATTATTGGGAACTGCTAATATGGAAGCTCTGATTGTCTTTGTTGTCAATCTATTTTACATCAGGAATTAGAATTCCAATCTTAACCTCTTTAGGACGCAGGGTGTACATGTACGCCATTGTGTCCTGGTACTTAAGGACACAGGGTGTAAATGCACACCCTGCGAATATCTGATCACCGCTGCGCACGTAGCGGTGATCAGAACAAGGTGCCTGCTAAAATCATTTAGCAGGCACCTTGGCACAATGCCCAAATTGATCAGAGACTTAAAAATGCCCCAAATTTATAAAATTTAACCCCCCCTGTCCCCCCGGGCGGTGCAAGGGGGGGGGGGAATTGCGGGTAGTGCTGCGGGCGGGCGTCGCGGTAGGCGGGCGGAGTGGCAGGCAGGATCGCAATTGCGATCCCCCGCCCGCCTCCTTTCAAATTATTTCCCTGGTGGCTAGTGGGTATAGCAGGGGGTCAGCACATTGCTGACCCCTTGCTATAAACTGCTGACATCTGTGCCGTACAGATGTCAGCAGTTTAACCTCTTCCATACCGCGGTCTGTACGGACTGCCGTATGCAAGTGGTTAACAAGGAGGGAGCTCCCTCCCTCTCCCATCGGTGGGCTGCTGTGCCTTTGCAGCCCCCGACAGGATGGGATAGCAGAGGGAGGGAGCTTCCCTCCCTCCCCATCACCCGCTGCTCTGTTCTGGTAGCGGGTGATGGTTGGCATGGGAGCAAGACTCTGTCCATGGCACTGAAACTCTGAATAGGATTTTGCTAAAGGCAAAAGCCTATTCAGACTTTGTAAAGTAAAAAATACAGTAAGAACACTAAGAACACTATATAGTGTACTTACTGTATTATATAGACACCAGATCCACTGGATCTACAAGAACCAAGTGGGTCTGGGTCAAAAAAAATGTAAAAAAAGTGAAAGAAAAAAGTAAAAAAAAACCAAAACATATCACTGAATAAAAATTAAAGAAATAAAATACACTACACATATTATGTATCGTCGCGTCCGTAAAAAAACAAAATGGTGTAAAAAAGCAATTTTATGGTCACTTGCATCACAAAAAGTTTAATACCAAGTGATCAAAAAGGCGTATGCCTCCCAAAATAGTACAAATAAAACCGCCATCTAATTCCGCAAAAAATGAGTCCTTACATAGGACAATCGCCCAAAAAAATTTGGCTTTCAGACTATGGAGACGATAAAACATAATTTTTTTTTCTAAAATGCTATTATTGTGTTAAAGTAAAATAAATTTTAAAAAAAGTATACATATTATGTATCTCCGCATCCGTAAAAACCTGCTCTATAAAAATATCACATCTCAAAAACTGTAATAGCAAGCCATCAAAAAGTTATATACACCCAAAAATAGTGCCAATCAAACAGTCATCTCATCCTGCAAAAAATGATACCCCACATAGGACAATCGCCCAAAAAAATAAAAAAAATGTGGCTTTCAGACTATGGAGACACTAAAACATGAATTTTTTTGTTTTAAAAAATGATGATATTGTGTAAAACTTAAATAAATAAAAAGTATACATATTAAGTATCGCCGCGTCCGTCACAACCTGCTCTATAAAAATAACACATGACCAAACCCCTCAGGTGAACAGAACAAAAAAAAAAAAAAAATCACAAAAAGTGTAATAGCAAGCGACCAAAATGTCATATGCACCCTAATATAGTGCCAATCAAACAGACATCTCATCCCGCAAAAAATGAGCCCCTACATAAGACAGTCGCCCAAAAAAATAAACTATGGCTTTCAGAATGTGGAGACACTAAAAAATCATTTTTTTCAAAAATGCTTTATTGTGTAAAACTGAAACAAAACCCCCCAAAAAGTAGCCATATTTGGTATTGCCGCGCCCGTAGCAACCTCCTCTATAGAAATAGCACACAATCTAACCTGTCAGTTCAACGATGTAAATAACAAAAAATAAAAACTGTCCCAAAACCGCTATATTTTTGCAAATTTTCCATTTTAATCCATTTTTACAGTAACAAAGCAAGGGTTAACAGCCAAACAAAACTCAATATTTAGTGCCCTGATTCTCTAGTTTGCAGAAACCCCCCATATTTGGTTGTAAACTGCTGTAACGGTAGGGCGTAGAAGGAAGGGAACGCTATATGGATTTTGGAAGGCAGATTTTGCTGGACTGGTTTTTTGACACTATGTCCCATTTGAAGCCCCCCTGATGCACCCCTACAGTAGAAACTCCAAAAAAGTGACCCTATTTTGGAAACTAAGGGATAAGGTGGCAGTTTTGTTTGTATTATTTTAGGGTAAATATGATTTTTGGTTGCTCTATATTACACTTTTTTTGAGGCAAGGTAACAAAAAATTTAAATTCTGAAATATCATCTCCATTTGCCAATAACTCTTGTGGAACACCTAAAAGGTTAACAAAGTTTGTAAAATCGGTTTTGAATACTTTCAGGGGTGTAGTTTCTTAGATGGAGTCACTTTTATGGAGTTTCTCCTCTAGGGGTGCATTGTGGGGCTTCAAATGGGACATGGTGTAAAAAATCCAGTCCAGCAAAATCTGCCTTCCAAAAACCATATGGCGTTCCTTTCCTTCTGCACCCTGCCGTTTGGCCATACAGCAGTTTACGACCACATATAGGGTGTTTCTGCAAACTACAGAATCGGGGCAATAAATATTGAGTTTTGTTTGGCTGTTAACCCTTGCTTTGTTACTGGAAAAAATGGATTAAAATGGAAAATTTTCCAAAAAATCTAAATTCTGAAATTTCATCTCCGTTTGCCATTAACTCTTGTGGAAAACCTAAAGGGTTTATGACGTTTGTAAAATCAGTTTTGAATACCTTGAGGGGTGTAGTTTCTAGAATGGGGTCATTTTTGGGTGGTTTCTATTATGTAAGCCTCACAAATTTGACTTCAGACCTGAACTGGTCCTTAAAAAGTGGGTTTTTGAAAATTTCGGAAAAATTTCAAGATTTGCTTCTAAACTTCTAAGCCTTGTAATGTCCCCACAAAATGAAATGGCATTCCCAAAATGATCGATACATGAAGTAGACATATGGGGAATGTAAATCAATAACTTTTTTTTGGCAGTATTACTATGTATTATAGAAGTAGAGAAATTGAAACTTGGAAAATTGCAAATTTTTCTAAATTTTTGGTAAATTTGGTATTTTGTTGTAAATAAAAATTACATTTTTCGACTTCATTTTACCACTGTCATGAAGTACAATATCTGACGAAAAAACCATCTTAGAATGGCCTGGATAAGAAAAAGCGTTTTCAAGTTATCACCACATAAAGTGACACTGGTCAGATTTGCAAAAAATGGCCAAGTCCTTAAGGTGAAATAGGGCTGAGTCCTTAAGGGGTTAAACACAATAAGCAAAAGTTCTAGATTAAATACAGACTTACCAGTAAAACTTTTAGAATTTGTGATCTCTCTCATTGAATGTACAGTAAATATGGAATACAGTACGTGGGTCGCATCACGCAGGAATTACACAATAGACTGAGTCAGCAGTGCTACAATATGAAGAACCATCTTAAACACAGAATAAGCAGACACTGAGCTCTGATACATAAAGGAGATAATGTCCTATTAAAATCGCAATGATTGATCTCGTCCCTGTAGATACCTTAGATTCTAAGTCCTGAAGAAGAGAGAATTGTTTGGAATCTATAAATGACATAGAATTAACCTAGATGGTCTGCATGAGAGTGAAGAAACCATTCAGTGAAAATTATACCTGCAATGATAACCTTGAAGGATCCTGTTCATAGCCCATATAGTATAGTCTTTCTGTTTCCTTTGTGTATCCAAGTTAGGAATATTATCTCAGATAAGATAATTATACCTATTCCAACATGTGCATGTTTTCCTATTCATTTCTCAGAATTCTGGCACTCTCTAGTGGTTCTATCTGGGAATTGCTGCTTAGAAATGATAGAATTTTCCATTTGACCAGTTACACAGACAGAGAGAGACCCTCAGTAGGACATTTACATTTGGTACCTGGAATCTTGCAATTCAAATGTGTATTGGGGACCTGAACCTGTTAGAGAGGACAGTGAACTTCTGACAACAATGTTTTTAAGACGCCTATAGCACAGGAGTGTGAGTGTGTGTGTGTGTGGGGGGGGGGGGTCTGATCTGGAAATGTGGATTTCAAATGTCATCTTTTAGTAGAATTGGATTTAGTCTCTGAGCAAGCCCCCTTAGAGTTTCCAGATTTCAGAGGTACCTGATGATTTTCTTGTTTTGTTTTGTATTGTAGGAGCTCACTCCTTGGTTTTCCACTGTAATTGGATAATCTTTTTGAGGTTTTCAATGTATTTATTTGTAGAATTTGAAGTAAATCAGACTCCCTGGATCAACGACCCATCTCTAATAGCTATAGCCTGTAATATTATTACACTCCAGGAATACATCCAGGCCCCTCTTGAATTCCTTTATTGTACTCACCATCACCACCTACACAGAGTTCCATAGTCTCACTGATCTTGCCATAAAGAATCCTCTTCTATGTTTGTGTACAAACCTTCTTTCCTCCAGACGCAGAGGATGTCCACTCGTCACAGTCACAGTCCTGGGGATAAATAGATGATGGGAGAGATCTCTGTACTGACCCCTGATATATTTATACATAGTTATTAGATCTCCCCTGTCTTCTTTTTTCTAAAGTAAATAACCCTAATTTTGATATTCTTTCAGGGTACTGCAGTTGCCCCATTCCAGTTATTACTTTAGTTGCCCTCCTCTGAACCCTCTCTAGCTCTGCTATGTCTGCCTTGTTCACAGGAGCCCAGAACTGTACACAGTACTCCATGTGTGGTCTGACTAGCGATTTGTAAAGTGGTAGGACTATGTTCTCATCACAGGCGTCTATGCCCCTTTTGATGCAACCCATTATCTTATTGGCCTTGGCAGTAGCTGCCTGACACTGTTTTTTGCAGCTTAGTTTGCCGTTTATTAAAATTCCTAGATCCTTTTCCATGTCAGTGTTACCGAGTGTTTTAACATTTAGTATGTACGGGTGACTTGCATTATTCCTTCCCTTGTGCATAACTTTACATTTGTCAGTGTTAAACCTCATCTGCCACTTATCTGCCCAAGCCTCCAATCTATCCAGATCCCTCTGTAGCAGTATATTGTCCTCTTCAGTGTTAATTACTTTACACAGTTTAGTGTTATCTGCGAAAATTGATATTTTACTGTGCAAGCCTTCTACAAGATCATTAATAAATATATTGAAAAGAATAGGGCCCAGTACTGACCCCTGAGGTACCCCACTATTGACAGTTGCCCAATCTGAGTGTGTAGCGTTAATAACCGCCCTCTGTTTTCTGTCACTCAGCCAGTTACTTACCCACATACAGACATTTTCTCCCAGTCCGAGCATCCTCATTTTATATACTAACATTTTATGTGTTACAGTGTCAAATGCTTTGGAGAAGTCCAGATATACGACATCCATTGATTCGCCGCTGTCAAGTCTAGAACTTACCTCCTCATAGAAGCTGATTAAATTCGTTTGGCATGACCGATCCCTCATGAAGCCATGCTGATATGGCGTTATTTGCTTATTTCCGTTGAGATCCTCTAAGATAGCATCTCTCAGAAAACCTTCAAACAGTTTCCCCACAACAAAAGTTAAACTTACCGGCCTATAATTTCCAGGCTCTGTTTTTGGACCCTTTTTGAATATTGGCACCACATTTGCTATGCGCCAATCCTGTGGTACATTCACAGTCAGTATAGAGTCCGCAAATGTCAGAAATAAGGGTCTGGCTATGACATTACTTAATTCCCTTAGGATACGGGGGTGTATGCCATCCGGTCCTGGCGATTTGTCTATTTTAATCTTTTTAAGTAGCTGTTGTACTTCTTCTTGGGTCAAACAGGACACTTTTAATGGGGGATTTTTTTTTACATTCTGCATTTCATCTGACAGTTTATTTTTCTCAGTGAATACATTGGAGAAAAAAATATTTAACAGCTTTGCTTTCTCCTTATTGCTCTCTACAACTCCCCCTTCATTACTCTTTAAAGGGCCGACACCTTCAGATTTATACTTTTTAACATTTATATAATTGAAGAACATTTTAGGGTTAGTTTTACTCTCTTTGGCAATTAATCTCTCGGTCTCTAGTTTGGCCGTTTTTATTTGTTTTTTACATGTTCTGTTTTTTTCCTTATAGTTTTTCAGTACTTCCTCGCTACCCTCCTGTTTTAGTGATTTATATGCTTTCTTTTTGTCATTTATTGCTTTCTTTACATTTCTATTTATCCACATTGGTTTCTTTTTGTTCCTTAACCTTTTATTCCCATACGGTATGTACCTCTCACAATGAGAATTTAGGATGTTTTAAAGATCTCCCATTTTGTGACTGTATTCTTGTTTTTGAGGACTTTGTCCCAGTTAGTTAGGCCTATGGACTTGCTTAGTTGGCTAAATTTAGCTTTTTTGAAGTTTGGTATTTTTGTTCCTCCCTGTAGAAATGCTCTTTTTAATGATAATTGGAAGGTTATTACTTTATGGTCACTATTTCCCAGGTGTCCCCCAATTTGCACATCTGTTGTTCTGTCAGGTCTATTAGTTAATACTAAGTCCAGTATGGCCGTCCCTCTAGTCGGGTCCTGAACCAGTTGGGAAAGGTAATTGTCTTTGGTTATTGCCAAGAACCTGTTTCCTTTATGCAATGTACAGCTTTCAGTTTCCCAGTCTATATCTGGGTAGTTGAAGTCCCCCATAATAACGACTTCATTATGATTTGCAGCATTATCTATATCATTTAGTAATAGATTTTCTGTGGACTCTGGTATATTAGGTGGTTTATAGTAAACTCCTATTAGTAATTTATTATTGTTTTTGGCTCCGTGTATCTCTACCCACAGTGACCCCACATGTTCATGTCCCTCACTTATATCTTCTCGGACTGTGGGCTTTAGATAGGACTTTACATAAAGGCAGACCCCTCCCCCTCTCCGGTTTTGACGATCCTTTCTAAACAGACTGTAACCCTGTACATTAACTGCCCAGTCATAGCTGTCATCCAGCCATGTCTCAGTCATTATTGTGTAAAACTTAAATAAATAAAAATAAATACATATTAGCTATTACCACGTCCGTAAGAACCTGCCACATTAAATTATCACATGAACTAACCCATCAGATGAACACCGTAAAAAACAAAACAAAAAAAAAACTGTGTAAGGGGAGATCTAATAACTATGTATAAATATATCAGGGGTCAGTACAGAGATCTCTGCCATCATCTATTTATCCCCAGGACTGTGACTGTGACGAGGGGACAATCTCTGCGTCCGGAGGAAAGAATGTTTGTACACAAACATAGAAGAGGATTCTTTATGGTAAGAGCAGTGAGACTCAAACTCTCTGCCTCAGGAGGTGGTGATGGTGAGTACAATAAAGGAATTCAAGAGGGGCCTGGATGTATTTCTGGAGTATAATAATATTACAGGTTATAGCTACTAGAGATGGGTCGTTGATCCAGGGAGTTATTCTGATTGCCTGATTCGAGTCGGGAAGGAAATTTTTATTCCCCTTAAGTGGGGAAAATTGGCTTCTACCTCACTGGGGTGTTTTGCCTTCCTCTAGATCAACTAGCAGGATGACAGGCCGAACTGGATGGACAGATGTCTTTTTTCGGCATTATGTACTATGTTACTAAAAAAAAGCCATTTTTTGTCCCCTTACATCACAAAAAGTGTAATAGCCAGCGATCAAAAAGTCATATGCACCCCAAAATCATACCATTAAAACCGTCATCTCATCCCACAAAAAATGAGACCATACCTAGGACAATCGCACCAAAAATAAAAAAATCTATTGCCCTCAGAATATGGAGACACTAAAACATTTTTTTGTTTAAAAAATTCAGTTATTGTATAAAACTTAAATAAAAAAAGGATACATATTAGGTATTGCCACATCCCTAAGAACCTGCTGTATAAAAATATCACATAACCTAACCACTTTAGGTGAACACTAACAAAAAAACAAAAATCAAAGCAAAAAAAAGTACGTAAAAAAAAACAATTTTTTTGTCATCTTACATTACAAAAAGTGTAATACCATGCGATCAAAAAGTCATGCACCCTAAAATAGTACCAATCAAACAGTCATCTCATACCGAAAAAAAATAAGCCCCTACATAAGACAGTCACCCAAAAAATAAATAAAAACTATGGGTTTCAGAATATGGAGACACTTTTTTCAAAAATGCTTTATTATGTAAAACTGAAACAAAACCAAAAAAGTAGTCAAATTTGGTATTGTCACGTCCGTAACAACCGACTCTATAAAAATACCACATGATCTAACTTGTCAGATGAACATTGTAAATAACAAAAAAAAAAAAAAACGGTGCCGAAACAGCAATTTTTTGTTACCTTGCCTCACAAAAAGTGCAATATAAACCTTATCCCGTAGTTTCCAAAATGGGGTAATTTTTTTGGAGTCTCAGTTAAATAATAAGTGATATAATATTAATTGGTATTTAATATTAAGTACGTATTACACTACACACACTGACACCATATATAGTGATGTACACTTGGCAATGGGAGGTCTGTATGAAAATGTATAAGACTTATACTTGAAGTCTCCATATATGACAATGAAAAAAAGCCATACATTAGGGGGTCTTCTTACACTCTGATGGGGGATGCCGCTGAAGGAGATGAAGAACACGCATGGATCTTGAAGAAGGGAACACCTACCCTCCAACAATGATACTTCAAGGATTTTCACATTCAGACATGGAAAATTAGACTTACGGTAGTTCCCTAAACCATTTTTGTAAGTAATCAGATTTAATAAAGATCGACAATAAATTGAATTATTTATTTTTAATTTAACTCTTGTTGAATTCTGGTGAATGAGTCCTTCGGTTGTTCCTTGCTCCAAATAAGCATACACTATATTTGGAGAGAATTAACAAACCATTTATTATATTTTTATACATAAAAATATCATATTTGGATGATATTTTACAGTTTCTACTCTAGGTCTTCAAATGTGACATGGCAACTTAAAATTATCCCAGTGAAATCTGCCCTTCAAAAACCATATGGTGTTCCTTTCCTTCTGCGCCCTTTTGTGTGCCCATACAGCAGTTTACAACCACATATAGGGCGTTTCTGTAAACTACAGAATCAGGACAATAAATATTGAGTTTTGTTTGGCTGTTAACCCTTGCTCTGCTATTGGAAAAATGGATCGAAATGGAAAATCTGCCAAAAAGTTAAATTCTGAAATGTCATATACATTTTCCTTTAATTTTTGTGTAACACTTAAAGGGTTAGCAACGTTTGTAAAATCAGTTTTGAATACCTTGAGAGGTGTAGTTTCCAAAACGGGGTCACTTTTTGGAAGTTTCTACCTTGGGGTGTCTTCTTTCCAAAATGGGGTCACATGTGAGGTTTTTGTACTGCCATGGCATTTGAGGGTCTCCGCAATCATTACATGTATGGCCAGCATTAGGAGTTTCTGCTATTCTCCTTATATGGAGCATACAGGTAATAAGATTTTTTTTCCATTCAGCCTCGGGGCTGAAAGAAAAAATGAACGGCACAGATTTTCTCATTCGCATCGATCGATGTGGATGAAAAAATCTCTGCCAAAAAATATGCAAGAAAAAAAAAAAGAGGGGCATTGCGATTGCCAGGACATAGGGGCTCCGTCCAAACATCCATACCCACTTCAGCTCCTATGTCCTGGCAAACGTGATTTCTCCATTCACATTGATCAATCGATCGTTGTGGAGGAAGACATCTTTGCCAAATTTTTGATACAAAGTGTTTGCCAAAGCATATGAACTCCAACACCTCTCCTCAGCTCATATGCCTGGGCAAACATACCTGAACTGCAGAGGAGAAATCTCATCTTGCAGCGCCGCATACACCGACTTCACGTGTCTTCTGACAGCAGCGCAATGCTTCTCTCAGAATGCACATCAGTGCTGCAGCGTTTTCGTCGGTTGGTCCGTTGGTCTACCTGGAAAATAAAGGGTGGTTAGGGGGAAAAAAAAAAGAAGAAAAAACAGGCAGCAGGCTCATAAACTTGAACGTTACAAACTTTATAAAACCTGAACATAAAACTTTTTTTTTATCAAACCTGAACATCAAAACTTTTAGAACCTGAACTAACTCAAGATTTTTTTTTTTTTTGGCTACCTGTTTAATTTTTTTATTTTTTTTTCCTTTTCACTCTTTATTTTCCTTGCAGAAACCTCTCCTCTCCCATAGGACAATGTGTAAAGTGTAAATCACACAGAGATGGTGCGAAGTACATTATGCACATTATCCCAAGTGAAAGGGGACGTTTCTACCGTTTCACATTTCTGCTGTAGCACACCAGCACCCCTATGTGTTATGGTCTCTCAAAACCTAGTATCCTGAGAGACCCTAGAGCCTGATTGTAAAAACTACCTGTGTCCTGCAATCCCTACGTCCCTAAGTGTACCTTGTGGTACTTCTGGAAAAACTCCCCTAGGCATAGGGCAGGGTGGTCAGGACAGTCAGAACAGAAATAACGGGTGTCACGCCTTATTCCACTCCTGCTACAGACACAACATCTTTTTCGGGGTGGCGGCTGGGTTGAGGTACCAGCAACGACATTGGGGAAATGTCGCTCGTGTAGACGGCTCACTACACTGGTGGTTGGGGCCACGGAACCTCCAGGATACAGGAGGTTCTCGATGATCTCTTCCAGAAATTTGAGAAAGGATGCGTTCTCCAATGCCTTACTGTAGAGAACAAAACTATTATACATAGCCAATTGAAATACATATACAGACACCTTCTTATACCAGCGTCTGGTGCATCGGGAAATCAAATACAGGGCCAACATCTGGTCATTGAAGTCCACCCCTCCCATGTGGAGGTTATAGTCGTGGACTGAGAGGGGCTTTTCAATGACACTGGTTGCCCGTTCAATTTGTATTGTCGTGTCTGCGTGAATGGAGGAGAGCATGTAAACGTCACATTTCTCTCTCCATTTCACTGCGAGCAGTTCTTGGTAACACAAGGCAGCCCTCTCCCCCCCTTGCGAGACGGGTGGTAACGAGCCGTTGGGGGAAGCCCCGGCGACTAGGTCGCACGGTGCCACAGCAGCCAATCTGTTCTAAGAACAAATGCCTGAAGAGGGCCATACTTGTGTAGAAATTGTCCACATAAAGATGGTACCCCTTGCCAAATAAGGGTGACACCAAGTCCCAGACTATCTTCCCACTACTCCCCAGGTAGTCAGGGCAACCGACCGGCTCCAGGGTCTGATCTTTTCCCTCATAGATCCGAAATTTGTGTGTTTATCCTGTGGCCCTTTCACAGAGCTTATACATTTTGACCCCATACCGGGCGCGCTTGCTTGGGATGTACTGTTTGAAGCCAAGGCGCCCGGTAAAATGTATGAGGGACTCGTCTACGCAGATGTTTTGTGCGGGGGTATACAAATCTGCAAATTTTAGGTTGAAGTGGTCTATGAGGGGCCGAATTTTGTGGAGCCGGTCAAAAGCTGGGTGGCCTCTGGGACAGGAGGTGGTGTTGTCGCTAAAGTGCAGGAAACGCAGGATGGTCTCAAATCGTGTCCTGGACATGGCAGCAGAGTACATGGGCATGTGATGAATTGGGTTCGTGGACCAATATGACCGCAATTCATGTTTTTTTGTCAGGCCCATGTTGAGGAGAAGGCCCAGAAAAGTTTTACATTCGGAAACTTGGAGTGTTTTCCACCGGAAAGGCTGGGCATAGAAGCTTTCCGGGTTGGCGGTAATTAATTGAGTGGCATACCGATTTGTTTTCTGCCACGACTAAGTCATAGAGCGCCGCAGTGAAGAACAGCTCAAAAAACCCCAGTGCCGATCCGATCTGTCTCCACCCGAACTGACTGGGCGGTGAAAGGGGGAACTAATGGTGCGGCTGAAGTTGGGGGCTGCCAATCAGGGTTTGCCAGCACCTCAGGGATTCTAGGGGCTCTACGGGCCTGTCTGCGCGGTGGCTGCGACGGGGGAATTACTGCAGGTGCCACCGTACCGTACCAGCTTTAACTGCCCTTCTGGTGCTCGCCACTTCACCATTTTGTACGGCAGTGCTGGTAGTAGGTCCAGGATGGGCTGCGCTGCTGGTGTATGCCTCACCACGTAATCCGGCAGCGCCAGCACCACTCTGCTGCCCTTGAAACGGATCCTGCGCAACCTGTGGTCTAGCGACAGGGGGCCGGGTACGCCTGGTGGTATCAGGGACCTCAACCTCCTCGTCCGAACTTTGGGTCAGACTGCCACTGCTTTCTACAGGTTCATATTCTGACCCGCTAGATTCGTCAGATGAGGATTCCCATTCCTCATCCGACTGGGTCAGAATCCTGTAGGCCTCTTCAGGAGAATACCCCTTATTTGACATTTGGACGACTAAATTTAGGGGGTATTCCCTGAGACTACCCAAGAAAAAGAGCAAGCCTGTCTTACAAATGGGAGGGTAGCGAAGTACAGAAGCCGCTGCGATTGAAAAAAAAGATCAAAATTGATTTTTTTATCGCCGCAGCGCTTGTGAAGTGATTGTGCAGCGATTACAAAAAAAAATTTTTTGTCACTGCGGCGGGGCGGGCGGGCGTGGGTGAACGCACGTGTGGGCAACCGATCAGGCAAACACTGCGTTTTGGGTGGGGGGAGAACTAAGGTGACACTAATACTATTATAGATCTGACTGATCAGTTCTGATCACTTACAGATACTATAAAAGTACAAATGCTGATTAGCGCTACGCTAATCAGCGAATCAGTGACTGCGGTGCGGTGGGCTGGGCGGTAACGCTAACTACCTACCAAAGGGGGCCTAAACTAATCTAAACCTAAAAGTCAATCCTGGTTAAAAAAAAAAAAAAAGACAGTTTACACTGATCACTTTTTTCCCTTTCACTAGATGATTGACAGGTGACAGAGGGGTGATCAAGGGGTTAATTGGGGTGATGGGGGGTGATCAGGGCCTATGTGGAGTGTGCTTGGTGTACTTACAGTAGAGGTGTGCTCTCTCCTGGGTCCAACCGATGAAAAGGACCCAGGAGAGGGCACAGAAGCCATTTAATGCATTATATTTATAAATATAATGCATTTCATGGTGCTTGATTCGTTTTTTTTAAAAATCACCAGCCTGCCAGCGCAGATCAATGGCTGGCAGGCTGGTGACGAACTTCCCCTGTGCCGATCCCGACAGTCTGTGCGCCCGTTCAACGAGGAACAGAAGGACTGCCGAGATCACGCGTATCTGCGTACGGCGGTCCTAAAGAGGTTAATAGAACGGGCATTTTCGGACACATGCAGTTTATATTTTTTGTTATTTATGTATTTATTCTGCAGAAAGGGGGATGATTTAAACTTACATTTTAAAAAAATGTTATATTATGGTTTTGTAGCTTGTATTTGTGGCTACAAAAATAATTTTTTTTTTTACCTTCAATATTACCACACTCCATACAGGAGCATGTTAATATGTCAATTGCTGATTTCTTATGTTGGCTGCCACCTGCTGGCCAAAATAAGAATTGCAGCTTCAATACCCTGGGTCTCTTCACAGAGACCCAGCGTTTTAAAACAAATTACCGGCATCCTCATTGACCACAGAGGATGCCAGTAAAAATCTTGAGCTTTCGTGTATTTCACCCTTTAGATGCCGTGATCGCCATTATTGTCGGTTGCGGTCATTAGCTTTAGGTCTCTGCTGTTTGAAACAGTGGAGACCCGCCGGCCATGGTGCCCACTGCACGCACGAGCAGACACTATGTTTGTACTGTGCTCCAGCGCCATACATGTACAGAGCTGGTAGCAAAGGGGTTTAAGGCTTCCGTTTTGCATTCCGCCCTAGCATTCCATTATAACTCTGTTATAACTGAACCTATAGCGGAATTTAATAACGTCAATGAAAATTTGCCTATGGCCTCTCTTAGCTGGTCAAATTTAGCTTTTTTGAAGCTTAGTATTTTTGTACCTCCCTGAAGAAACACTGTTTTGAATGACAATTGGAAGATTATTATTTTATGGTCACTATTTCCCAGGTGTCCCTCAACCTGCACATCTATTGTGCTAGTCTATTGGTTAGTACTAAGACCGTGCCTCCACTATGGCCGTGCCTTTAGTTGGGTCCTGAAACAGTTGGGAAAGGTAGTGGTCTTTGGTTAATGCCAATAACCAGTTTCCTTTATGAGATCTACAGCTTTCAGTTTCTCAGTCTATATCTGGGTAGTTGAAGTCCCCTATCATAACGACCTCATGACTTGCCGCCTCCTCTGTGGGGTCTGGTACATTAGGTGGCTTATAACAAACTCCTGTCAGTATTTTATTATTATTTTTGCCTCCATGTATTTCTGTGACTCCACATGTTCATTTATCGCACTTAAATCTTTCCGGAGTGTGGGCTTTAGACAGGGCTTTACATAGACAAACCCATCCCTTCAGTTTTGACGATCCTTTCTAACAAGACTGTAACCCTGTACGTTAACTGTCCAGTCATAGCTATCATCCAGCCATGTCTAACTTATTCCCACCATGTCATGTTCTCCTCAGACATTAGTACTTACAGTTCACCAGTTTTATTAGTCAGGCTTCTGGCATTAGTATGCGAATGTTATGGCCTTTCCATCCACTCCTCCTCCAGTTTCATTACCTGGCCCCAGGTCTCTATCTATACCATCTTCCACCACTATAATTTAATTAGCCTCTCCACAGTCTCTAGTTTTTAACACCCTTCCAACCTTCTAGCCATCTTCTCCCCAAAAACAGCTGCACCTTCCCCATTGAGGTGCAGCCCATCCCTACGATAGAGCCTGTAGCCAACAGAAGTCTTCCCAGTTCTCAAGGAACCTAAACCTCTCTTTCCTACACCAGTTCTTGAGCCACTTGTTAACCTCCCTAATCTCCAACTGCCTTTTTGGTGTGGCTCACGGTACAGGTAGTATTTCGGAAAACACTACCTTTGAGGTCCTTGCCCTAAGCTTGTGACCGAAATCCCTAAAATTATTTTTAGGACGTTCCACCTACCTCTAACTTTGTCATTGATTGGTCCTGTCAATCAAAGCAGAGAGGGCACGGCAGTTGCAGAGAAAGTAGAGCCTCTTGGTGTACCAGCAAAGTCCCCGTTGCTCCTAGTGGCTCATTTGCATGTATTTTGCATGTACATTTTGCTCAGCAATGCGGCACTTGACTATGAGCCCAACACAGCTGGCAAGTGCACATGCAATAGGTCAGCCAGTTTCATAGGTACAAATCTGATGACAAATGCACTTTAAAGTGGCCATGGAAAAGAAAAAAAATAGCCAGGCCCAAGTTGACAGGTGAGGCCAACATGAGTAGTTGGAGTCAACTCAAGTAGATGGGGTCATTAATACCATAGCGGTGTATGAGAACCAAATACCAAAGTGCTGCACAATATTGCACCTAGCAGAACCAAATATCACAGTGCAGCACAATATACTGCCCCACCAGAACCAAATACTACAGTGCAGCATAAAATATTACCCCAGCAAAATTACCAGATACCACAGGGCAGCACAATATATTACTCCTGCGCTGTCTATATACTTGGAATTGCTCTGATGATTAGAGCAGAGCTGAATCTAACAGCATGAGCGCCGGCCAGGGACGCGTCGGAAGATCCCCATGACAACAGTCGCACCCCCCTGTGCGTCATTTCCGCCTAGAGGCAGGAGCGAGATCGCAATGCGGATGGCACTCCTGGATCCGCTCCTGCCCGCCCAGTCATATGTCTGACGTACAGAGAAAGGGGAGGGATTATGGGCCAGATTTATCATTAGCTAAAGTCACTTTAATGGAGTGAAAAAGTCGCAAAAAAATGCGCAATCGGTAAAATTTTTCAAGCTCTGCACTAGGCTCTCCAGTTTTGTGAAAGTGGGCGTGTTGTCTTATGCAAATGAATCTCTAGACAGATTTACTATTGCAACCATTTAAAAAGTCGCAAAAAAGTCAGTCAGATTTATTAATGGTCCTTTAATACTGTGATAAATGTGGATTGACGGTAGCAGTTTATCCTTCAGTAAGCGGCTTTACAAAAGTCGCACGTCTTTACAAAAAAGTCGCATGTTCTATTAAAAAGTCTCATAAGATAAGCATGGTCCCCCCTGGAGTGAAATTGCGCATTTTTTTGCGACTTTTTTGCGACTTTTTAAATGGTTGCAATAGTAAATCTGTCTAGAGATTCATTTACATAAGACAACACGCCCACTTTCACAAAACTGGAGAGCTTAGTGCAGAGCTTGAAAAAGTCGCAAAAAAATTCGCAATTTTACTGATTGCGCATTTTTTTGCGACTTTTTCACTCCATTAAAGTGACTTTAGCTAATGATAAATCTGGCCCTATGTCTTTAAAAGGAAGGTAATGTAGCGATCATGTTGCCACTGCCTTATTCTTATGCTGAGACTAGATGATAGTCGAAACGCGTAAAAGCAATCTAGCAGCAACAATCCAGCAAGAAACATTTGAGCAAGAGAAAGTGAGGGTTATATTATAGACCAGGCCCTAGGTATCCTGAGGCTTGCTCTTTTCAGGGCGAGTGCTCCAAAATACAGCCGTGCTAGGTTTTCCCTAACCTGAGATTAGGGACTGACAGGCAAAGCAGCTATAGGCTGGAGTGATTTATGAGAACCGCCAGTTATATTGACCCCCACCTGATGCACAAAAAAAAGGAGACCTGGCTATTCAACCCTAGCTTGCGTTTTTTTTTTTAGTTATTACCTTTCATAGTCGATTTTTAAACGTATCTAAATAAAAGTTACATTTTATCTTTTTGAAAAGGCACACTCAGTTTACATAGAACAATTTATGACTCCTTGAGTGGAGGTAGTTGGTGCAAAAGACACAACACAACTTCTATCAGTAAAGTTCAGCACAATATATTGTCTCAAAAGAAGCTCCTCTGGGACTAGGGATGAGCGAACCCGGACCGGAATGTTCATGTTAGGATTTTAAATAAAGCTTGTTGAAAGGCTGCAGCACAGCCAATCAACAAGCTTTTAACCTGTGGGCACTTAGAAGCCATCACAGTCCTGCCTAGTAATAGCATGGCTGTGATTGGCCAGCAACACACAACTCTGCATGCATAAATGCCGGATCACAATGACACAGAAATACAATCCTTAATCTGGCTGTTAATTCTATGGGTGACCTATAGCCATTTTTTTGGGGTTCAAAACACCGCCTTTGCATCTGTCACAAAGAAATAGAATTGCAACATTGATAGTATTCTGTTTTTATTCTGTCGGTGACCTACTGCAATTTTTTGGGGTGCAAATCCCCTTATTTGCACCTGTGACACAAATACAATTGTTTATCTGTCAACCAATTTTATGGGTGGCCATAAAAATATGGAGAGCATCAAATAAGGGACGTGGCCGTGGTACTGCTGGTGTTGGTGTAGATCCTGCTGCAGGGAGAGGACGTTATCTATCTGCCAGCTACCTGACCAAATGAAACATCTTTCTTTAGTGCACGCAGGTGACAGGATGTTCCTGCGTCATTTTGTAGGCCCGAATACCGCTCTATGAGTGGTGAGGCCAGTAGCGGAGGTAGTAGACTGGATGTCTGACAGTGCCTCCAGTTCCTTCACATTGTCTTCCACCCGGTCCCCTGCTAAAAGCGCAGAATTAGCACCGGCGGCCCACAGGCATCTGTCCACCTCAACCCCTTGCACATCAGCCAAGCAGTCTGAGCCCCAAGTCATAGAGCAGTCTTTTATGCTCTTTGATGACTGCAGGTGGGGTTTCCATTGGCTATCCACCTAGCTGTGCCCTAGAAGTGGAAGAAATTGAGTGCACTGGTGCCCAACATCTTATGTTTGAGGATGTGGGAGGACCGCCGAAGCGTGTCTCTGATGATGATGACAAAACACAGGTGTCAACTACTGCAGCTTTCTGCACAGTGCAGACCGGCCAGGAGTGAGGAGTGGGTGGAAGATAATGTGGAGAACGATGAGGTCCTAGACCTCACATGGCATCCAGGTCATCAGAGTGATGTGTGCAGTTCAGAGGAAGAGGTGGGGTCACGCAGGGCCAGCTGCAGAGCAGAAGAGAGAGCAGGGTGCAAAAGCAGAGCGGCCGGCCCCCAGCCAGTACGGCTGATACTGCCCAACACGCCAAGGGACATAGAACTCCAAAGCCAGCGCAAAGGAGTTCCCTGGACTGGCAGTTCTTCAGGCAGTGTGCTGACGACAGGACACAGGTGGTTTGCACGCTGTGCAGTCAGAGCCTGAAGGGAGGCATAAATGTTCTAAACCTGAGCACCACCTGCATGATCCAGCATCTAACTGTAAAGCTCTGGAACAGCACCACTTGACCACCGAGTGGGCCTCAATGCGGGACGTGTGCCGTGTTGCGCTATTTCGAGTACTCCACCAACATGGCCATTGCCGATGACGCCATCCTCAGCGTTACTATGCCACTTCTATGTCTCCTTGAAAAAACACTTTGGGCGATGATGGAAGAGGAGGAGGAAGAGGGATCATTCCCACAGTTATCAGGCCAGTCATTTAACAAGTGGCTCAGAGGGTGGGTTCCTGCACCAACAGCGGCCAGGTACACAACTGTCCAGCCAGGGCACAGTTTTGGAGGATAAGGAAGATCCGCTTTCACAGCAGGGTGGCACTCAAATCAGCTTGCGGCATCACTAGAGAGTGGCTGGGAGGATATAGAAGACAGACGATACACCTCCCACCGAGGACAGCTTGTTGTTTCCTCTGGGCAGACTGGCACACATGAGCGACTACATGCTGCAGTGCCTGCGCAACGACCGCCGTGTTTCCCACATTCTAACCGATGCCGATTACTGGGTGGCCACCCTGCTGTATCCCTGCTACAAGGATAACATGCCGTCCTTAGAGAAGAAGGAAGTCGACAATGCAGCTGGGGAACCGCCAGCACCTCAGAAGGGAGGGTTAGCAGACCCTTCAGACCCAGTCACCCCACCCAGGGGCTTATAGATCTACTAGTGCCCACACGGCCCACAGCACCTTAAAAGAGGCTGCTCACCACACCAGGCCACCACTCCACTAGCAGTATTGGTGAAGATGGCGGCGCCATTGTACAGGCATCCTCCACAGTGTCTCAGAGTGTCTCAGCAAATGGCCCGGAAGCTTCCCAAATTGACAAACCAGCAGCCTCCTTACCATTCACAGAGCTCTACTACATTATCATTACACACACACAGCACTACTACATGGCCAATTGCACACACAGCACTGCTACATGGCCCTTTGCTCACACAGCACTGCTACATGGCCCTTTGCTCACACAGCACTGCTACATGGCCCTTTGCTCACACAGCACTGCTACATGGCCCTTTGCTCACAGCACTGCTACATGGCCCTTTGCTCACACAGCACTGCTACATGGCCCTTTGCTCACACAGCACTGCTACATGGCCCTTTGCTCACACAGCACTGCTACATGGCCCTTTGCTCACACAGCACTGCTACATGGCCCTTTGGTCACACAGCACTGCTACATGGCCCTTTGCTCACACAGCACTGCTACATGGCCCTTTGCTCACACAGCACTGCTACATGGCTCTTTGCTCACACAGCACTGCTACATGGCCCTTTGGTCACACAGCACTGCTAAATGGCCCTTTGCTCACACAGCTCTGAGACATATCCAACTGCACACACAGCACTGCTACATGGCCCTTTGCTCACACAGCACTGCTACATGGCCCTTTGCTCACACAGCACTGCTACATGGCCCTTTGCTCACACAGCTCTGAGACATAGCCACTGCACACACAGCACTGCTACATGGCCCTTTGCTCACACAGCTCTGAGACATGGCCCTTTGCTCACACAGCACTGTTACATGGTCCACAGCACACACAGCACTGCTTCATGTCCCATTGCACACAGGGCTCTGAGACATAGCCCACTGCACATAGAAAACTCCACAATATGCTTACATAACCCTTCCACTAAGGAACCTTCATACCCGGCACAGTCCTACCCAGCCTCATGAGTTCTCTTAACTCCTCCCATACAGGTGACGGATCACATGACTGTGACATCACCACAGGTCCTGTGCACATAATGTGCTGTTTAGTCTGGATCTGCTCCTAATGAGGGAGAAGTCAGTGACGGGCGGAGCTTCTAAGAAGAGGGGTGGGGCTTCTTGTGTGTCGGACCTGGCAGCGATCCTAACTGGAAAAAGACCATGAGGAAAAATATGCATGAATCGTTTTTAGACAGGTGTCGATGACGCTTGTACAGGTGTTATTGCGACCTGTGTGTTTAAGATATCATATATGTCCCTTTTCATTTTAAATTCCCCCCCAAAGGTCTTGTATGACCTTTTGAGAGTTAAAAAGTGTTAGCAAAGATGAATTTAAAAAATTACGGAAAGGTGGCATCTTTTTAAAAAGTACTTTAGCTGCACTTGGGGCTGTTAAAAATATGAAAAAATAAAACAAAAAAAATGCTAAAATACAAATGACAAAAATAAAGCCCCATTTTTCACCAAAAACACAAATATTAGTCTATGCGCCACAATGTGCCAAGCAGTTCACATGTCATATTTACTAACACATTTCTTTAAACATTTTTGCAGCAGATACCAACTACCTCGACAGTTGATACTGGCATATGGATAACACGCTTACATATATTTGGATGTTTACGTCTTGCGGGTGTATTAGTCTACACCACTTCTCCAGGTCAGGTCGCAACCAATATATGAAGAGTCTTGGGGAGGATTCATTTAAATAACTACACATTTCTTATAGACAACACAATTAATATATGATCGTGTGCAAGACTTTAAGGGGTAAAATAAAATAAAATATTCAACAGGAATAATAAGCACTTTGTGTTTATATAACAAAAACGTAAAAAATTGTTAAAATGGAACCAGTGCAGAGAATATTTTTCGTTACAGGTCTGTGCTATCGACTGGGCCTATTTTTATGTCCTGCATAAAAATGGCTAATACGCCACAAAGCACAATGCTGCAAATACAAAGGGGAGCATGCATCTCTCTTGTTTAGAAGGTAACAGATTTAGACATCTGAGACACAATTTGACTGGTTGAGTACAAATGGTCAATGGAAAGCGTTTTATAAATAAGATGTTTTCCTGATTGCTTTGGATTTGATTTTTGCGGCAAAGTTGGGAAATTAGTACATGGAGTCATGGGGCCATTTATACATTGAGTTACAGGTATATGACCCTCTTCATCATTTCGTTCTTCCTGAGTATGGTTACTGCGTGTAAGCATGAGTTTGAGGCTATGAGACAAGGGATGTGCTACTTGCTTGACATCCTGGAGGTCTTGATTGCTTGCATGAGACACCTGAATTTCAGTAACTGTTTTAATGACTTGATAGGCAGTAAATGCGTGTGTTAATGATGGGGATGATTTTGTGCGAGAACTCCTCTTTTCTTGCAGATCAGATTGGGTAAGCATTGTAGGAACACTGCCTGAGGCTCCTTGGTGGCATGCCATGGTAGGTGTCAATTGGTTGCCCAAGTCATTAGGCTGCTCTGTGGACAAGTCAAGGGCATTACATATGCTTGACTGCCATATTTCTGTGTCCAATTCACCCAAGGATGAGTCTCTAGGGCAAGGTGTCCATTTTTCTTGATTTAAATCTGACATATTATTATACTGTGAAGAACATCTTCCAATGTCTAATACTGCGGGCAGAAGCGAGACTGGTTGTCTTGTTGGAGCACAACTCTGTTCGGTTTCTTGTGTAACGGTCACAGTTTCAGAAGAAGTAATGTCATCGGTTTGTGAAGGCGTTACTTCCAGAGGACATGGTTGGAACAGACTTGCTTCAGAATCTGAACCTTTTTCTTCATTTAGCAAATATTGCTTAAATTGGCACTTAAATGTGGTATTTCTAAAAGCAGGATGAATGTTTTTTTCCTTACAATCATGAGTACAATCCATAATGTGGCTATTTGCATCTGGTGCATTACAGCTTTCAGATTTCGTAGTAGATACAAGTGAACTTTGCACTGGCTGTTCATCTATAATACTTAGTTTAGAAAACACTTTTTTGCATTCCTTATGCTCTAGTACACAGTCCGGATGACTTTCACCAGCGGCACA
Organism: Bufotes viridis; assembly: GCA_033119425.1. Classification (NCBI taxonomy): domain Eukaryota; kingdom Metazoa; phylum Chordata; class Amphibia; order Anura; family Bufonidae; genus Bufotes; species Bufotes viridis. The sequence continues at coordinate 57,627,292 of CM065598.1, forward strand.
GACTTTAGATCTAGGATCATTGCCATTTTCTGCATCAGCTTCTGGTTGGTGCTGCTCCACCATCTTGAGGCAATCTGCTTTTATTGGCTGTGACTCGACAGTTTTAGGGTCTTCAGTCACAGGTCTTGAACTACCATTCTGGTGTGGAGCCGATATGATGTTCATGCTTTTATTATCTGTGTTTGAATTATTCACATTAACATCTCCAGAAGGCTTAGAGCTTTGTGCTGTATTGCCATCATCTGTTCTATCCAGTACACTGGACTCTACCGCTGCTTCAACAGGAAGCAGGTGAACAGGTATATCCAGACCCAAGGTCGTTTTGGGGAACTCTTCAGCCTTTCCTAAGATTAAATGACAAAATGTAAAGAAAGTTACATTTGTTATATTTATTTTGAGTATTAAGGACAAAAAACATTAAAAAACCTATACATTCTAGGTGTCCCATGATGAGTCATTTTGACAGAAATATATACCGTAATTCCCCCCATCAGTGATTAATATGGTCAGGAAATATATTGTCACATTTGGAATGGCAAGCCCATCTGGCAGTCTTTGACTAGGGACACCCATACAAACAAACTGGATTAGGCTGCATTGACATCACAGTTTATTTTTTCTTCTTCTGATGGATCAGAAGAACAGAAAGCTAAACAAATAAATAAAAAAGGAACCTCTATTTCGAGTATAAGTTATGCTCAGTTTCCATCAGTGTGCACTAAAAATAACTAATCCATCTTTTTTTAGAGCAGCAGTTATGATCAGTTTGTGTCACTTCTGTCAGAGATCAGTTATTTTTGACAAGAGAAAAAGTACTGAATGCAGGACTTTTCATCCTGTCAATAATAACTGATCTCTGATAGAAGTGATACAAACTGATCATAATTGATTATAACTAGAGTTGAGCGAACTTGTATTTTAAGTTCGGCATCCAAAGTTCGGGTTATCGAAGCATCCCGTTATGGATTCCAAATGCTGTTATGGTCCGTGGTAGCGGAATCCATAACGGGATTCTTCGATAACCCCAACCCGAACTTTGGACGCCGAACTTAAAATACAAGTTCGCTCAACTCTAATTATAACTGATGCTCAAAATAATAGGTCTGTTTTTTTATCATCCCGTTCTTCTGATGGATCAGAAGAAAGGAAAGCTAAACGGTTATGTTAACTCAGCCCGAGAGCTCATGCACACGAGCGTTTCTGTTTTTGCGTTCTACAAAACAAGGATACCGGCCACGTGTGTTCCACATTTTGCAAAACGTCATGCCCTCTATAGAACAGTCCTGTAAAACGGACAAGAATAGGTCATGTTTCATTTTTTTGTGGGTGCCATAGAACGAACATACGTATTCAGAAAAAAAAATACAATCATATGCATGCACCCTAAAGGCAGATTTTAGACTAATTACTGTGCCATACGTTTAGCAAGGTTGAAGTTATGTTTCAGTTGGCATAGTTTTAGACTTCTAATATATAAAGCTGAGTGTATGTATGTCCGCTAAAGGAATCCGCATCGTCGCATTTACAATCACAAAATCTAGCACACAGGTACATCAGGTGTCTCAGGGTTTTAGACCGGGTCTCAGCTCTCTAGGACGTTCCGTTCCTGAGACATTCCCCAAAAATGTAAATATGGCACATCACATGACCTACATTAGCCAATAGAAGCCTGCAGCTCTTTCTCCTCATATCCCAAGTGCCATACACAGTCACATGACCCTTATCAGCCAATAGAAGCTCGCAGGCCCTTAGTCTCCACATACACACAGGTTTACACCAGGTTTCCATAACAACCCAGCAAATTTTCTTCACTGCTGTAGGTCAGCTTTAAAGGGGCAGGGTGCTGTGGATGACACTGTTAAGGGAGTGCTGTGGTGGTCACAGTTAAGGGGGCAGGCTTAGGGTGGCCGTTCGGGCCACCCTCAAAAGACGGACTAAAAAACCACACTCCCGGTCTCGATAAGCCACGCCCCAACTCGTTAAAAAGGACATCCCTGTGTCCTTCCAGGCCCTGCCCCGGACGGAGGACAGTTAGTCTAAAAGCCAGACTGTCCGGCCAAAAACCGGACCTCTTGCCACCCTAGGGGCAGGCTGCTGTGGCGGTCACAGTTAAGGGGACAGTCTGCTATGGAGGTCAGTGTTAAGAGGCAGATTGCTGTAAAGGCCACTATTAAGGGGGCACGGTGTGGTGGAAATCACTGTTAGGGCCCTTGCACACGACTATATGCACTCTATTGTCCCGCACTCAAAAGATTCTATGAGTGCGGGGCAATAGCCCTGCGGGTGGCCCGACGTGCGCAGTATCATGGTAATCTATGATGCTGTGTGCTCCCGATCAATGCCGCTCCGGGACATATGGCCCGCTCACGAAGGGACAGCGGGGTACTGTGAGGTCACGGTTAAGGCAGCAGGGTACAGTGGAGGTCACTGTTAAGGGAGTGGGGTACAGTGGAGGTCACTGTTAAAGGGGCAGTCACTGTGGAGGTCTCTGTTAAGGGGGCCGGGAATGGTGGAGGTCAGTTAAGGGGACTGTAACCTATGGTCAGTGTTAAGAGGCAGGTGCTGTAGAGGTCACTGTTAAGGGGACGGGCCCCTGTGGAGATTACTGTCAAGGGGGTGGGGTGCCGTGGAGCTCACTATTAAAGAGGCAGGCTGCTGTGAAGGTAAAAGATAAGAGGGTGGGCTGCTGTGGAGGTCACTGTTAAGGGGGCGTGGTACTGTAGATGTCATTGTTATAGTGCATACTGTCGATATCTTAACAACATGCACAAACATTAAATGAAATAGATGAAATATACCAGTGCGGAGCCGGGTCCTTCTGCTAGTTCTATATAAAAGTTAAAGGCTATGTACACCTTTAGGGGTGAAAAATCTAAATTGGTCTTTATTAAAAAAAAATATTCAGCTGTTCTGTCAGTAAGGGTTAACTGTTTTTCTAGCTGTGTGACTCCTACTTTCACTTTGTGCTGGTCATCTAGTAACCCTATCTCTAAATTACTAGAGTCATAAACACTTATTTAAGACACATTATTATTAGTAAGGCTACTAAGGTGTGAGGATCCGGCAGGTAGTTCCTTCGCCGGAACTACCCACCAGATCAGTCATACCGCATGACAACCGAAAGCATTTGGAGACGGATCCGAATCCGAATCCATCTCACAAAAGCATTGCAAGTGCGGATCCGTCTCTCCGTTTTCAGACGGAGAGACGGATGCGTCTTGATTTTTTTTCACAGTTTTTAAGGGCTGCGCATGCGCAAACCGGAAGGACGGATCAGTTGTTGCGGTATTTGTAATGCCAATGGGAATTAATGCCGAATTCGGCATTCCGTCATGTGTTCCAGAATTTTAGACGGAGATAATACCACAGCATGCTGCGGTATTTTCCCCGTCTAAAAAACGTTTACATAACAAACAGAAGACATCCTGATGCATACTGAACGGATCTCTCTCCATTCATGGGGATAATACTGATCAGTTCTTTTCCGGCATAGAGCCCAGACGACGGAACTCTATGCCGGAAAAGAAAAACGCTAGTGTGAAAGTACCCTATGTTAAGAACTGAGCTATAATAAGTGTTTATAATGTCAGAGAGCAGAGATAAGGAGCCAGCAGCTGAGCTGCTTGACAGAACAGAGTAAAAATAGACAGCAGGATACCATAGAATCTTAAGCTATACGTCAACATCTGGCTTTTTAAACATGCTTTAGAGCAATGACTTTGGATTTCAGATAAATAAATACATCTTTTTAATAAGAAAAAGACACCTAACCTGCACTGGCAAGAGCAAAAAACTGTTTTTGCTATTGCCAGTGCAGAACAGGCTTCTGGTTTGGCTGGATAAGAGGTCTGGCCTATAATACTTCCTAAGCAAAATTGGTAGTCGCCCCAAGGAGAAATTGAATTCCCCCAGGTCTACTTGCAATGTAATGGCGCTTAAAAGGGAACCGGTCATCAACTTTATGCTGTCCATACTAACGGCAGCATAAAATAGAGGCAGGTGAGTTGATATCAGCGGTCTGTCATTTAAAAGTTAAAATCATTACAGACTAGGCCTGGAAAAGAGTCACCACATTGTTGTAGGCCAGCCATTAGTGTGACTCTTAAAGGGGTTTTCTGGGATTTTAATAGTTATGGTCTATCCACAGGATAGGTCATCAATATCAGATCGGCAAATATCCAACACCTAGCATCCGTGCCAATCAGCAGTTTGAAGAGAAAGCCATGCAGCCCTTCCTTTGTTTACCTGCTCACCGTCATCACAGTGGTAACAGGTGTAGTTACAAGACGTCCCATTTACTTCTATGGGACAGCTCTGTAGTATACAACTGAATATGAAAAAGCCATCCCATAGAAGGGAATGGAACGGTTTGTTATTACTCGTATGGAGCGCAGCCTTCTCTTCAACCAGCTGATCAGCGGGGTGCTGGATGTTGGACTCCCGTCAATCTGATATAGAACATTAATATTAAAATCCTGGAATACCCCTTTTAAAAGGAAATCTGCCATGAGACTTTTCTTTTAGTTATTAAAGAGGAGCTGTCACTTCTCCAGACATGTTTGTTGTAGCGACTACTTCCATTCCCCCGTGCAATAACAATTCTGGAGCATCTATTCTTATAACTCTATGTTGTGCTATTCCTTTATTATTTCTACTAGAAGTTAACAAATGAATTGTTAGCAACTTGCACTTAAAGTACAGATGGGTGTTACCATTCGGGGGGGTCCATGCACAGTTTGATACTAGCAGCACTGATTGGAAAGAGTCAAACACACCAGCTACTGGTAACTACTGGTACTGCGGACTGCTGGTGATTTATTTATAGGGGAATGGCACAACAGAGTCATAAGAACAGATGCTCCAGAATGGTTATTTCATGGGGAATGCAAGTAGTTACTAAAACGAACATGTCCGGAGAGGTGACCAGTCGTCTTTTATTGGGTTATCCAAAGCTGTTAACTCCCTCTCTCACAATGCCTGGGCCCCTCAAACAGAGAATACTTACCTGGTCCTCGACACTGGTGTTCATCCGGGTCCTTCCACAGCCATCGCTGTATCTCCCCACTGTGCAGATCATAACATCTTGCGACAGGGGGTGCCGCCAATAGCAGGGGGCAAATGTGACCTGCCCCATTGTGTCACGTGTGATGCAAAGGGAACGGGTCAGCGGCGCAGCCTGCTATTGGCTTCAAAAGCCCTCCCCAAGCGATGTTGTGATCTGTACGATGCTGAGATGCAACGATCAGAGACCAGGTAAGTATTCTCAGTATGAAAGGCCTGGCTTTCTGGGGGAGGGGGTTACAGTACTGGATAACACCTTGAAAGGGGTTGTGTCATCTCAGACAATGGGGGCATATTGCTAGGATAAGAAAAAAAGAGGCAATGCTGCAGTGGTGAGCAGTCACTATGTCCTCTGTGTCAGTGCATTCTGCCTTCCTTGGCAACCCACATAAAATATGCCCTGACTTCATATGCCGAAGTCTGTAAAACAAAAAAAAAAAAGTATTTACAAGGTCTACAGCAACAAGGCATTGTTTTAATAGCCAAAACTCTGGGGATATGCGTCTCTTAAGGCCAGTTGGCTAACACTGGCATATAGCCTGAAAATGGAAGCAGCTAGGTTGCTAATGGTACTTGATGGAAACCAATAATTGTTAACTAGAATCAAAGACATGACAAAACTATAAAAATAAACTGCAAAAAGCAACAGTGTAAGAGGATTTTACCTGGTGGTGGCAGCTCTAGTTTCATCTTTCTCAATTCAGCCATAGATGTCTGCAGCTGTTCAACCACAATATCATCATCATAGCTCAAAGACTGCGCTATTTTTTCTTGCAAGAACTCCCGAAGGTCCTCCATGGACATCTTGAGCAGTCGCTCTGTCCACAAAAAAAGGAAATAATTAAAGGAAGTATATTGTCACTGAAGCACAATGCAATGAAATGAGAAAAGGCTATCGGCACTACAGTGGTAAATATGAAAATAATGTAAAAAAGAACCTGGTGAAGACATAGTGGAAGGTGCACTAAGCCTGTAGAAAGTGTAAACCTGACAGGCTGTCCAGACATGCAACACAATTACCACAGTACTTCGTGCCAGAAGAAAAATCTGACGCAAGGCTAGACGCCTCAGTCTACGGCTATACCAACTATTAGCTGACTTACGATGGGACAGAATTTTAAACTAGAATTCTGGCATACTTTTGGCATAAAACATTGCTTCCTAGGTCACAACCCTTCCCCGTTAAGCCAAACCCTTTAGAGGTACAGTAATTTACAACCCTTTTCCAGACAAGGCAAAGAAACTCTCTCTAAACCTAGATGAGTCAAATTTCACCACGTTCTTGTTCACTTTACAATAAAATCTATGGTACCGTAAATGCACTGCCATTAGTAAACGTGGGCAATTATATTTTATTAGAGATTTTTACACATTTAGGGTTATTTTTTTCCCTTACAAAAGGAACAACTACGGGTACCTGTACATTTTTTTATTTCTTTAAACTGTAACAAAACAACCAGTTCACAGTGTAGTGCAAAACCCTCTAGAAGTTTTATCTGGCCTATAAATACAAATCATGTCCTACTTTTGTGCAGCTTCAGTATAGTGTATGCCATGGCAGGAAGCACTCGCTCGCCCTCCAAAATATAGATGTCCCACAGTCTCAGGGTGAGTGTAAAAGGTGTCTGGAAAATAAAAGTTATCTGTGAATCTTTTAAAGAAAAAAAAATGATATTCAAGGAGGCATAAACAATGTGTTTCATGACTATAAAGTAGATAGTTATGTCATTCTTGTGACATCGCTTCTATTACTTTTTTAAAACAAACAAAAAGGAACAAAAATTAAAAATTGTATACATATGAACAGAAAGTGACAGAAACTTGTATGGCTATGGGTAAACTGATGGTAACAGCCTGTTTGAATACACAGTGCACTGATAGATTTGTATACAATATTTAAAATTAAATAGCTGTCCAAAAATTATCCCTGTTTGGTGGCAGATGCCTGTCGGTATTTATACACAGAGTTATTTCAGAAGAAGCAATGGCTTTTTAACAATTGGTCCAAAAATTATCCCTTGGGGAACAGGTTTGGTGTTATTTTAAAGGAAAAAAATATATAGGATTTATATAGACTATATGGATATATATATATATGGAAAAAAAATAAAAAAGTAAAAACTGATGCCTTTTTTGGGAGAAGTTTCTGATTTGTAATATTCACCCTGTGCATGGTAGGAACCCCAAAAGAATCACAGTATAGAACATGATGGCCAGGCATACAACGGCATTATTGGGTCGGTGATAAACGGCCAGTCTACATCAACCTCTTCCTGACACGACGCAATCGTTCGTCATAGCAGCAGGAAACCTGTTAGTGTATTAATCAGTTGTATTGTAATGCATTGCAGAGGGGATCAGACCCCCAAAAGTTGAAGTCCCAGAGTGGGACAGAAGTGTTTTTAATATTACCTAATATATTAAGTATCGCCGCGTCCGTAACGACCGGCTCTATAAATATATCACATAATATACCCCATCAGATAAACACCGTAAACAATAAATAAATGAAAACTGTGCCAAAAAAGCTATTTGTCCCCTTACATCACAAAAAGTGCAAAACCAAGCAATCAAAAAGGCGTTTGCCCCCCAAAATGACCTCACATCACATGACCTTACCCCTTGGGTGAACACAGTAAGAAAAAATTTAATAAAAACAGTGCCAAAAAAGCAATTTTTTGTTACCTTGTCACAAAAAGTGCAATACCAAGTAATCAAAAAGGTGTATGCCCCCCACAAAAATACCAATCAAACAGTCATCTCATTGTACAAAAAATGAGACCCTACCTAAGACAATCGGCTAGCAAATAAAAGAAACTATGGCTCTCAGACTATGGAGACTATGGAAAAACTTTAAAAAAAAATACAGTATACAAAATATCACATGACCCAACTCCTCAGGTGAACGATGTAAAAATAAATAGAAACTGTGACAAAACAACCAATTTACATATTTGATATAATTGCGTCCGTAACAACATGCTCAATAAAAATAGCACATGATCTACCCTGCCAGATGAACAGTGCTCAAAACAAAAAATTTAAACTGTGCCAGAACCAACATTTGTTGGTTACCTTGCCTCACAAAAAAGTAGCAGAGATCAAAATCATATGTACCCCAAAATAATACCAATAAAACTGTCACCTTACCAGTGACAGCAAAATCAGCAAAACCAGTCCAGCAAAATCTGCCTTCCAAAAACCATACGGCGCACCTTTGCTTCTGCGCCCTGCCGTATGCCCTTACAGCAGTTTACCACCATATGTGGGGTATTTCTGTAAACTGCAAAATCATCGTAATAGATATTGAGTTTTGTTTGGCTGTTAACCCTTGATGTGTTACAGGAAAAATTTGATTAAAATGGAAAATCTGCCTAAAAAAGTGAAATTTAGAAATTCATTAATTTTCCTTTAATTTTTATGGAACATCTAAAGGGTTAAAAAAGTTTCTTAAATCAGTTTTAAATTACTTGAGGGGTGTAGTTTCTACTATGTAAGCCCCACAAAGTGACTTCAGAACTGAACCGGTCCTTAAAAAGTGGGTTTTGGAAATTTTCTTAAAAATGTTAAGAATTGCTTATACAATTCTAAACCTTCTAATGTCCTAAAAAAAATAAAATGACATTTACAAAATGATGCTAACATAAAGTAGACATATGGGGAATGTTAAGTAATAAATATTTTATGAGGTATCAATTTCTGTTTTAACAGCAGAGAAATTAAAATTTTTAGGTAAATTTAGGATCTTTTCATAAATAAAGGTGAGACATATTAACTCAAATTTATGACTGTCATGAAGTACATTGTGTCACGAGAAAACATTTTTAGAATGGCTTGGATAAGTAGAAGTGTTCAAAATTTATTACCACATAAAGTGACGCGTCAAATTTGCAAAAAAATTGCCTGGGTAGGAGGGCGAAAACTGGCCCAGGGTAGGAGGGCTTAATGGTAGTTCTGTTCATTGGCATCAGGCGGTGGTGGGTAAAAATCCTCATTCATCCATACGCGATTAATTTTCACAAACATAATGTTCTTCACACTTGTGTAGGGCAATTTTATCAGCTTGATGACGCCCCCAGTGCTGAACGCAGTCTCTGACAGTACGTTGGAGGTTTGGCAAGATGGTACGCCAATGGTCAGTTCCCGGTCAAATCTACTGACGCACAAGTCCATGGAGTCAGGGCATCTGCCGGAGAGTGTGTACAATCCAGGTAAGACTGAATGTGGTTGTCCATCAGTGTCAGTAAACCGTACTGGCTGCTGCTGCTAATTGTTGTGGGGATTCGAACTTACAACCATCGACATTAAAGGCAAGAACCTTAAACAGTGGGCTATAGAGCTTAATGCCAAGTCATTGCTGAAAAACCTCATAGAAGTTTCTCTTGTATTAAAAACTTCATAGAAGTTTCTCTCGTAAGACACAAGAGAAACTTCTATGAGGTTTTTCAGTATTGACTTCAGTGAGTTCGAATCCTCACATAAACATTTCAAAAATAGAGTCTAAATTAGACTTGAATACACAGGGTATACCCAAGCATAGTGACCACTTTCATGGTTCACAACACTAACTCCATATATGGGACTCCCAAGTCGGGAAATTCCCCACTCTGGGGCCCTGACTAGGCATAGAGGAAGCAAGCAGGGCCCGGAACAGAAGAAAAGTGGGCGGGGCCTTCCTTGTTCTCCGGGCCTTCCTGTGTCACGGGCCCCCTAGCAGCTGCGTGGTCTGCCTATATTGGCAGTACGCCACTGAGTGTAACTACTGTATTTATAGCTTTACTTTTTGATACTGATGACTTCTCCTAAGTTATGAAAAAAAAAAATCAGAAGCCACACAGTCTACCTACTTTACATTGTTGCTTATGTTATTGTTACCTTAGTTTGACAAAGAACATGTAAAATCTGGTTGGCACTATTAGCAATTAGATATATGCAAAACAATGGGTGGCGTCATGTCTGTGACCCATAAACAATCCAAAGTTAATACATAGAGTTCCCACATTTGCCTGCAGTGAAACCACACTCTGCTCCACTCCATTAGAATTCCATATGCTTATGCGAGGCAATGATATCCATTAAAGTGCTCAGAATCATGAGTGTATAATAAATACTCACAGTCCAACCGGTACATAAAGTGCCATCATTCCTTTTTATTCCAAACTTCATATAAAAAACAGCAGGCCTATATTCCCCTTGAGGACGCTGAGCTTTTCCCATCATATCCCACGTGACATCTCACGAGCGCAGCGGTTGCCATAGCCGTTGTGGTTCTGCTGTTTTAAACAGCTGAGACCCTGGGCTAATGTCTATAATCGACAATAACACCAACACAGATATTTAACCCCTCAGACTCCATGGTCAATTGTGACTACGGCATCTGAGTGGTGAAAATGCAGGAATGCTGCGCTCCTGCGCCAGGAACAGCGTCCCCTCACTGAGATTGGAGGTATATTCCAAAATAGGCAAGAAGGTGGCAGCACTACATTGGAATATACTGAATGTTGTAATCAGCAATGCATTAAATGTTATTGCTAAATAGAAATAGCAATCTGATGATTTCATGTGTAATGCTCTTGGGGGCCTAAAATAAAAAAGTTAAAAAAAAAATAATATATAAAAATTCTAAATCATCATAGGCAGCACCACACTGCAAAAAAAAAAAGCCCCGAACTATTAAACAAATTTTGACGCCCACTGCACCATTTGTTTCTAAACAAAGTAAAAACCTGAATTACATTCTTGTATGTAGCCATTATGTTCCACCAAAGTCTTGATTTTTAGTTCAATTCTAAAGTCCCCAAGTGGGGTTCTATCCCCAGTGGACATTGTTCTACATGTAGAGTCATAGTTCGATCTGATACCTTTACAGACTCTTCTGGCCAAGAATGTTATAATATTGTGCACTTCATAAATTGTGGTACTTCAGGAGTTACAGTGGATATAAAAAGTCTACACACCCCTGTTAAAATTTCATGTTTCTGTGCTGGATTAATCATTTCAGAACCTTTTCCACCTTTAATGTGACCTATAAACTGTACCACTCAATTGAAAAACAAACTGAAATCTTTTAGGTGGAGGGAAGAAAACAAAAAAAAACTAAAATAATGTGGTTGGGGAAGTAGCTGTATTCAGAATTAAGCAATCACATTCAAAATCATGTTAAATAGGAGTCAGCATACACCTGCCTTCATTTAAAGTGCCTCTGATTAACCCCAAATAAAGTTCAGCTCCTCTAGTTGTTCTTTCCCGAAATTTTCTTAGTCGCATCCCACAGCAAAAGCCATGGTCCCCAGAGAGCTTCCAAAGTATCAGAGGGATCTCATTGTTAATAGGTATCATTTAGGAGAAGGGTACAAAAGAATTTCCAAGGCGCTAGATATACTATGGAACACTGTGACATTACCAAGAACTGAACGTCCCTCCAAAATTGAAGAAAACTGGTCTGGGGGGCTACCAAGAGGCCTACAGCAACATTAAAGTAGCTGTAGGAATATCTGGCAACTACTGGCTGTGTGGTAGATGTGACAACAATCTCCCGTATTCTTTATATGTCTGGGCTATGGAGTAGAGTGGCAAGACTAAAGCCTTTTCTTATGAAGAAAAACATCCAAGCCAGGCTACATTTTGCAAAAACACATCTGAAGTCTCCCAAAAACATGAGGGAAAAGGTGTTATGGTCTGATGAAACCAAGGTTGAACTAAACCTTGGTTTCAATATCAATAAAAACTACAATATCAATAAAAACTAATCAATAAAAACTACAGATTACCCCACAAAAAATGAGCCTTCACATAGACCTCCATAGGGGTCAGAATATGGCAATGCAAAGAAAAAATTTTTTTTTTCATTAAAACACAAGAAAATCTATACAAATGTAGTATCTCTGAAATTGTGCTGACCCAGAGAATGTAAGTGGCAGTTTTACCGCATAGAGAACGCCATAAAACTGTCGAGTGATTGTGTTTTTTTTCAGCCCCATTTAGAATATTTTTTCCCAGCCTCCCATTACATTCTATGCAATAGTAAATGGTGCCATTAAAAAGTACAACTTGTGCCTGCAAAAAAAAAAAAAAAAAAAAAAAAAAAGGCTTAAAAGGCTATATGAATGGCAAGATGAAAAATGTTACGGCTCCAGCAAAGGGAGGAACAAGGAAAAAGGATTAATATTGTTGAAGAGCAGCAGAATAACCTGGATTCGCACAGGTCTATTTCGTTTGTTTGTATTTATGGTTAAAATATATCCACAGTGGCCCCACAATGGGGACATCCACAGTGTCCCTTAACAGTGACAGTTACAGCGGTGCATTAACAGTGATCCATAACAGTAATGAGAACAGTGACATCAACAGTAGGCCAAAACAATGACTTCCAGAGTGTTCCTATAACAGTGAAGAAAAATGGCCGGGTTGTAATGGAAACCTGGTCTATAACGGTGTATATGTCATTGAGGCACAGACTAAAGTGCAATAGCACAGCTTAGTGTCAAAATTAGATAATCCATGTATCAACGCAAACTAGGTATCAAAATATTTAAAAAAGATCAATGTTTTGATACCTGATACAAACCTAGTTTCTAGTGAAGCAAATATAATAATCAATTTTATAAGACAGGATCATTAAATGTAAAAGTAGAGTAGGTTTATAGTCTTTACCCGATCTAAGAAGCATTGCAGAAACCACTTAGTTGTATAAATTCCAGTGGACATGTCTTCTTTGTCCTATAAAATACAACCACAAGGTTTTATGATGTTAAAAACCAAAAACAAAATTTATGAGGAGCCATTCATTTATGCTAAGTGTTAATGTAACCAACTCCATCTTGTTTTTTGAAACAACTTTTTCCAAACGTCTTCGAGGGGTTATCAGAGTTATGAAAAAAAATATAGCAATGTAAATCTGATGGTCAGCAATATATACATACAAGCTAAGCAAGTTTTAGGCAAAAACAATTCTATTTCCTCATTTCTCTAGTTTTCTTCTGGCCTCTGTTTACCTGCAGTAACAACAATCTCTGAGGTTTTCCTCATGAATATTTGTGCCCCTCCTGCTCGGCAAAGGGAGTGAATAAAAGTGCCCTGAGTGAAATGTCTGACTGCTGGGACATTCAGTAGCATGTTGTATGTGTAGAACTACAAGTCCCAGCGGTATAGTACAATGACACTGCTGATACACACAGGATCTTCCCTCTATCTATTCTTGTGCAATGCTCTTCAGAACTCCTCCAGTCTGTCAGCTGTGTGTCTGCAGGATGAGGAAGGAAGATCCTGAGTATTTGTCTCTTCACTACCTGTAGCTGCTCAGGAAAGCCTCCAGCCCCAAGTCTGTGCAGCTGGTGGTAGAAGGGGTTAATCTTTCCTGAAGAATCCTGTTGAAGGGAGACACAGGGAAGATAGCAGCTAGGTCAGTGCAGGGGGCATGGTCAGGACAGTCCAGCAGGGTGTGGCCAGCACAGTGATGTCTCATGCACAGACCTGCTACTCAGGCTTGTGCACAAAACCTCATCAGAGCAGGGAGAGAAGCTGACATCACAGGTCATGTGACCCTCAGTGAGATCTGAGAAAGGGGCAAGTAAGTGAATTGTAAACCCCTAACATTTGATTAGTTAGAAACATACAAAGAACAAAAAAAAAAAAAAAAAACTATGACAACCCTTTAAAGGGTGTGGGAAGGGGGTGGTGGCATACAAGACTTGTTTAGGTTGACAGGAGCTAAGGCCAGGCAGCTCCTGTCCACACATTTCATCATAAACTGCTCTGTCCTGACATGAGGCTATCATGCACTGTTTCTTCTAATCTGATTAAATCAGTGTACCCTACCATAAACATCTGATTGGATCATTGTATCCTATTGAAAACATCTGATTGGATAATTGTATCCTATTGAAAACATCTGATTGGGTCATTGTATCCTATTAAAAACATCTGATTGGATCATTGAATCCTATTGAAAACATCTGATTGGATCAGTGTACCTCACCATAAACATCTGATTGGATCAGTGTACCCTACCATAAACATCTGATTGGATCAGTGTACCCTACCATAAACATCTGATTGGATCAGTGTACCCTACTATAAACATCTGATTGGATCAGTGTAGCCTACCATAAACATCTGATTGGATCAGTGTAGCCTACCATAAACATCTGATTGGAACAGTGTACCCTACCATAAACATCTGATTGGATCAGTGTAGCCTACCATAAACATCTGATTGGATCAGTGTAGCCTACCATAAACATCTGATTGGATCAGTGTAGCCTACCATAAACATCTGATTGGATCAGTGTAGCCTACCATAAACATCTGATTGGATCAGTGTAGCCTACCATAAACATCTGATTGGATCAGTGTAGCCTACCATAAACATCTGATTGGATCAGTGTAGCCTACCATAAACATCTGATTGGATCAGTGTAGCCTACCATAAACATCTGATTGGATCAGTGTAGCCTACCATAAACATCTGATTGGATCAGTGTAGCCTACCATAAACATCTGATTGGTTTTGTGTCTTTATGTATAAATAAACACTGAGAAAGGGGAAACCCGGACTCTATTGTACACCAGGCCTGTGTGCTCGGTGCCCCCCAGGCAGTGAAACTCTTGATTCTCGACAACTTCATTTTCAGTAGAGGAAGCTACTCTAACATTAAGATAGACAGGATAAGGCAGTGGCAAAGCAGCAAAAGAGGGTCTGGAGAAAGAAAAGAAAGGAGGTTGGGTGCAACGAACGCAACAAAGCACTTATCGCAACAAAGGCCTAATTTGCATATTAGGAAAAAGCATCATAACTTGGGAACAGAGCCTCGGGTCAATAAAAGAAAACCGCACTTTAAATCAGGTGAACCCAAGCTATGTGTCCATACAAATTGTTGGATAGTAAGGTTGCTGTTGTCAGACCTGGATTCTTCAATGAACCCAAACCTTAGACAACACTAAGGAACTGGGGTGACGTCACAGTCATGTGATCAGAGCAGGGGGTGTGGCTCAGTAGCCTACCACCTCTTATCCAATCCAGTACTGAGCTGCACCCCCTGCACTAATCACATGACTGTGAAGTCACCCCAGGTTCTTAGTGTTGTCCAAGGCTTGGGTTCATTGAAGAATCCCCTTATGGATTCCAAATGGCGTTATGGTCCGTGGTAGTGGAATCCATAACGGGATTCTTCGATGACTCCAACCCGAACTTTAGACACCAAACTTAAAATACAAGTTCGCTCAACTCTACTTTTAACCCCTTCCCAACATCTGCGGTACATGTAAGGCGGATGTTAGTATACTTTCACATCTGTGGCATGTTTTCTGGCAGAGAACAGCATGTCAGAGTTTTCCAGATCCAGCACTGGAATGCCTGCTGGCCACATTAGGTATAATGGGGTCCAGTGGAGACGGGAGCTGAAGATCCCAGGTTGCTGGCAAAACATGTTGGGGGGCAGAGTCTGAATTGTGTTTAATACAGCTAGAGACACATTAAAGGAAAGCAATTTAAAAGATAGCAAGCAATACACCTCACACTCGCTTCCTCCAGTGATGCTACAGAAGCACAGAACGCCTATGGAGAAAAACTTCTGCAACACAAGACTTCTTCAATTATAAATTTATGTTGACAACTTATAACTCTGCCTTTTACCTTGCCAAACAGACCTACTTTACCACCCTTATCTCTTCACTATCCAATAATCCAAAAGAAACTATTCAGCACTTTTTACTCCCTCCTCAGTCCAAAAGTACAGGCGCCTAGTACAGACCTCTGTGCTGGGGATCTGGCCACCTACTTCAAAGAGTAGAACACGTGTCTGTGTCATTGATCTCCTCTGGCTCACTCTCCACATTCAACTCCACTACTATTCCTTCACACCTCCTCTAGTCTCTCTCTCGAGCTGTCACCACTCACCTAACTAAAATCTTCAATCTCTTTCTCTTCTGGTTTCTCCCACTCTTCTTTCGAACACTCTGTCATAACTCCATTGTTAAAAAAAAAAAAACTTTTCATGACCCACCCTGTGCAGCTAACTACAGAGCCGTTTCTAATCTCCCCTTCATCTCTAAACTCCTGGAGCATCTGATCTACTGTCACCTTACTCGTGATCTCTGGTCTAACTGTCTCATTGATACATTAAAATCTGGTTTCCGCGTCCTCCATTTTACAGAAAGTGCCCTCACCAAAATTACAAATGAGCAGACAGCTAAATACAACGGTGACTACTCTTTACCAATTCTCCTTGATCTCTCTGCTGCATTTGACACTGCAGACCACCCCCTCTCCCCCAAAACAAACAAAACTCATAAAACTAGAGAGGATTTGCATTTTTCCCCAACTTCCTAATACACCGTATTAATTTTTTATATGATGTCATTACAAAGTGCAACCTGTTCTGCCAAAAAAAAAAAATATATAAAAAAAAACCTTATACAGTTATGTGAATAGAAAATCAAAAAGTTATGGCTCTAGGAAGACCGGGAATAAAAAATAAAACAAATTTAGTCAGGAAGAGATTGAAAACAACTGCTCAGCTAAAGATATGCATTTGCTGTATCTAACATACACACTCTAGATCATTTACCTTCACTCTAATGGTTTCTGTAAAAAAAAAAAAATTCTCTGCATGACTGCTGACCAGAAATGGCTCAACCCTGTTTTGTGTAAGAGCGGTGCTGTGAGCCAGTTCGATATCTCTGCTCCCCTCCTCTCTCATGCTGCTTCAACCACTGAGAAGCTGCAGCTGCACCCCTTTCTCCCCATTGTCTTCTATTTACTGTTTTAGACTAGAATACAAACCTCCAATCAGTGAAGAGATCATTCACTAGGTATTATTTCTATACCGCACTGGCTTAATTGGATGAGAGGCCCAAGTCGGGACTCACCCCGAAACAGCTGTCTGCAGATGAGGTGCTGGCTTATTTAATAAGTCATGTTTCAAGGCATATTTAAAGGGTCAAACATTGACTTATAGGATAGCTGCCTTGCATCTGGTTTTTCCTTCCTTTGAGGGATATCTGGCTTTCATTGTGTTGTAGACCCATAACTGGGGCTCCACATTTATTTTGCATATTCCTGTTTCCCAGGGAACTTTGCACTTCCGATTGCTGTGTTGAGACTCTTAACTGAGGCTCCGCGGTGTTTTTTGTAGCTGGTCTCTCTGAGTTCAGCTATTGTTGTGTTTGCATCTGGTGGCATTAGAGGCAGAGCTGGTTAAGGGATCATTTCATCCCTTATATACCGCATCAAGAAAATGCATTTCTCATCATTCTGACAGTTTTATTTACGCAGAACCTTTTGTTAACTGGAGAAAAATAAACAAAAATCCCAAATTATTATGTACATAAGAACCCTATCACAAAATATGTTACCATATGCTTTTTTAGCTTAGGGAAAAGCTTGCTGAGAATTTGTTCATGATGACTTTGAAATCTTTGAAGTTTGGGGAAGCCAGGGATGAAAAACCCTTCAAAGAAAAGAAGACACAGATGTTAGTTATGTGACAAAATGATTCACAATTCTGTGCACGATATGATTTTATTTAATTATTTGATTTGCCTATATAGCGTCAAAACATTTTGCAGAGCTTTACAATCATTGCCATAACTTGAAGTCCCCAGTGGAGCTCACACTCTAAATTCTCTATCATTATGTCTTGTTGTGGAGGAAACCCATGTAAACACAGGGAGAACATACAAACTCAGGTTGATGGTTCATTTTTCATGAGGGGTAACAAGAGAAAAAGCACCCCATATTTTATCCATGTGGTCATAAACTGCTGCTTGGGCACACTTCAGAGTTAAAAAGAGAAAGAGCACCATGTACATTTGAGGCCTGGCTTGGTGATTTATACAACACTGGCGGACAACTGCTGTGGCTCAGAGGTGAAATACTGTAACTACCAAGAATTGACTCCATGTTAGAAATCGTACAGTAAACAGAATTTGACCCCATCAATGTTTTGCAAAAATGGTTTTAGAATCACCCTACATGTTTTTTTTTTTTTTTTACATGTCTTTTGCTTGGACATACACCAGGGCGTAGAAATAGAAGCGCACTATGTGCATGTGAGGCCCAATGTGGTAATTTACGCATCTTGAGCAGACAACTGTAGAGGCTCTGGGGTGAGAGAATAAATATAACCCCCAAGAAGTGACCCGACTTTAGAAACTACAATCCTCAAAGGGGAAAAGAAAAAGAAAAAAGAAAATCAAAATGGCAGATTTGCTGATTTTTCATCTTCTCACCTCCACCAAAAAAATATGAATTAAAAGTACACACATTTAAATAGTATTTTTTTTTTGGCCTTCAAAAAAATGAGCCCTCACATAGCTCTGTAAAGTGTTATGGGGATCAGAATATGGCAATGCAAAGATATTAAAACACAAGAAAATCTATATACTCTAAATGTGGTATCACTGTAATCATACTGACCTGGAGTATAAAGGGAACAGGTCAGTTTTACTGCATAGGGAATCCAAAAATGTAAAAACCCATAAAACTATGGCGCAATTGCATTTTTTTTCCAATTTCACTCCATTTAGAATTTTTTCCAGCTTCCTACTACATAGTGCAATATTAAATGGTCCAAAACATAGAAAAAAAACGCAGCACTCTTGATCTTCAATCCACTTGTAGATTTATTCGCACCAAGAACGGAGCAACGTTTCGACTGCAATGAGTCTTTTTCAAGCTAGTAACCCAGGCAGAGTGCTGCGTTTTTTTCTATGTTTTGGATCTTTGAGAGGTCCCTGTGGCCGGGACCTGACATCGCTAGCACCGCCGCTGTTTAATGGATTGAGAAGTGATCAGTAAGTGGTGCTGTCCTTATCTACTATTGCACACAATATTAAATGGGGACATTAGAAAGTGCAGCTTGTGCCACAACAAACAAGTTCTCAAACATCTATCTCCAAAAAAATATGGCTCCAGGAAGGCAGGGAGTAAAAGACGAAAATGCAAAAAAAAATAAAAAAAATAATAATAATAATAATAATGCACGGTCCTTCTTTAATGTTTAAATCTTAGAATGGCATATCCTCATGGTGACAACTGAATGTGAATTTGAAATTGCAAACACTGATGACGTGCCAACGTAACAGCCATACCAGAGGATGCTTTGGTCAAAAGGGTTCTGAATGAATAAGTCAAATTATGTTCCCACCATGCTACATAGAAGTTTGCAAACGATTGTGAAAACCTGGCACCACCAATGCCCCAAATTAGCTGAATATAGAAGCGTTTTCAAGCAAAATACTTATAGGACAGTAAATACTGTAATACAATAGTGATAATAAAGTAATAACCTTCCAATTATCATTCAAAAGAGCGTTTCTACAGGGAGGAACAAAAATACTAAACTTCAAAAAAGCTAAGTTTAGCCAACTAAAATATATTAACTAAGAGTCTCAGACCTTTACAGTATATCATAATGAGGGCTTAGTTCATATATAATGTTTGTATCTAATTTATGAGTTTTATCTTGGGAGTAGCATTCCTGTGCACTTTTGCCCCACCTATCTAAGAGGCAATCTTGATTAGGTGATACATATAGCTGTGTGTGCTCCTCCTCTCATTGGTAGCTGATGCACATAGAGGTGACTAGGAGCAGAACACTATATATGGTGGAGGGTCTGCGCTCCTGATCATAAATACATAACTGCACAGATAGGCTTAGCGTAGGAACCCACCTGTCCTGAGACCACCTTGTCTCCTAGTAGGTGTGCATAGATGTGTTTTGATCAAAATATATTAACTGAGAGTCTCAGACCTTATTATATCATAATGAGGGCTTAGTTCATATATAATGTGTGCATCTAATTTAAGAGTGCATTATTATCTTCTCTTTCAGTGATTTTTTTCATAAATGTAGTCAGGGAAATCCGCATATTTGTTTATTATATCGTGCAGGGTGTTTTTATCTTTTTGTTTTCAGTAATTTTTAAGAGAGGCCATAGGCCTAACTAACTGGAACAAAGTCCTCAAAAATAAAAATACAGCCACAAAATGGGATATCGTTAAAAGCATCCTAGAATCTCATTGTGAGAGGTACATACCGTATGGGAATAAAAGGTTAAAGAACAAAAAGAAACCAATGTGGACAAAAAGAAAGCATATAAATCACTAAAAACAGGAGGGTAGCGAGGAAGCACTGAAAAACTAAGGAAAAAACAGAACATGTAAAAAAAAAAACAAATAAAAGCGGCCAAACTAAAGACCGAGAGATTAATTGCCAAAGAGAGTAAAACTAACCCTAAAATGTTCTTCAATTATATAAATGTTAAAAAGTATAAATCTGAAGGTGTTGGCCCTTTAAAGAGTAATGAGGGGGAGTTGCAGAGAGTGATGAGGAGAAAGCAAAGCTGTTAGATGAAATGCTGAATGTAAAAATAAATTCCCCATTAAAAGTGCCCTGTCTGACCCAGGAAGAAGTACAACAGCGACTTAAAAAGATTAAAAATAGACAAATCGCCAGGACCGGATGGCATACACCCCCGTATCCTAAGGGAATTAAGTGATGTCATAGCCCGACCTTTATTTCTGATATTTGTGGACTCTATATTGACAGGGAATGTTCCACAGGATTGGGCATAGCAAATGTGGTGCCAATATTCAAAAAGGGTCCAAAAACAGAGCCGGAAACTATAGGCCGGTAAGTTTAACATCTGTTGTGGGGAAACTGCTTGAAGGTTTTCTGAGAGATGCTATCTTAGAGGATCTCAACAGAAATAAGCAAATAACGCCATAACATCATGGCTTCATGAGGGATCGGTCACGTCAAACTAATTTAATCAGTTTCTATGAGGAGGTAAGTTCTAGACTTGACAGCGGCGAATCAATGGATGTCGTATATCTGGACTTCTCCAAAGCATTTGACACTGTACCAAATAAAAAGTTAGTATATAAAATGAGGATGCTCGGACTGGGAGAAAATGTCTGTAAGTGGGTAAGTAACTGGCTGAGTGACAGAAAACAAAGGGTGGTTATTAATGGTACACACTCAGATTGGGCAACTGTCACTAGTGGGGTACCTCAGGGGTCAGTATTGGGCCCTATTCTCTTTAATATAGTTATTAATGATCTTGTAGAAGGCTTGCATAGTAAAATATAATTTTTTGCGGATGACACTCAACTGTGTAAAGTAATTAACACTGAAGAGGACAATATACTGCTACAGAGGGATCTGGATAGATTGGAGCCTTGGGCAGATAAGGGCTTTCACACTAGCGTTTTTGTTTTCCGGCATAGAGATCCGTCGTCGGGTCTCTATGCCGGAAAAATCCTGATCAGGATTATCCCAATGCATTCTGAATGGAGAGAAATCCATTCAGGATGCATCAGGATGTCTTCAGTTCACGACCGGAACGTTTTTTTGGCCGGAGAAAATACCGCAGCATGCTGCGCTTTTTGCTCCGGCCAAAAATCCTGAACACTTGCCGCAAGGCCGGATCCGGAATTAATGCCCATTGAAAGGCATTAATCCGGATCCGGCCTTAAGCTAAACGTCGCTTCGGCGCATCGCCGGATACGACGTTTAGCTTTTTCTCAATGGTTACCATGGTAGCCAGGACGCTAAAGTCCCGACTGCAATGGTAAAGTGTAGTGGGGAGCGGGGGAGAAGCATACTTACAGTCCGTGCGGCTCCCGGGACGTTCCAGAGTAACGTCAGGGCGCCCCATGCGCATGGATTACGTGATCCATGCGCATGGGCCGCTCTGACGTCCTTCTGGAGCGCCCCGGGAGCCGCACGGACTCTAAGTATACTGCTCCCCCTCTCCCCACTACTACTATGGCAACCAGGACTTTAATAGCGTCCTGGCTGCCATAGTAACGCTGAAAGCATACTGAAGACTAATCCGTCATCAAATGCTTTCAGGTCACTTACGTTGTTACGGATCCGGCGGGCACTTCCGGCAAATGGAGTACACGATGGATCCGGACGACGCAAGTGTGAAAGAGGCCTAAGTGGCAGATGAGGTTTAACACTGACAAATGTAAAGTTAATAAACAGCAAACTAAGCTGTAGAATTCAGTGCCTGGCAGCTGCTGCCAAGGCCAATAAGATAATGGGTTGCATCAAAAGGGGCATAGACGCCCATGATGAGAACATGGTCCTAACACTTTACATATCGCTAGTCAGACCACACATGGAGCACAGTGTGTGCTCTCTGCATCCATCACGTCCCCATTCAAATTGAATGGGTCCGCACCCGTTCCGCAGATTTGCGGGTACGGGTGTGGACGAACATTGCGGACATGTGAATGGGGCCTTACTGTGACGAGGGGACATCCTCTGCATATGGAGGAAAGAAGGTTTGCACACAAATATAGAAGATGATTCTTTACGGTAAGAGCAGTGAGACTATGGAACTCTCTGCCTGAGGAGGTGGTGATGGTTAGTACAATAAAGGAACTCAAGAGGGGACTGGATGTATTTCTGGATAATTGGAGAAATCAATTATATGAAAGCAGTCAACACAAAGTCATGAGGAGTGGGGGTATATCAGGATTCTATGTCACACATTAGCCAACAGTATGTATCTTCCCATTATACTATGCTAAGACTTCCAAGACATGCTTGGAGATATGCTGGACAACGACTAATTGCTGGCGAAGGTAATCCAGCCACTGACATAGGTTTTCATTTAAAAGCCAATGCCCTCTACAACTGGCCTCATGGGCAGAGGGAATCAGCTCTTAGGAATTTTGCAGAGGGAATAAAATATAGGAATTAAGGATTTTGTATCAGGACATAATCATACTTTATTTGCATGATACACTCCCTCTACAAAACCATTTTTTAACACTTTGTTAATTCTATGTTAACTCCTTAAAGAATTTGCTAATTTTTGCTTTTGCATTTTTGTTTTTCCCTTCTCCCATTCCAAGATTAATACCTTTTTAACTTTTCTGTTCACATCGCCATACTAGGGCTTTTTTTTGTGGGACAAGTTATATTTTTTAGTGGTGAGTTTGGACTGTTTTAAGTCTACCTGTTGTGCACCAGGTCCATATTCGATTTATAACTGTTGATTTATGTCCTTATTTGCGGTGTGTAACGAAACCCGTTTGAGCAGGCTTTTGAGCTCTGTTTTTACTATATATTTTTTAACAAACCCTTTAATTTAATTTTTGATCACTTCTTATTCAACTTTTCTTGGGGCGAGGTGACAAAAAATGGCAAATTGCCAATTTTTCTTCTACATTTTGCTGAATTTTTTAATTTAGTTTTTATTTTTACTGTAATTTTTAGTGCCCTTAGGGGACTAGAAGATGTGATCCTCCGATTCCTTATACCATGGACTGCAAAATAATTCTATTGAAGCCTATGGGATTTTTACTGGCTGGCTGGCAAGTCATGCTGCAGGCAAAGCTTAACCCTTAGAGAACCCTGAGATTTCCCATAGTCCTAACTTTTTTATTTTTCAATTCACATAGCCTTATGAGGGCTTATCTTTTGCAGGATAAGTTGTATTTTCTAATGGCACCATTTATGGTTGCATACTACCGTATTTTTCGCCCTATAAGACGCACCGGCCCATAAGACGCACCTAGGTTTTTGGCGAGGAAAATAAGAAAAAAAATCTTTTTTACCAAAAGGTGTGCTTTTGGTGGGTTTTGAATGAATGCTGGTCTGTACATGACGCACTGTTATGGGGGATCTGTGGATGACACTGTTATGGGGGATCTGTGGATGGCACTGTTATGGGGGGGGGAGCTGTGGATGGCACTGTTATGGGGGAGCTGTGGATGGCACTGTTATGGGGGGATCTGTGGATGACACTGTTATGGGGGGATCTGTGGATGACACTGTTATGGGGGATCTGTGGATGACACTGTTATGGGGGATCTGTGGATGGCACTGTTATGGGGGGGAGCTGTGGATGGCATTGATATGGGGAGGGGGATCTGTGGATGGCACTGTTCTGGGGAGGGGGATCTGTGGATGGCACTGTTCTGGGGGGATCTGTGGATGGCACTGTTCTGGGGGGGATCTGTGGATGACACTGCTATAATATGTGTCATCCACAGATCCCCCGTATAACAATGTCCCCTAATACACCGGGCCCTGCTGCTCTGCATAGTATTTCTAAACAGCAATGCTTAAGTTCTTAATAGGTTTAACTAAAGCTGCAATCTCTCATTTATTATAACTTACAAGAAATCCTCCGTAGCAGGCAGAGCGGCTGGCTGGGTTACGTCACTCACTGGCATTGCACGCCTGCTCTGCCTGCTTCATTCATAAAGTGGGCGGAGCAGGCATGCAACGTCAGTGAGTGACGTAACCCAGCCAGCCGCTCTGCCTGCTACGGAGGATTTCTTGTAAGTTATAATAAATGAGAGATCGCAGCTTTAGTTAAACCTATTAAGAACTTAAGCATTGCTGTTTAGAAATACTATGCAGAGCAGCAGGGCCCAGTGTAAGTAAAGTGACTGCACTGGGCCCGCCGTAAGTTGCTGGCCTCCAGCCCCTCCTCCTTCCCCGCTCATACATCGCAGCCTGCGATGCTGGAGCACCGCAGGCTATGATGTAAATTGTCAGCATTCGCCCCATAAGACGCAGGGGCATTTTCCCCCCACTTTTGGGGGGGGAAAAGTGCGTCTTATGGGGTGAAAAATACGGTATGTAGTGGGAAGCGTAGAAAAAAATCCAAGTGGAAGAATTGGGAAAAAATGCAATTCTGACAAAGGATTTAATTTATTTATTTTTACACCGTACACTATGCGGTAAAATTGACCTGTTATTGTCATTCTCCAGGTCAGTATGGTTACAACGATACCACACTTGTATAATTTTTCTTAGGTTTTAATAGTGAAAAAATAAAAAATAAACCTTTGAGAAAAATAAATAATTTTTTTCACCATATTCTGACCCCTATAACTTTTTTGTAGTTATGTATACGGGGATCTGTGAGGGCTCATTTTTTGCAGGACGATCTGTACATTTCAGTAATACCAATTTGAAGTGTGTGCAACGTTTTGATCACTTTTTATAAAAAAAGTTATTGTGGAGTTGAAGTGACCAAAAATGGCGAATTGGCTGTTTATTTTTTTCCGTAATGCCATTAATATTGTTATATTTTATATGTATGGGCATTTTCGCACGCGGCGATGCCCATGATGTTTAATTTTTTAGAGCAATCAATGGGGGAATCTCTGGATCCATGTGAGGTACAGGGCTGGTTCTAGCTTTGTTAGAAAGAGGGTGTCATGTACTATATGATGTCTGATTTTCATTTCTTTTACTTTAGTCATGGGATAACCCCTCTAAGGGGCTAAATATATCAGTGTGATTGCTATGTATTCTCCAATAGGTAGACTCACTTAATAATCACTCATTTAATTTAATGTATACGCTGGTATACATCAGATTGGGGAGCTTAGGTTATTAATAGGGCCTTCCAGCCAAAAAACATACATGGCATCTTGTTGGATATACACAACACCAATTAATAATCACATATGCAATAGCCAAAATCTGTATGCGTAACTAACAAATAGGCCACCTATAGATACCTATTCATAACTTTATTAATACATATTTAAAGTAATTTACATAAGAACAGTATAACTTCATAAAGTCCACAAAAAAGATGAGGAAGACAAGTGAGACACCTGGTGGGCAAAAACAGTTACTACCATACATTACCTTCGCCATTAACAAGCAGGCAGGGCTGCATTTGGGGGGGGGGGGGGGCCCTGTTGGGCAAATAGGGCAATTGCTCAGGGCACACATCCCTAAATGGGGCCCCCTGCTGAGCTTAGCCCAGACACATGTGGAAAAGAGCTGGTGGCGGCACCTGAGAAGAGCACAGACAGCACAGCAAGGAGCCCAGGTCCCTTGTCTCCCGCCCACTGTAGCCCGCAGGGTCTTTAAGCCGTAGTGAGGGGCTGGGTGCTAGCTCCATAGCACCGGCTCCACAGCAGTCAGGCAGACCTTGGCCTGCTCCCCTTCCTCTCTCTCACCAAGGCCCTGCACTGTGAATGTGATGGACGACTCTAGCCCCCTCCTGTGGTTTACTGGTGAGTTCAGAACGTCACCCTCTAATGACCTGACATAGAAACATAGAATGTGTCGGCAGATAAGAACCATTTGGCCCATCTAGTCTGCCCAATATACTGAATACTATGGATAGCCCCAGGCCCTATCTTATATGAAGGATGGCCTTATGCCTATCCCATGCATGCTTAAACTCCTTCACTGTATTTGCAGCTACCACTTCTGCAGGAAGGCTATTCCATGCATCCACTACTCTCTCAGTAAATTAATTCTTCCTGATATTACTTTTAAACCTTTGCCCCTCTAATTTAAAACTATGTCCTCTTGTAGCAGTACTATGTCCTCTTGTAGCAGTGACATATTTACTTGCATTTTTTTTTTTTCATATTTCTTTCTATTCGTTATTTACTTTTTTTTACTTTTAATGCAGAGAACACATATCACCATGTCCCCGCTGTCTCTATATACAAAGCACTGGTAACATTTACTATTTTCATGTGTTTTCTGATTATTTAAGAGAGTTAAGCAAGTCTCCTGGCAAACTTGATAAGGGAAGCACACTTAGGCCTCATGCACACAAACGTGTGCCGGCCGTTCCGTGTGTTGGGGGCCGCAATTTCCCGTCCCCAATGCACGGGCACAATCCATGCATTTGCCGCAGACTGATTCAGACCCATCTGCACAGCAAAAAAATAGAACATGTTCTATTTACTTGTGGTGTGGAGGCACGGAGAGAAACCCCATGGAAGCACTTCGTAGTGCTTCCATGGGGTTCAGTGGCTCCGTTCCGCACTGCTCCTTCTGGATTGCAGACCCATTCAAGTAAACGGATCCCGATCCGTGATGGGGGGCACACGGCCGATGCCTGTATATTGCATACAAGCAACAGCCGTCTGCATGAGCACTTAGTCTGAGTTCACACTTTAGTAATTTCCATCAGTTATTGTGAGCCAAAACCAGATGCAGCTCAAAAACACAGAACAGGAGGAAATCTTTCCATTATACCTTATTTCTGAGTAGCCTTCACTACTGGTATGGGCTCACAATAGCTGATGGAAATAAATGAAGTGTGAACTGGGCCTTACCTGCTTCCTGACACTGGCTCTCAGCTCCATTGCTCTCCGACCTCTGCTCAGGTCACTGGATGTCATCATCCATTTTGACGCTGCCGGCAACCATTTGTGGGCTACGGCGATTACTTCTCCCCTTGCGTCAAGTGAATAAATGTGACTGTTGATACAGTACTTCAGAATTTGGGGCTCCGGTTTTAATTTCGCCCAGGGCCACATTTTGTCTAAAACCGGCCCTGCAAGCAGGTAATACCAAATGGGTATATAGTAAACAATTCGTAATCCCGAGACTAATATACATACAAAATACCCAACAATAAAAGTTCCCCACCACTCCGGTCCCTAGGCCTATTGCACACAAATGTGTGCACCCCCTGGCCGTGCTGCGAATGCATGAACTCCGGCCGTGGGGCAGCCGCAGCGGATCGCGGACCCATTCACTTGAATGGGTCCACGATCCGTCCATTCCGCAAAAAGATAGGACATGTTCTATCTTTTTGCGGAACAGAAATACAGGACGAAACCCCACGGAAGCACTCCGTAGTGTTTCCGTACTGTTCCGTGAGCCCGTTCCGCATCTCTGGATTTGCGGACCCATTGAAGTGTGCAATAGGCCTTACTGTGGGCACTTGACTGCTGGGGGCACATCAACATAGCACCACTTGTCTGTGGATGATTGATTGTTTGCAATTTATGGTAGTAACCTTTTTACAAAGCAGGTGTTCCACTCGTCTTTTTCATCTTCTGTGTGGACTGATATGATTTTTTTTTTCTTGTTTTTAGGCAATTGTTTAATATTGGTATTAATAAAGATACTAAAGGGCATCTGTTAGCAGATTTTTAATTATGAAACTGGCTGACCTGTTACATGTGCGCTTGGCAGCTGAAGACATCTGTGTTGATCCCATGTACAAATGTGCCCACAATGCAGAGAAAAATGACATGTTAATATATGCAAATAACCAACTAGGAACATTGGAGGGCTTGCTGTTACTCCCAGAGCAGTGGCGGCGAACCTATGGCGCGGG
The DNA here is from genome assembly GCA_033119425.1 of Bufotes viridis. Classification (NCBI taxonomy): domain Eukaryota; kingdom Metazoa; phylum Chordata; class Amphibia; order Anura; family Bufonidae; genus Bufotes; species Bufotes viridis. Next base: position 57,655,435 of record CM065598.1, read on the forward strand.
TGCCAGAGGTGGCCCTCACAGCCCTCTCTGTGGGCACCCGAACTCTGGAAAAAGTCTATGGTGTTTCAATATACCTTAGACTTTTCTTGCCATTCATCAGCGCAGGGCACACTATGAACAGCACAGGCAGCACATTGACTGTCGGCAGGCTATTATAGCTAAATGATAAAGTACATGGAAGATATACTATATTGGACTGCAGTATTCAGGTTAAACTGCCGCATTGGCACTTTGCGATAAATAAGTGGGTTTTGGGTTGCAGTTTGGGCACTCGGTCTGTAAAAGGTTCACATCACTGCTCTAGAGGCTCCACTCTCGCTGAAACTGCCCTTTGATTCACAGGGACAGGTGTTATGATGTTTTCACTGCCTGGACCTATCGAAATGCATGGGACACGGCAGTTGCAGAGAGAGCTGAGCCTCTAGGTGTAATGGCAATGCCCCCATTGGTCCTAGAGGCTCATTTGCATATATTAAAACCTCATGTTTTTCATCTACATGGGCACATATGAACATGGGACCAACACAGATGCCTTCAGCTGCCAAGTGCACATGTAACAGGTCAGCCAGTTTTATAGGTACACATCTGCTGACAGATGGCCTTTAATTTTTATATCAAATTGTATGTAGCATTTTGGCATCTCTATAGGTGTTGTATGACAAGCTATAAATGTCTGACAGCTGGAGTACATCATATGGGACTCTGATGTACAGCAGTAAATTGGCGATGCAAGCAGGGGGGAGGAATGATTCAAGTCAAACATTCAACACTGCTACAAGGTATTACACACAAGATACAAAGGAGCTGACATTCCGTGGCATAAAACCCATATCAAACAGAGACTCAAACTGTTAGGTATGCGATCACCAGAAGAAGGGGAGTATGGGCCTATTGCAAATGTGTGTGCCTCAATCTCCTCGGTGTGCCGGATGGTCAGAAGGCACCTGCTTCTCCTTCTGCAAAGTCCCAGATCCAATTAAAATGAATTAAAAGTACAAAGGGAAAAAAAAAAACTGGTTTCGGGGCGCTGCCTCTTCTTTAAGAATATTTATTTAAAAAAGGGAGATATAACATTTTTTTTAAAAAATAAATCTTTCTAAAGAAGATGCAGCTCCCCAAAACTTGCATGACGCAGTTGGCTAGATGGCCTCACGGTCAACTCTAGAGTATTTTGATATACAGAAATGTTCATGGCCGAATCATGACTACAAGGTGTCCTGGTTCTGTGGCTGCAAAAAAAAAGCCCAGGTCATCACCCTCCACCTCTGTGCTTGACAGTTGGTATGAGGGGTTTGTTTCGGGTTTGGTTTTCGCCAAACATGGCGCTATGCATTATGATAAAACATCTGCACTTTGGTCTACAAAGAACATTGCTCCAGAAGTCTTATGGTGTGTTCAGATGCAACTTTGCAAACTAAAAAGAATATTTTCAAATCAAACATTGATGTCATATCGCTAAGACCCTGGGGCCCATACCTATCTCCAGAACAAGACCCTCGAAGTGTAAGCACACCATACAAGCGTAGCCACCCTTCATTTACTACTATGGGAGTTCCAAAAAATAGACAAGCCAGTCCCATTGCAGCGAATGGAGAGGTGGCCATGTATGTGCTGTGCGCTTTCCATTCATGGCTATGGGGATTCTAAAAATAGAGATTGGCTAGTTTCAAAACTCCCAAAGCAGTGAATGGACAGCATACGCATTTGGCGGGCGTCGTTCTAGAGATGGGGACAAATCCCAGAGGTGGGACCTGCACCCATACAAATGAATGGGTCTGCGTGCAATACGCAAAAAAAAAAAAAGAAAATTCGAGTTGTACGTGTAACTAATACGGTCGTGTGAATGCACCCTATGGGTAGGTATGGGGGAGACTGATGAGTTTTGTCTAAAAGAAAAACTGTTCTTATAGCAAATTCAATCTTGGAAAGATTAAAGGGCCATTTCCAAACTATTTAAAAGTTCATCATTCCACAGTGAGAAAGATTAGATACAAAGTTGCTTCATTCAAAACTTTGGATCATAATGTATGGAGATCCGTCTCCCTACAGTATTAAAATGTACAGTCTTGCGAGACTTCAGTGAATAACTTCGGTATTTGATTTTTAAACTCAAAAACCACCTAAAAATTTGGATCTGAACTTGGCTTCGGTTCCGAGGTACCAGTTAGAACCGAAGCAGAGTTCAGATCGAAGTTTTAAAATGTTTTTTTCAGTTTAAAAATCAAATACCGAAGTAACTGACTTTGCCTCATCGGAGGCCGTACATTTTTTTATGCTGTACAAAAAAAAAACTTTCCCATAATAAAGATATATACAATTGAAAGAAATAGAAAAAGCAAAGAAAAACAGACATATTAGGTATCCCCGCATCTGTAATGACCGGCTCTAAAAAAAATCACATGATTTACCCGTCTAGTGAACGGCATAAAAGAATTTCAATAAAAACTGTGCCAAAACAGCTATTTTTTGGTCACCCCGCCTCGCAAAGTGTAATACTAATCAAAAAGTCGTAAGTATCTCAAAATGGTAACAATAAAACTTTCACCTCATCCAAAAGAAAACGAGCCCCTACATAAGACAAGCGCCCAAACAAAGAAAAAATAAATAAAAAAAAAAGGCTTTCAGAAAATAGCAAAATTCTAAAAACTGTGCCAAAACAGCTATTTTTTGGTCACCCCGCCTCGCAAAGTGTAATACTAATCAAAAAGTCGTAAGTATCTCAAAATGGTAACAATAAAACTTTCACCTCATCCAAAAGAAAACGAGCCCCTACATAAGACAAGCGCCCAAACAAAGAAAAAATAAATAAAAAAAAAAGGCTTTCAGAAAATAGCAAAATTCTAAAAACTGTGCCAATACAGCTATTTTTTTGTCACATTGCCCCAGAAAAGTGTAATACTGAATGATCAAAAAATCACACAGTTGAAACCAGAAGTTTACACACACACTATATACGTAAAAAGACACATATACGTGTTTTTCTTAATATCTGACACGAAATCAGAATAAACCTTTCTAGTTTTTGGTTAATTAGGATTACCCTAATTATTATTATTTGCCAAATGCCAGAATAATGAGAGAGAGAGAGAATGTTTTAAGGCATTTTTATCACTTCCTGCAATGTCAAAAGTTTACATACACTAAGATTACTATGCCTTTAATCAACTCTGGACTGCCCATATGATGTCATGTGTTTGGAAACTTCTGTAAGTTTTGTTGACAACATCTGAGTTAATTAGAGACACACCTGTGGATGTATTTAAATGCACACCTGAAACACACTGCTTCTTTGTGTACCATCATGAAGAAGTCTAAAGAAATCAGCCAAGAATTGTGGACTTGCACAAGTCCGGCTCAAACTTGGGTGCAATCTCAAGATACCTGAAGGTGCCTCGTTCATCTGTACAAACAATTATATGCAAGTACAAACAAGATGGGAAGGTCCAGCCATCATATCGCTCAGGAAAGAGCTGGGTTCTGTGTCCCAGAGATGAACGTGCTTTGGTCCGACATGTGCATATCAACCCAAGAGAAAAAGCAAAAGACCTTGTGAATATGATGGCAGAAGCTGGTAAGATTGTGTCAATATCCACAGTGAAACGAGTACTGTATCAACATGAGCTGAAAGGCCACTTGCAAATGCCCACAGGAACAAAGACCTACATTTTTGAAGACATGTCCTGTGGTCTGACAAAACTAAAATTTAACTTTTTGTCCATAATGAACATCGTTACATTTGGAGGAAAAAGGGAGAAGCTTGGAAGCCTAAGAACACCAGCATCATGTTGTGGGGTTGTTTTGCTGCAGGAGGGACTGGTGCACTTCACAAAATAGATGGCATCATGAAGAAAGAAGATTATGTGGAAATACTGAAGCAACATTTCAAGACATCAGCCAAGAAGTTAAAGCTTGGGTGGATATAGTGCTTCCAAATGGACAATTACCCGAAGCATACTGCCAAACTGGTTACAAAGTGGCTTAAGGTTAACAAAGGCCATCACAAAGCCCTGATCTCAGTCCTATTTTAAAAAAATTTATGGGCAGAGCTGAAAAGGCAAGTGCGAGCAAGGTGACCAACAAACATAGCTCAGTTACATCAGTTTTGTCAGGAGGAATGGGCCCAAATTCTGACCAACTATTGTGAAAAGCTTGTGGAAGGATATCCAAAAATGTTTGACCCAAGTCATACAGTTTAAGGGCAATGGTACCAAATATTAATAAAATTTATGTAATCTTTTGACTTTGCAGAAAGTAATAAAAAATGTCTTAAAACATTCTCCCTCTCATTATTCTGGCGTTTGGGAAATAATAATAATTATGGTAATCCTAATTGACCAAAAACAGAAAGGGTTTATTCTGATTTCATGTCAGATATTGAGAAAAACATGCATAAGGTGTCTTTTTATATAGTGTAAGGCCCCTTTCACACGGGCGTCATGTTTGACACCCGGATAAGAGGTGGGTGCGTTGCGGGAAAATGCGCGATTTGTCCGCGCGAGTGCAAAGCGTTTTAATGCGTTTTGCACGCGCGTGGGAAAAATCGGCATGTTTGGTACCCAGACCCGAACCCGGACTTCATCACTGAAGTTCGGGTTTGGGTTGAGTATCCTGAGTATTTTATTATTTTCCCTTATAACATGGTTATAAGGGAAAATAATAGCATTCTCAATACAGAATGCTTAGTAAAATGTGGATGGATCGGTTAAAATTAGAAAAATTTACTCACCTTATCCACTTGATTGCGTAGTTGCGATCTCTTCTGTCTTATTCAAGCATTAGCTGCTGGCTAAAGGACCTGTGATGACATCACCGAGCTCATCACATGGTCCAATCACATGGTCCATCACCATGTGATTGGACCATGTGATGTGACCGTCACCACAGGTCCTTTAGATGGCAGCTAATGGTGGAAGAAGACAGAAGAGATCGGCAACTACGCGATCAAGTGGATAAGGTGAGTAAATTATTTTTTTTAACCGCTTAATTCACATTTTACTAAGCATTCTGTATTGAGACTGCTATTATTTTCCCTTATAACCATGTTATAAGGGAAAATAATAAACATCGGGTCCCGTCTCTTAGCAACCTTGCAGGAAAATCGCACATCCGCAGTTGCTTACGGATGCTTGCTATTTTCCTGCAGCCCCATTCACTTCTATGGGGCCTGCGTTGTGTGAAAAACACACAATATAGAGCATGCTGCGACTTTCACGCAACACAGAAGTGATGCGTGAAAATCACCGCTCATGTGCATAGCCCTATAGAAATGAATGGGTCCGGATTCAGTGCAGGTGCGGTCACGCATTGCACCCGCGCGGAAATCACGCCCCTGTGAAAGAGGCCTAAGAGAGTATAAATAAAAATGTCAACTCTTCACACAACAAATGAGCCCCTACACAAGGCAATCGGCAGACAAAAAAAATATGGCTTTCAGAAAATGGAGACACAAAAACATGTTTTTTGTCCCCAAAAATGCTTTATTATGCAAAACTGAAACAAAAAAATAAAAACACACATTTATGAATGTTGCATCCGTAACGACCTGCTCTATCCTATCAGGTGAACACTGTAAAAATCAAAAGAAAAACTGTGCCAGAACAGCCATTTTTTTGTCACCTTGCCTCACAAAAAGCATATTATCTAGTGATCAAAAAAAGAAGCAAATTGGGTGAAGACGGGATGACGTAGGCTTGCTACATCGCTCCTCCCTCCGACCGCCCTACCCCGCCACACTATGCATGACACGAGCTGCTCTACCTGAATCGCGGGACGCACTTACCACCGAGCCCTCTCCATTCTACCAGACCGGACTCTCGGAAGAACCTTCTGTGCTTTTCCGCTTTGACCAATTGCTGCTTGCTTGCTACCTCGCCCGCAGACTAACCATCCATTTCTCTCCTGTTGCTTTGGTCTCCGCCGCTCCTTGCCGCCCCCCTGCTCTGATCTTCAGTTCCTGCTGTGACCTGGATATAGGTTTGAAGTATCGAATACATGTTGCCTCGTGTGCTTCTCTGCTGCCATGTTTGACCCTTCTTCCCGCTTGCCCTGTGTACTGTAATTATCTCCTCGATCTCCCTGTTTTGTGTATTTATTCCCCTGACCTGTCTGTGACTATTCTTGCTGTTTGAATAATATATTTCCCCCCCTGCCTCCTTGAATCTAACATTGGCTCTATGTTGGTTGTGGTGGACGAACGGTTGTAGCTTTTTTCTGCTTTCTCCCTCATTATAATAAGACTGCTGGGATTTGGTTGTTATGTTGGCCTTATTAGGGAGGAGATACCCAGAATGATAAATTAAAGAAGTAACTTAAAGAAAATCCAGAGAAGAAGAAAGGAGGATAAAGGGAGAGGAGAAAGAGGGGAAAAGAAAGGCGGGAAGGGAAAAAAAAGGGAAAAGATAAAGGGGAGAAGGGAATTAAAAAAATAATAAAAAAAAATTGGAGAGAAAGGGTTAAGGGGGGGGGGGGCAGAAAATTATATATATATATATATATATATATATATATATATATATATACATAAATATATATAGCTCCCAAGGAAAATAGGCGATCAGCGGAATATTCACTCTCCAAGTTGACAGTTTTTGAAGTCCCCAAATGTTAGTACCATAGCAGGACAAAAAGGAACAGATGAATTGAATACTAAAACAACTGTTCCATTTGGCGACGAGGGAGCATTAGATACTTGCACCAGAGAGGAGGGGGCGGAGAGAGAGGATGTAAATAATTTGTCCTCACTAAAGGAAATACTGACAGTGGTCAAAAAAAAAATGGGGTCCTGATAAGAGATGATATTACAAAGATAATAGACAGAGTGACAACTATAGAAAAAAAGGTGGGGGTATTGGGGAAATAGGTCAAAATGTTTAAAACTGAAATCCCCACGTTGAGAATGGAGGGCAATAATTTAAAAAAAAAGGTTGTGGAATTGGAAAATAGATTCCACGACCCTGCGATATGATAAAGGATTTATTATCGGAGAGGTTTGGAAGGGAGCATTACTCTCCATTATTTTATGTGGAAAGAGCGCATCGAGTCCCAGGGGGTAAATCAATCCCTGGAAGGCAGCCACGGACACTCCTGGTCAAGATATTAGTCTCACGAGATCAGGACATGATTCTGAGAAGGGCAAGGGAGTGCCCCCCTATTTTGTATAATGGTAACAGATTGTCCTTTTTTCCAGATTTTTCTAAGGATATTCAAAATCACAGACGGAGTTACACGTAAGTAAAAAAACGTCTCCAGAAAAAGGACATAAAGTACTTATTTGTTTACCCGGCTAAACTGCGGATAATCTTTAATAATGAGACCTATTTTTTTGACACACCGGACCTTATGGTAGACTTGCTTGATTGGAATACTATATAAGCAGTTATGGCGGGGACGAATGGGAGGAGGGGGGGAGGTTTTAGTTTAGAGATCTGTTACAGGAATGTGGTGGATCAAGAAGTTTGGGGTGGGTTAAAGTACTCGGGGTGGGTTGCGATGCGTCTCCTGTTGGAGGTAGGATGGCAGGAAATATGAGTAATTTTGTACTGGGGGAATCTATGGTTTGACTGATGTCAGTTAAGATATTAACTTGGAATGTCCGGGGACTCGGTGATAGGCTAAAAAGACAGGCGGTCACTGATCTGGTTCGGAGATACCTACCAGCGATTCTTAGTCTGGTGGAGACACATTTTACTCAGGGCATGATCCCCAGCCTCGGTGGGGGATGGGCCACCCAGATTTACCACTCCACTTATACTAACTACTCTAGAGTGACAGTATTAATTCATAAGTTGATTGATTTTACATGTTTGGCATCCTCTATTGATAAACAGGGGAGATATGTCTTTCTCTATGGAAAGCTCGTTGGTAAATTCAGCATTTTGGCCTTTGTCTTTATCCCTCCTCCTTTTTCTCTTTACATACTGAATTGCTTACTAACTTTTATGGATCAGTGGCCTGAATGTCTCTCCATAATGAATGGGGAAGTGTTATTAACCCAGAGACAGATAGGATATCCATGGGTGGGAATACTTATGCTTCTGCACAAGGATCACCATTGGCACGCTTCTGATAGGAATTGGGCATTGAGGGTGTATGGAGATTCTTGGCGAAGGGGAAAAGAGCCTATTTCTGTGTAAGTAAATCTGGAAATTCTATGTCCAGAATAGACTTGGCCCTGATAAATAAAAAACATTTGAATTGTATTAAAACGGATGAAATATGAGGAAAGGTCTCTATCAGACCACGTACCTCTTTGGGTGAAGTTATGTATGGCTGAAATTGACTTTAATGTAAGACCCCATTTAGATTGAATCCCCATTGGATTTCCATAATGGATAATCACGATCTGATAAAAAATTAGATCATTCCTTTTTGGGACAGAAATTATGGTTCAGTGAAGACCCATTTGGTGTGGGATGCATTCAAGGCCTTTATGAGGGCGGTCTTTATTAGTAACATTTGCAATTGGAGAAAACGTTATGGTAGGAAAGAGAAGGAATTGGAGGAAGCAGCATTGGCTGGAATGAACGAGTTTTCCAGGAATAAAACAAAAGAAACTAGGGGAATTATGAGGGAACAAGTCAAGCTTATTCTGATTTTCTCCTGGATAAGGCCCAGCAGAGGCTTTTCTTTAGAGGACAAAAATATTTTTATGAATCAGGTTGTCCTAGGAAAATGTTGGCTAGGGTGATCTCCAATCAGGAATATAGAAAAAAAAATATATAAAAAAAATTAGGAGATTCTTAGTATTGATTTCCCTGATGGTAATATTAATGAGGATCAGGATTGTATAAAGGAAATATTGTGAATTACTTTTTGAAATTATATAAATCCGATAATATTCTTTCAGATGAAGCGATTGATTAATATTTGGATACCATTTCTCTTTCAGTGCTTACGGATATTCAAAGAGAATCTCTTGAGGTGGACTTTTCTCTTCAAGAGCTGGAAGATGCAATCAAGGCTTGCTCAGGAAACCCTTCTCCTGGAACTGATGGATTCCCATATGAATTTTATCGCAAGTATAGGGAGGTTATCTCCCCCTGTCTTTTGAAGGTATTTACTGAGTCATTAGAGGAAGGTATACTTTCAGAATCAATGACAGAAGCTGTGATGATCGTGATTTTGAAAGAGGGTAAGGATCCCCTTGATATGGAGTCTATAGACCTATATCTCTTCTTAATACTGATGGTTAAGCTTCTCTCAAGGATTCTTGCTACAGGGCTCTCTAAGGTTATTCCATCAATTATACATCCTGATCAAAATGGTTTGATTCCTAATAAGGGTACTCATTATAACTTGCACCGTCTCTTCGCCAATATACAGTCTCATGGTGGGGTCTCCCGGTCCATCCTTTCTTTAGATGCCTCTAAGGCTTTTGATAGGGTGGACTGAAGATTCCTCTGGAGAGTGTTACAGAAGATGGGATTTGGTATCAGATTTTTTTATATGATGAAGATTTTGTATAGATCAGTCTAGTGCAGGGCTGGCCAACCTGCGGCTCTCCAGCTGTTGTAAAACTACAATTCCCACCATGCCCTGCTGTAGGCTGATAGTTTTAGGTGGTCTGGGCATGCTGGGAGTTAAAGTTTTGCAACAGCTGGAGAGCCACAGGTTGGCCAGCCCTGGTCTAGGGCGAGATTTAATATAAATGGCTTTCTTACAAGGAGTATTTCTTTGAATAGAGGCATCCATCAGGGATGACCTCTTTCTCCGCGCTTATTTGATAACTATATTGAGCCCCTTGCTGCTAGGGTTAGACAAGACTCCCAGATTGAAGGCTTTGGGGTATTAGGAGTAGAAGATCGCATTTCCTTATATGCCGACGATATTCTATTTTATATACAACATACGAATACTATACTCCCAAAAATTATCCAAATGGTTAACTCTTGGGGAAGCCTCGGGTATATAAATTAGTCAAAAACTACTCTTATGCCTTTAGATAGAGTTGAACTTCCCTAAGATGGGTCCTTAAATATTTTAAGGATTTCTGAATCATTTGAATATCTAGGTATAATAGTATCTCCTAAGATTCAAGATTTTCTACAGCTTAATCTTATTCCATTGATAAATAAACTGAGGTCCAAAATAACGATATGGCTCCGGCTTCCATTATGGAGAGCCGATAGAATATCCCTAGTCAAAATAGTGATTCTGCCCCAATTACTTTATATCCTCAGGAATTCCCCAGTGTGGATCGAAGATAAGTTCTTCAAATTAATTGAGAGAATTATTAATGATTTACTCTGGGGGAGAAAACGGGTAAGGCTAAAATTGGAGTATTTCTATAAGCTGATGGAACAGCGAGGGTTTAACCTTCCCTGTTTCAAGGGATATTTTATATCTGTACCGCTGTGGTTTTTCTGTGAATGGAAGAATAGCCCACTAATTAATTCCCAAAAGGATTATAGAGCCGCTGGGAAGTTATTCACTAACTCGTGGGGTACCATTAGAGACTGGCTGTGTATAAAGGGCTCTCTCTATAGGCCCCTCTTTGGTATAATTATCATTTTCAAGATCTAGATGAACTGGCTAGTGATCAGTATTGGCAAAAAAATGATATTTTTTATGTTGCACAAGTGGTTGGGAACAGTGATATACTTTTCATTTTTGGAGCTAACACAAAGAAAATATACTGAATTTATCCTTGGTTCAGGTATTTTCTGCTATGATCAGCATTAGCGAATGTAAAGAAAAAAGTGCTTTTTGAGATAGACAGATCGAAACCTTTGAATCACTTTATAGAGAATATGGATCAGAAGGTTAAGATTTCTCAACTTTATAAAGTTTTGCTTAAAACACAATTTAATAATATACGTTCTCTGGGACAAAAGGCTTGGCAAATTGATTGTCCAGGAATTTACCTCTAAAATTGTGATAATATATTTGGGAACTTAAGTTTAGTTTCACATAATTTTAATCACGTTTTGATTCAATTTAATATTTTGCACCGAATTTATATCACACCTCTATGGCTTAATAGAGGTCGTTAAGGGATACTTACTGTCCATTGTCCACGGGGTGATTCACCTGGGGTGGATCACTTGCAAATGTTTTGGTCATGTATAGAGATTAAACAATATTGGGGGGCAATTTATAATTTTATTACCTGGGAATTGAAAGTTGAGATTCCATTTACAGTGGAATGTTGGGTACAGAGTGACCTCACCAGGGTAGGATGTCAAAAATATAAAAGGATTCTATTGATCAAAATAATGTTTTTGGCGACACTTGATTGCTCAGGCTTGGTTTACTCGAAATACTCCAAGTATTATCATATGCCTAAACCTTGTTAATAAGATTAAGCGATATGAAAATATTTTATATAAGCAGAGAAATACTTAGGAAAAATAGATTAAAATTTGGGGAGAATGGAAGTTTTAAGGTTTTCCTGACTCTATTCGATAGGGGGGGGGGGGGATGGTAGACTCATCGCAAGGGAGAGGGTTGGTTGGGTAGGACTAGGGGGGCAAGGTTTATTAGGGGGAAAGAGAATATAATAATGTTATTGTTTTTATTGAACTGTATTATTTGAATTCCTAATAAAATTTTGGGAAACAAAAAAAAATATCTAGTGATCAAAAATCATATGTACCCCAAAATAGTACCAATAAAACTGTCATCTTATCCCATAGTTTCCAAAACGGGGTCACTTTTTGGGAGTTTCTTCTATGGTGGTGTGTCAGAGGGTCATCAAATGCCACATGGCAACTTAAAATTATCCTAGTGAAATGTGCCCTTCAAAATCTACATGTTGCTCCTTCCCTCCTGCACCCTGCCATGTGCCCATACAGCAGTTTATTACCACATATGGGGTGTTTCTGTAAAATAGAGAATCAGAGCTCATGCAGATGAACGCAAGGGCTCCATGCCCGTGCTGCGGACAGCTGTGTGCAGTCTGTGCTGTGGACCCATTGACTGGGTCCACAATCCACAAGATACCGCAAAACATAGGACGTCTTGTCTTTTGTGGTGCGGAGGCACGGACCTGAAAGCTCACAGAAGCGCTTCGTATTGCTTACGCAGGCTTCCGACCCATGCCTTCTAACAACCGGAGTACCCCTTTAAGCTTTACAAATGCAACTGTGGACCATAACACATACATATTATATAATATTATATGACCAGAAATTTTCTGCAGATTAATTATAAATAAATGTAAAATCCAAAGCTTACAAATTTAAAATTCTGAAAGATAAAGAAATTAATTAAATGGATTAAAACTAACAAAACACAAATCTGGAGAAGTATTATACATGAGCAAAGGCACGGTACAGTAAGTACTACCATACACTCCTGTTGCTAGACGTTTTTCAGTATTGAGTTCCGTCATAGGTGCTCAATACCGGAAAAACGTTTCACTTTTGTCCCCATTCATTCTTAATGGAGACATAACTGAACTGAACACAAAGGAATGCACCAAAATGCATTTTATTCCATTTAGTTGCGTTCCCAGACCAGACAGCAAACCGCAACATCTTGTATTTTGCTTTCCGTCCTGGGATACGGATGCAAAACGGTTCCGGCATTACCCCAATGCAAGTCAACGGTGACGGATCCGTTTTCTCTGCCACAATAGAAAACGGATCTGTCCCCAATTGATTTTCAGTGAAGTTAATGAAGGACTATGTTAAGGAGAATACAAACGGGTCCGTTCATAACGGATGCAGATGGTTGTGTTATCAGTAACAGAAGTGTTTTTCCTGTAAAAAAAAATAAAAAAATTATAAAAAAAAACTTGGGCTAGGAGCATGTTTCCTGCTGCGATCGAGCAGCAGGAACCATGTTCAAATGCTGAGGGGGGTCCTGTGACCCCCCCCATATCGGCGATCGCTGCAAACCACAGGTCAATTCAGACCTGTCAGCGATTTCTGACATTTCTGATCCCCGCGTCCTTTCAGAGGTGTCCTGCTTGCCATGGTAATGTACCTCAGATCAGACTTCTGCTAAAGGCAGAAGTCTAACCAGACTAGTGAAAAGTAAAAAATACAGTGCAGTACACTGTATAGTGTACTGTACTTTATTATATTGACACCAAATCTACTGGATCTTTGAGAAACAACTGGGTCTGGGTCAAAAAAAAAAGTAAAAAAGTGAAAAAAAAGTAAAAATAAAGTTAAAAATAAAAAAAACACAAATCACTGAATAAAAAAAATATAAATACACTACACATATTAGGTATCGCCGCGTCCGTAAAAACCTGCTCTATAAAAATATTACATGACCTGACCCCCTCAGATGAACACCATAAAAAAAAAGGTGTTAAAAAAGCCATTTTTTGTCATCTTACATCACAAAAAGTGTAATACCAAGCGATCAAAAAGGCGTATGCCTCCCAAAATAGTATCAAACTGCCATCTCATCCCTGCTCTATAAAAATATCACATGATCTATCCCCTCAGGTAAATACCGTAAAAAAAAAATTTTTTGTCACCTCACATCACAAAAAGTGTAATAAGCAAGCGATCAAAAATTGATATGAACCCCAAAATAGTCCCAATCAATCCGTAATCTCATCCCGCAAAAAATGATACCCTACATAGGACAATAGCCCAAAAAAATAAAAAAAAATATGACACAGACTATGGAGACATTAAAACATGATTTTTGTTTTGTTTCAAAAATTATAATATTGTGTAAAACTTAAATAAATAAATAAAAAGTATACATATTATGTATCGCCGTGTCCGTAATAACCTGCTCTATAAAAACAACACATGAACCAACCCCTCAGGTGAACACAGTAAAAAAAATATATATAAATACAGGGTCAAAAGCCATTTTATTGCCCTGATTCTGTAGTTTGCAGAAACACCCCATATGAGGTCGTAAACTACTGTACAGGCACACGGAAGGGCGTAAAAGGAAGGGAACGCCATATGGTTTTTGGAAGGTGGATTTTGCTGGACTGGTTTTTTGACACCATGTCCCATTTGAAGCCCCCCCCCCCCCCGATGCACCCCTAGAGTAGAAACTCCATAAAAGTGACTCCATCTAAGAAACTACACCCCTCAAGGTATTCAAAACTGATTTTACAAACTTTGTTAACCCTTTGGGTGTTCCACAAGAGTTTTTGGCAAATGGAGGTGAAATTTCAGAATTTCTATTTTTTGTTACCTTGCCTCAAAAAAAGTGGAATATAGAGCAACCAAAAATCATATTTACCCTAAAATAGTACTAACAAAACTGCTATCTTATCCTGTAGTTTCCAAAATGGGGTCACTTTTTTGGAGTTTCTATTCTAGGGTTGCATCAGGGGGGCTTCAAATGGGACATAGTGTCAAAAAACCAGTCCTGTAAAATCTGCCTTCCAAAAACCATGGCGTTCCTTCCTTCTGAGCCTTGCCGTTTGACCATACAGTAGTTTAAGACTACATATGGGGTGTTTCTGCAAACTACAGAATCAGGGCAATAAATATTGAGTTTTGTTTGGCTGTTAACCCTTGCCTGGTGACGTGAAAAAATGGAAAATGTTCAAAAAAAATCATTTTCCATTAACTCTTGTGGAAAACCTAAAGGGTTAATGACATTTGTAAAATCAGTTTTGAATACCTTGAGGTGTGGAGTTTTTAGAATGGGGTCATTTTTGGGTGGCTTCTATTATGTAAGCCTCACAAACCGATTTCAGACCTGAACTGGTCCCTAAAAAGTGGGTTTTTGAAAATTTCTGTAAATGTTCAAGATTTGCTTATAAACTTCGAAGCCTTGTAACGTCCCCAAAAAATAAAATGCCATTCCCAAAATTAACCATACATGAAGTAGACATATGGGGAATGTAAATCAATAACTTTTTTTGGCGGTATTACTATGTATTATATAAATAGAGAAATTGAAACTTGGAAAATTGCAAATTTTACAAAATGTTTGGTAAATTTGGTCTTTATTAATAGATAAAAATAAATTTTTTTGACTCCATTTTACCAGTGTCATGAAGTACAATATGTGACAAAAAAACAATCTCAGAATGGCAAGGATAAGTAAAAGCGTTTTAAAGTTATCACCACATAAAGTGACACATAGATTTTCAGATTTTCAAAAAATGGCATGGTCCTTAAGGTGAAATAGGGCAGTGTCTTTAAGGGGTTAAAAACGCTAGTGTAAAAGTAGCCTAAAACTGGCAACACAATTATTTTTAGGATGACTGAGTCATAAATGGCTAAATATAGCAGTGGCCAATGAATCCTTAGTTGTAACCAGCACTTTAAAATCATAATGTACAAATCTTCTACTTTATGAAAAGCAATTATGCTTTAGTGAAGCTAACCATGAAATTGTTGTGAATGAATGCAACTACTGACTGTGTAATAATTTTCTAACTAGCATGTTCGTTCCTCCATTGGCTGCCCTGTATAATGCCCTGCCTTTTTAATTTTCCCCACACCTCCTAGCCAGCACTCAATATCAGCCAGAATCCTTGCAAAGGTCCCCATGTCTTCCAAGTATGGAAGCCTATTTAGGCCTTGCCACAGGTAGGACTTCTGGTAAAATGCACGGTTTTAGGTAACTATTGCAGTATATTATTCTAGCTTATATGCACGGCCTGTAAAACAGGAGAACATAGTTTCACACTTCACAGATGAACTCACCATGCATTGCATGCCTTTGGTTGGTCAAGAGTTGCGCTAGAGCCCAGAAAGCGTCTTCTTCGTTCAGATACATGAGCAGCACAGCAGCAATTTGACTCATCCCCTGACAATAACTGACTTCCTGTGGAGTTAAGATACAGCATCAGTAGTCCCAGTTGCACACACCAGTATATAGAAGGTGTTGTTGGGAAGCAAAACATTTCTATTCATATTTTTATCACTGAAACATATTCTGCAGAGTGGCATAACTTGTGTTCACCCTTCTGCATCCCTTGCCCTAATGGGGCTCACTTACACATACAATATTCGATAAGAAGCCCATCAGTGTGCTTAGTACCTGGAGGAAGCCAACGCAAACATACCTCCAACATACAAACTGCACTTGTTGGCCCAAGTCTGATTTAAACTCACTCTGCAGGGCAACACTTCTTTCACTAATTTCTGAACCACTGTGCTTCCTAATTAAAGGGAAATGAAAATCAGACATTATGTAGTACATGGAAATCTGTTTCTAACAAAGCTAGAACCAGCCCTGTACTGCACATGGATCCAGAGGTTATCCCATATATTGCTCTGCTAGATTTATATCAAGCTGACAGCTCAAGGCGAGTGTCTTTTCTGCTGCAGCTAAGGGGGCGTGTCTATTCTGCTGCAGCTAAGGGGGCGTGTCCATGCGCTCCCTATCACAACTCAGGAGGCAGCTGAAGAATAAAACTGAGCATGTGCGGCAAGATCAGTGAGCAGGGCAAATAAATAAAAGATAAAACAAAGCAGGTGGAGCTATACATTTTACTTAATAACTGATTGGCTATGTTACATTTTTAATTATATGCAATTATGAAAGGATCCAGGTGCTGGTTTGAAAACTGTTCAATATTTTTCATGTGACATCCCCTTTAACACAGAGCTAAAATGGCTCTGTCCGGTAGAAGTGCCCACATTGGATCTCAAAGTCTTGTTCACAAAGATTTACAAAATTACTTGTGGTGCATATTTCTAAAATATCACCAGCACACCTGGTTTTTTGTTTTGCTTTATTTTGCGGACGGTTGTGCTGGTGATATGTCAGTAATATGTAATTAAATGTAGTGGAGCCACTGAGTTATTCAATAAAATGTATCTGTATAGCGCCACCTGCTGTTTGTTCAGCTACCTGCTGGAAAGCTGTTCAAGAGTACATTTTTTTTTTTTAATCATTTTATTCACAGGATCACTGACAGATTTTTTTCTGCAAGTGGCTCGAAGGATGTCCCTCACACTCTTGGGCTCTATCTAGCAAGTCTTCTTCTACCTGTGCACTCTACTTGTGAGTGACCACTGTAGCATCCAACCAGCAGCCTGCTACAGCACTAAGACTACTGCACTTTTCCTTTCCGGTATTGAGATCCGTCATTGGATCTCAATAGCGGAGGAAAATGCTCCAGCTTTGTCCCCATTCATTGTCAATGGGCACAAAAATGAACTGAATTTGCTCTCTTGAAATTGCTCTCTTGCTATTGTATTAAAAAAGTAAGCAGAATGTGCTCAAATAAATTCAACACACATACATTTATTAAGAATTAAGCAACCTGTTCCTGGCAAGAACAAATCAGCCAATGAGTCAGAAAGTGCACCAGAATGTATTCTGTTCCGTTTGGTTGCGACTCCATGGTGGATAGAAAACCGCTTCAAACTGCGTTTTTGAGTGCATTATAGAATGCGGAGCAAGACGGATGAGGCATGAAACACAATGCAAGTCTATGGTGCTGGATCCATTTTCTCAGACACAAAAGAAAACGGATCTGCCCCCCATTGACTTACAATGGTTTTACTGCCGGATCCGTCATGGCTATTTTAGAGATAAGACAACCGGATCCCTTTGGAAGCAAACGGTTGTATTATCCCAGGCATGTCCAAACTCCGGCCCTCCAGATGTTGCAAAACTACAACTCCCATCATTCCTGGACAACCTACAGCTATCAACCTACAGAAGAGCATGATGGGAGTTGTAGTTCTGCAACACCTGGAGGGCCAGAGTTTGGACATGCCTGTATTATCCTAACTGAAGCGTTTTTGCTGATCCACGACGGATCCAGCAAAAAGGCAGATGTGAAAGTAGCCTTACTGGATAGCAGACGGGAGGAGTTGTGAAACATCATAGTGCGAAGGAGGCACCTGAGGAAGCATCCATGAAAATTAAAATGTCTCTGTCACAGCGATGCCGACAATAAAATTATATACAAAAATATGTTTAAAGGGAATCGGTCACTTGCCCCAGGCCCTGTGAAGTGCAGTACTACATGAATAATACTGCTGCCCCTGACTCTGGACCACTAAGTGGTATGACCATGCTCGCCCCTGCCCCCACAAACCAGCACTGGAATACATTGAGCGGACTCAACCTGGAGTCCTCCACATTATACGTGCATCCTCATGAGTCCTTGTCATGTTTGCAGGTGCACAATGAAGGAACGGTGAGAGTATGGATACATAAATTAGAAAGCTGGAGTCAGGGGCAGCAGTACTATTACTGTAGTACTGCACTTCACAGGGCTAGGAGAGAGGTGACGGACTGTTTAAACTGCTTTCCAGGTCTCCTATATCTCGCTGTGAGCACGTCTGCAGTGTGAAAACTGCTGACAGACTCCCCTTGATTCATGCAGTATTATAAAAAAAACTATTACTGATAAACCTGTAAACACATACATAATGTGGGAGAAGAAACAAGGTCATCGTATTAAAAAAAGTAAGCAAAATTAGCTCAAATAAATTCAACACACATACATTTATTAAGAATTTAGCATCCTGTTCCTGGCAAGAACAAATCAGCCAATGAGTCAGAAAGTTTTAGAATGAAATATCGAAGCAGCAGTGATATTGTGGCGGTGTAAGTCCAGACGCCGATATTAGTCAGGAGATTGTCCTATGGTCTAGTCCTGGACACAAATGCAAGTGACATGGTTCTTGACTGGCATCAACTGCCTGGTTTTGACACTAAGCAATGTCACTAATGCCAAGGGATATCCATTCTGTGACTGTAGTACATTAGCATCTGTAGCTGCACACCACTATAAAGCCAGATGTATGTAGAAGAGATAGGTGACAACAGGTGGGATGTTTCTAAGCAAAGTGTCACAGGCTACACAAAATGGTATACATGCTGGCTCAAACTATCCTAACAAATCTCTAAGACTTTTTTAAATCTTGTCATGACATGAGAGCTTGTGGTCTGCAACAATATAGGATAATTCAGAATAGCGTCCAGCACAAAAGTAGTCCTGCAACATAATGTGATCCAATAGGACTAGGGATATTTCCGGTACCTAGAATACAGATACTCTACGTTTCTCTATGCAGTTGAACGGAATTATTATTCCATCAGTGCTCACTGAATAGTGACACTGTATAGATTGTATAACAGCACTGACTCCCATAGTCTGAACTATTATCTGACCCAGTAGCAGGCATCCTTTGCTGTAGTGCCACCTTTAGGCTTGTGCCTAATGGGATATATGAGAATGATAATTGTATATATACATTAGATCCATTATGAACTTACCGTATTGTAGACAGAATATGCTGATAATACATCAAACAAGGCCCTCTGCCTGGGAAGAAATAGTTATACAGTTATTCAGTGGACCTAAAACCCACTTTTTGAGGCTATACACAGTACATAAGGAAGAGACAGCACTAGACATCATTCCTCACATCATCTACAGACTTTTTCTTAAAGAGAACTTCCACACAACTTCATATAAATTCATAATACAATCGACCACAAGAAATTTTGTATTATATTTTATTAGCGCAAAATGTCTAGTTCTCAGGTTTTCATTTGTTAATCTCCACCCATCACAATTAATTGCTTTTCATTTTGAAAAATGCTTTGAATTCTGCCTCGAGATGGACCAACTCCACAGCAGGATCATCTTACACATGTCAATACAGGCCTATGCACAAGGGAGGGGTGAGCAGCAGCATGAGTGCTGCCATCTGTAATGTCCTTCATGATCCTGGAGCATGCTTCTGAGTAAGGCCTCATGCACACGACCGTTGTTTGTTTCCGCGTCCGTTCCGTTTTTTTTCACGGATAGGATGCTTCCCCATTCATTTCAATGGGTCCGTCAAAAAATGCGGATGTCAACCGTTTTTGTTCCGCATCCGTGGTCCGTGTTTACCTTCCGTCAAAAAAAAATAGAGCATGTCCTATTTTTTTCACGTTTGCGGACAAGGATAGGCATTATTACAATGGGTCTTCCAAAAAAAACGGATCTGTCAAAAAAAAGGTCCGTGATAACTCCAAAGGTGGGTGAGAAATCGCACTTAGGTAGAAGCGCTTCTACCTAAGTGAGATTTCTCACCCACCTTTGGAGTTATTACGGCGGTTTCGATAATCAGAGACAACAACAAGATGGTTGCGTGATGTCCGATTAAAATAACCGGGCAGTCTGAAAATACCTCAACTCCACAAATAGTGAGAGATCGAGACTCCAACACGTGGCACGCCGACAGTGGGGATTCGCACAGTGAGTTACCAGCCTCACGGAGGTAAGGAGGAATTGAATGCTAAACAGGTGGGACCCCACCGAAAATAGTGACATTTGCATTCGATTTTATTTTTTTTCCCCATAATCGGGGCATGGAATAATTGACCACTATTGAATGCGGTCATTCTTTTGAATATTTCTCGTTGGTAGATTGCGTATTCATTGCAGGACATTGCAGGATTAATGATGAGCTATATATCTAATTGCTCATTCCGTTGGGTATTACGCACATCTATTGATAAATATTGCTAGCATATATGGTGTGTTTAAAAGGCGATTTTTTGTCCATGAATTTTTTATCTATGAATTTTTTTATTTAGGAAGTTTTTATACATGTAAACTTTTTATTTGTATGGAAAGATTTTTTTCTCCTTTTTGAAGAAAAGGGGGAGAATAAGGTTCTTTTAAAATAAGGTTTTTTAAAGGAAGTAAAATTGTATTGCATCAGTGTGGAAATATATTTAATAAATGTTCAAGTGTTTTAATTCCAAAATATGAGTGCCATATCATAAACATTTTTTTACAAATTGATAAACTTGTATGCACTGATAACAGTGACACAAAACAATTATAGGGGGAGGCGAAGAGCTAAAAGCTGTGTAACACCAACAGTGTTTCTCCAAGTTGTTATAAACTGAATTTTTCGCAGGAGCCTCAAAAAGACAATTTTTTTTTTTTTTGCTTTTGAGCAGAGTCTAGAGCTGATGTTAATGTACAGTCAGTGTTTGATTACACCAAACAGATACTCCGTTTCATCACTTCGGTGGTTGCTACTCACTTGACTCCATATCGCTCCCTAAACATAATATGATTTCGAAATGTTCGGTTCACATCCAAGTCAATCTGTTTGATTTCCGTTGAATACATCTTGGCCAGCTCTTTCATTTTCTAAGGATTGGAAAAGCAAATGTAAAAAGGAGTGTTATACAGTTCATTCACTTTTCTTGGGCCCTCCAGTAATACAGGGGAGATAAGCCAATGGCAGGACAATAATGTGACAAGTGGTCTACAACAGTGAATTTCTAATGGATATCTTAAAACATCTTGGCTAGTATGGAGAATCCCTTTTTAAATTCAGCACCCCTAGTGATCAGATGAAGATACTTGCAACTACGCATCTCTCCTGCAGCTGTAATCAGTGGATGACCATGATCATGTCAAGTAGTCATGAGTATGAGCCACTTTGTAGCAGCTCTCTGGTCTGTGTAGTAGGCCATGTGGCAGGAGTTGGCATTTCAGAGAGACAGCTCTTTAAGACAGTGTTTTTCAACCACTGTGCCGGGGCACACTAGTGTGCCCTGAGATATTGTCCGGTGTGCCGTGTTCGTGAGCTCAAATTATTCGCGAATATTCGTGGTAAAAAAATCGCATGTGATTTTTTTACCACGAAAATTCGAGAATAATTCGAGCTCAACACTATTCTCGAGGTCGCAGCAGGTCTCGCGGGATATGAGAACATGCGCCCCGCGCGACTTGCACAGCAGCACTCGGAGGTGGAGCAGAGCCGGAGAAGAGACTGAGAGGGAAGGAGGACGGGACTCATCATCCAGAGCCAGGACAGGAGCCGGTAAGTAAGTTTATTCACAGGCACGCCAATTTAACTTCAAGCCAAGCACAGCACCACCCGGTCCTGAGATATGAGGAGAGGAGAGGAGAGGGGAGGCAGGGCTGGGAACTTGACAATGATAGATGAGCTGGCGGGAAAAAAGCCCTCAGCTCGGGATGCACCTGCTGCACTGTATCAGCGAAGATCAAAGAAATAATTTTTGTGTTTATTTCATTCCTATTTAAGACACTTTGACGAGAATTACTTTATATAGTCAATATAGGGCTTATAGGCTACAGAGTTTAATTTTTTTAACATTTTCTAATGGTGGTGTGCCTCGTGATTTTTTTCATAAAAAAAGTGTGCCTTGGCACAAAAAAACACTGCTTTAAGAGCTCTTAAAGACTAAGGGGGTCATTTATCAAACTGGTTGCTATGGGCAACTAAGTCAGTTCTACTTTACAGCAGTTTGATAAATGACCCCTTAAGTCTTTGTCAATTTTCCAAGTGCGTAATTTAAAAAGGTTGACCACTCTAAGCATAATGTTCACAAATGTGTGGCCAAGATTCACCTATCACTGGGAGGAATTATTGAATGTGTATTAAAAATAAACAGTGAATATGCAGTATATGTGAAAATGTCAGTTTCACACATGCATGGCTAGTTTCCTGGACATCCATGACCTGCACAAGACAATAGTCACCAGCCCAGGAAATTAGCACATGTGCGGTGTATTTTTAATGTTAGGCAGCATGTAGTCTTACCATTCTTGACCACTGTCTGGAAGCGGCATTCAGTATGGACAGATGTTTTTGCTAAGGGGCAAAAATAGGGCAGAATTTCCTCGATTCAAGTTTGTCACATATTTGCTAACATTTTACCTACAGTGGCCAACTCCTTTGACCCCAAGGGAAGCAACAACAACAAATTATTTGGGAGATTCAACATGTTTTCTCAGCAGAGAGATATTTACCTAGCCTTTAATCATACTACAGACTTTACAAGTATGACATTTCAGACAGAAATCCCTGCAGAAATAAGTCCATAATCAACTGTGGGGTGATTTAATTACGAGGATGCACTTTAGCAAAGAATAACTAGTGGTTAAATATTGTAACGCTTACATAGAAAGTGACCAGTTTATTGTTCTTGATACTCTTAACCCCACATGTGCATATTGTGGTGGACATTTTTCAGCAGTATTTCTAAGTCAGACCAGAAACGGGTACCACTAAAGAGGTAGAACTGTTACTAGTATACTTTGATTCCTGTAGCTTCCAATCCTGGCTTTCGCTCACAAGTAAAAAGAAAAATAATGTTGTAGAACGTGACCTTACAGGGATTGTCCCACCATAGGATCTAACCACAGGATAGGTAATAAGGATCAGTGGGAGTCCGACCGTTGGGTGATAGCTGAGTCCTGTACTCATCATCTCTTCAGCAGTCCTGCAGAGTTGAATGGAGCAGCAGCAAATATGCACAACCATCACTCTATGCACTCTGGAACCCTTTTCTCCATGATTGTGGGGTTCCCAGCAGCTGGATTACCACCGGACAGATGCTTAGTACCCATCCCATGGCTTATGTTCTTATGGTCGGACGTCTCCTTTAATGAAAACCACAAGATCTTATGCAAATTCATATTAAAATAAACTATCCTGTTCAGTCTGCACATGATTCTGGTACACTGTAATACATGCATCAGGAGCAATAATGTAATGAGACAAATCTTTCTGTTGCAATTTATACTGGTCCAATCCTTCACACCAAATTGCAGATATAAAGTATAGGACTGCTATTTAGGCAATTCCCTGGCGCTTAACCCATGTAAAGGCTAAACCACAAAATGCAACACAAATCTTAACCAATTTTATTCATGTGTTCCACTGTAAACCCCTTGCTGTAATGTTACCGTTAACTTAAGACTTTTGTAAAAATATCATTAAGTTAAAATCATCAAGCTTGAGCATGACATGGAAATAGAGGAACCTACCTCATATTTACCCTCATTCACAGACTTTGTCACTTCAACATCCAAAAGCAGTGACCATACCTGGCCCCTGACTTGCAAAGGAATTCCTTTATAAACTCTGCGGAACATCTATAGACAATATAAAAGTCATATAAAAATGATTGGCAAAAACCATAAAACCTATCCAGAACACATGTAACTGAAATTTGCTCTTTCAATGGAGATCTCAGAGATGTGTGTATGTTTGCTTACACATGTACATATACTTACGGTCAAACTGGACCACTAGTGGATCCTCTGATGAGTCCACCATCTTAAAGAAAGAAAGCTTCCCTGTCTGCTCTAGTAGAGCAGGAAGCACGAGAAGAGGCCGTCCAAATAGCCCCTGTCGCTCTCCTCAGTGTGCAGGAACTACACATGAAGATTCTGAATTTCCCTCACCCTCCTGCAGAAGCTTGTAGGCTACATGATCAGTGCACATAAGTTGGGACAAACAGGAGGGATAGGGAGGCTGCAGACACTGACACGAAACTGGTGGAGCTGACTTCCTGACAGACTGTAACTGCCTGCAGAAAAGGTAAGTGGAAATGTGTGTTGTGTTTATATATGTCTAGTGTGTGTGTGTGAGAGTACATATACACTCATTGACTTAAAAAAAAAAAACAACGCACCAAGACAGATACTTTAGATTGCTCCACAAATCAGCATGCAGTTATGAGTCAAGCCGATATGTAAAAAGCTACAGGTGCGGTAACCTGGGTCTTGTCTCATGAGTGTGTAAAAATGCTGCCCCCGCTTCCCTAAAAAAAGGCTCTCAGAGGATACTGTTGGGTAGTGTACCTCTTGGTGAGAAATCCTTGACTGTTAGACATGCCTCTACGACACAATTAAAGACATTTTGCCCAGTTGACAGACTTTAAGAGAGGGCACATCATTGGAGAGAGGTAGGATGATTGTTTCAACAAACTGCCAGCCATCTAGGCCGTTCTGACCTAGCTGCCAGAAAGAGTTTAGGAGCCATGGTTATGTGAGGGCATACCCACATGGCAATCAGGCTCTGGATAGCCCAAACCTTCAGTAGAGAGGATCACTTGATCCACCAACCAGTCATAAGTGGCACTTTCTCTACACACTCCTGTCTCTTCCCAGACCAATTCCAGGAACTGAGCAGAATGAAATTTGGTGTCATTGCACCCATTACATATCCTGTCTGGTTTGATTATGGAAGCATGGCGGTGAGTGCTTCCATTCTGCCTTTGCTGTGGAAAAACACACTGCCCCAACTTCTTGTGCGAGTATCTGGGGAGCCATCGCACATGATATTCAGTCATCCCTAGTAGTGATATGAGGGACACTAACAGCTCAGCGTTATGTTGTAGGACGTTCTGTGCCCACAGGTGTTGCCTCTCATGGCAGGGCTTCCAATCGACAATTTTTTGGAAGTTAATGGTCACCCCCATATAGGGTATAAAACGTATATCCAGGAATATCTTTGCCAGACTGCATCACTTGTCTTGGTCACCAGATTTATTACCAATCCAGCATTTATGGGACCAGCTGGGATGCCAACTTCAGCAACCTACTGCAAAATCTGTGAGCAAATGTGTCGCAGGATACCATCCAATACCTGCATACCTCGATACCCAACCAAATCTCATCTTGTATCCAGGCGAAAGGCAGCCCAACAGGATACTAGAGACTCCTTTAAATTATAGTTTTTCCCAATAAACCTTTTCTTTCACTCTAATATTGTAATCACTGCATTGCAGTCATACACAAAGTTTCATCTGATTCCAGCAGCTCCATCTTGGTGCATTATTTTTGTTGTTAGCAAGAGCACTAGTGTAGTTCAGTCTGTTGCACGGCCTGCTGGAGGAAGCAGCTGTGCCTCCACAAAATTTGGAGGGACTTAAAAACCAGCGTGGAAAACGTTTGTCTTTATAAATGTCCCCCATAATGTGTAGTTCACAGCTTTGTCATTAATTTACCAGGGGCACTGTGTTTAGCTGAATGAGAATCTTGTCCTAGTATAGAGGTGGAGAGCTGTTGGATGTCACTTGTGAGTCACTTAATGTGAAAGTTTATTTGTCCCCTGCACTAAATCAGTACTGTTCTGCTCCATGGCCCCGCAAAAAAAAAAAAAAAAAAATAGAACATATCCTATTCTTGGCCTCAATTGCAGACAAGAATAGGCATTTTGTAGGATAGCGGCAGCGGAAAAACACCACATTTGTGTGAATGTAGCCTTAAAAGCAGCATCTCCACGCATACCATCACCACTGTTCAGATTATACTGGCAACTGTAGCTTTACACAGTAAGGGTCTATTCACACGTCAGTACCTTTACCTTTCCAGATAAACGTTCAGTTTTTTTGCGGATCCGTTTTTCTGTACAACCTTCCGTTTTTGTACTAAAGTGCATCATTTTTTTTCAGGATCCGCATCCTGGAAAATAGGGAAACGGAACGGATTCCGTGATTCGGACAGCACCATGATTGGTGTCCGCATTTTTGCGGAGGCAATTGAAATTAATGGATCCGAAAAAACGTTCCGATTTAATTCGGAACGGAAACGAAGTGTTAAAACAGATGTGTGAATGGACCCTAAAAATCTATATAGTAGGGGGTTAACCTGGCAATAGGCTTATTAGACTACTGTGATGTCTTACACAACAGGCGTCCCACACCCCAAGTAGGGAAACTGTTAAAAAAAAATATGAATCGCATCTCTAAGGTAATCCCTCAGAATCAAGTCCTCTGAAGGACTCTACGCACCTCATTCCAAAACTGCATATAAAGTATTATAATTTTACGGACTACTGTGCACAATTTTTGTGTACCGATAGTTAGGCTCGGACTGGCCCACAGAGGAACAGGTGAATCGTGGACACCTAGTCCCTAATCCTATGTTCATATATTTAACAAACTACCCAGTTTATTTTTAAAGATACATCAGGTGGCTGAAATGACTTTGAGGAAGGAAGTTGCTATTGGGACCCCATCCTTAATCATCCTGCAGCTTCATGCTGCTGCCTGCCAGTATGTGAGATAATATTTGCATGTAGCTTTACAGTGGGGCCCCAGAAAGAGACACCCCAGTCCAACACTGCTGTCAGTATTTCAGTTTTCATACTGGCCAGTAAAGCCTAGCCAACAGGCTGACGTGCTGTATCGCACATAGCTTTTCAGCCGTGCTGCACACACCTTCTCACTGTTCCTGTATTTTGTCCACTTCTTTAACATCTTCAGCCACTTGTCCACACGCTCAATTTCCTGCAGTTTTTGCTGATCGTTTAAAAATAAAAAGTCAGATAACGAGATAACAACATATATAACTGTTGAAAACAACTTGTAAGAGCGAGACAGGCTAAAAAGTAACATCATATAAACAATATAAGTGCAGCAAAGGGAATCTGTTACCAGGTCTATTCTGCTCTATCTACGCATAAAGTAGTGACAGAGATCCCACTTCCAGCCTCGGGTCAATAAGATGGCAATATGCACTAGTTCCCACAAAACCAGTGATGCCGCACTGGGAAAGAACTGGAGACTTCTCAATGATGTATGCATCCATGGTATAGGGAGAAAGCTGTCAATCAGCTGCTGGGGGCTGAGGCAGCTAATAAATATGAGCTC
The DNA here is from genome assembly GCA_033119425.1 of Bufotes viridis. NCBI lineage: Eukaryota > Metazoa > Chordata > Amphibia > Anura > Bufonidae > Bufotes > Bufotes viridis. Next base: position 57,682,702 of record CM065598.1, read on the forward strand.
TCACTGGACATGATCAACAGTGATTTTATGGAAACTACTGCATATTGTTAAAGCGGCTCTGTCACCAGATCACTTCTATTAAACCAGGCACATAGCCTGGTAGGGGTGATTCTGCAGTTTAAAATAATACCTTCCTCCTCGCTGTTGGCGCCACCATTGTTGATAAAATCGTACTTTTATTGCTTTGCTGGCAGGCAATTTCGAGCACCAGGAGAGAGGCTTTTTCAGTACGAGCACCGCTTGTGATGCCTACCAACATCCAAACACCCCCCGCCCCCTCCCGTTGAGTGCCTGGTTTAAGGCCTCTTTCAAATGAACGATACAGATCGGCTCCAGATGTGTTCAGGATGTGTTCAATGAAACTCGCACCATTTTGCAAGCAAGTTCAGTCAGTTTTGTCTGCGATTGCGTTCAGTTAGGCCCCCTTCACATCTGCGTTTTTCCTTTCCGTCCTAGAGTTCTGTCCTCGGGGCTCTAGGATGGAAAGATACTGATAAGGATTATCCCAATGCATTCTGAATGGAGAGAAATCCGTTCAGGATGTCTTCAGTTCAGTACTGACAAGTTTTTTGGCCGTAGCAAAATCCGCAGCCAAAAATCCTGAAGACATGCTGCAAGGACGGTGCCAGAATTAATGCCCATTGAAAAGCATTAATCCGGATCCGACTTTAAGCTAAACGTTGTTTCGTAGCATTGCCGTATCCGACGTTTAGCTTTTCAGAATGGTAACCATGGCAGCCAGGACGCTATTAAAGTCCCGGCTGCCATGGAAAAGAAGCGGGGAGCCGGGTGAGAAGCTACTTACCGTCTGTGCGGAGGCCGGGGCGCTCCTCGATGATGTCACCGGGTCCCTGCGTCACATGGTTCACATAGCTATGTTATGTGAGCAATGCGCCGTATGGATCTACGGCGCATTGCTCACATACTGTAGCATAGCTATGTGATCCATGCGACGCAGGGACCCGGTGACATCATCGAGGAGCGCCCCGGCCGCCGCACGGAAGGTAAGTAGCTTCTCACCCGGCTCCCTGCTTCTTTTCCATGGCAGCTGGGACTTTAGTAGCGTCCTGGCTGCCATGGTTACCCGAAAATCGTACTTTTATTGCTTTGCTGGCAGGCAATTTCGAGCACCAGGAGAGAGGCTTTTTCAGTACGAGCACCGCTTGTGATGCCTACCAACATCTAAACACCCCCCGCCCGAAGGGTTTACAAACAACATCTCTTAGCAACCCATCAGTGAAAAACGCACTGCATCCGGACTTGCCTCCGGATCCAATGCGTTTCTCACTGAAGCCCCATTCACTTCTATGAGGCCAGGGCAGCGTGAAAAATGCATAATATAGAACATGCTGCATTTTTCACACAACGTGGGAACTGATGACTGAAAAAAAACAAAAAAAACGCTCATGTACATAGAGCCATTGAGATTAATGGGTCAGAATTCAGTGCGGGTGCTATGCATTCACGTCACGCAATGAACCCGTGCGGAAAAATCGCTAGGGGTGATCTGCTGACAGAGACGCTTTAAGTAAGGGCTTTTACACAGGCCAAGGATCAGGACAATTGTTGGAGAAGAACCTTAGCTTGAGGGCATTTTCATGATTACTGCACCAAATAAACGCTCACTTGTCAGGTAATCACATCTTTTATGCAGCTCCTAAACTCGTTTGTTGGCAGCACTGTATTCTTTAAGGAGGGATGCGCTGCAGACAATGAATCTATTGGATAAACGACTACAGTAGCGCTTGTTCATCCACATGCAGAGGGGATGATTGCTGCATGTGAATGCAACAGAACAAACATGTAAATGAACGCTAGAATCAGGCTCTGTCACCATTTTATCTGCCCCCAAATAGAGTAGCATAGGGCTGTACTTCTGCTCCATATTCCAGCTGTACGTTTGTACCTGAAAACCACTGCCTCGGGTTGGAAAAAATCTATTCTTCATTTTATTACAGTACATTGGACCTATTTACTTAGGTTTGCTGCAGATTCAATGGATTCCTACTAAGAAGTCTGGATAATTAACAAAAAAAAACAAAAAAAAACAATTTAAATGATAATTTCAGATCTCCCCTACCTTCTCCTCTACAGTAGTTCGTGAAGGCAATTCTTTCTCACTACATAAAATCAGAAGAAACAAATATATCAGCTGATGGGTTATACTGCTGTGAGATCACGTGAACATGAAAGACTCCTACTTTGGGAAGAGAGCGATTATTCATACTTAGGAGAAGTCTCCATCTTCCATCCGATTTCCATAAGCAGTGTCAGCTGAACCTAAATCTCGAGGGTCAGCAGAGCTCTGTGTACATTTACACACTATCAAATGCAGTGCAATCTGTAGGCAGCATGTTATAGAGCAGGAGAAGCTGAGCAGATTGATATATACAGGGCGAGTCAAAAGTCTCAGGGCAGCTTTTTATTTCAGAAATGAAAGGGAAAATGAAATATCTGAATACACCAGCAAGTAATGGGGGAGGGGTCCTTTTAGGCTATGACCGGAACATGGCCGCCATCTTAAAAGCTATCAGATTTGATGAAGGGCAAATCTTTTCAGTGGAAAAGGGACCACATAGCATATCAAAGACCAGAATTTTCTCCAAAATAGATTGCCACAATCAAATTGGCAATATCTCTTGTGGTTCAAAAGTGATCAACACAGAATGTTCAAAAAGTCAAAGTTCTTTGTTCAGCACCAGGGACAACACATTGAACATGTCAAATAGCTGTGCATCACAGGGAACATTCCCAGTTTTTGTTGCAACTTTGTGTTGATAACTTTTGAACCACAAGAGATACTGCAAATCGGACTACAGCAAATCGATTTCTGAGACAATTCTGGTCTTCTGATATGCGACATGACCCCTTTCCCGTTGGAAAAATTTGCCCTTAACGCAACATGGCGGCTTTCAAGATGGCGGTCATGTTCCAGACAGTCTAAAAGATAGGCCCCCTTCATCTATTACTTGCTGGGATAAGCAGATATTTCATTTTCCCTTTCATTTCTGAAACAAAAGGGTGTCCTGCAACTTTTGAATCATCTTGTAGTTGATTCACTGCTTTTTCTGAGCTCAGTAACCCAAGTGGGCAGTCTTCTCAGCGACTGATAGCATTCAGTGCACAAGTGAGTATACACAGATAGCTGTCAGTCACAGGACTGCCCACTTGGATACAGAGTTCAAAAAGAGCTAAGATTTTGATGAATAAAATACAAATTTATAAAATTCTATATTATCTGCTCAGCTACTTCTGCCTGGAGATTGTACTGTATTTCACAGTGACAGTTTCACATTAAAAAGCTACTACACCAGATATTCTTTAGAAGTATGCTACAGCAATAATGTACCGCTTTATCTTCGGTAAACCTACAGTAACATTGTATATTGCTGAAACTGCTATTTTCTTTGATGGATTTGATGGTGCGAGGGATTTGTGTTTTGATATATTTTTATACTGGAGCTTTGGACAAGTCGAGGACAATTTTTTTCTTGGGATTGCTTGCAGTTACAGTAATAATCTGTGAGCTATAGTAACAGGTATATACAAACATGGGGCGGATTCTACAGCAGAAAAATACCCAACACAATGCAGATTTCTTATGGATTTGCTGGAAGAAATCCACAGCATAAATTGACATGTTGTGTATTTAAAATTCGCACCACTGGTGAATTTACACTGCAGATTTTTTTTACAAGGTGCGCTTAAAGAGGACCTTTCATGACTTCTAAAGATATTAACTAACGATGCTCACATGGAGAGCGGCGCCCAGGGATCTCCCTGGACTTACTATTATCCCTGGGCGCCGCTCCCTTCTCCCGGTATAGGCTCCGGTTTCTTTCCTCACAAAGTTATAGTAGGCGGGGACTTGGTTATAGTAGGCGGAGCCTGCCCTTCATCTCCTTCTCCCCGGCTGTAGCGCTGGCCAGTCGCAGCGCAGAGCTCATAGCCTGGGAGAATAAAAACTCCCAGGCTATTAGCTCTGCTCTGCGATTGGCCAGCGCTACAGCCTAAGAGAAGGAGATAAAGGGCAGCCTCCGCCTACTATAACTTTGTGAGCACAGAGACCGGAGCCTATACCGGGAGAACGGAGCGGCGCCCAGGGATAATAGTAAGTGCAGGGAGATCCCTGGGCGCCGCTCTACATGTGAGCATCGTTAGTTAATATTTTTAGAAGTGATGAAAGGTCCTCTTTAAGATTTCTTAAAATCTCATCCACTTTCTAGGTTTCTTGAGTCAAATGTTTTGATACTAAAGTTAATTTGAAGGGTTATTCCATTTTTTAGAAGTCATCCACTATCCTACCACTGGGACCCCCACCAATCAAGAGAAGGGGACCCCATATCTACTAAGGATAGGGGATTACTTCTAACAACCAGAATACCCCTTTAATGGCATTGTTTGAACAACATATGATTAACAAGTCGGCAAATTATGATAGGCTGTCAGGAGACCACCCCTTCACTAGTTAGTGTTGAGGTGGACTATTCTGAAGCAGCCTGGGGGAAAGAAAGGTCTGTTCAACCTCCTGGACAACTAGGCCCAAGTTCAAAGAACCATAATCTCTGAGCCTACAACTGCGCAGAAGGCAGACATGCCACAAGAGGACTCCGGAAAGAAGGAGAGAGACAGACATCTAAAAAGTTATAGAACCCACAAGGCCATGCACTGGACTCAGACAGCAAAGTATTGTGCTCGTTTATGGCAGAAACGCTTTGCTGCTGGGGAGGGTTATATTGCAGAAGTATTCCCCACAAACTGAGGTGGAATGGCCACCTGTCTCTTAGTTTTGCAACCCTCAGTCCAGGAACTGCAGAAGTATTAGGGGGGTAATTTATCAAACTGGTGTAAGGTAGAACTGGCTTAGCTGGCAATAGCAACCAATCAGATTCCACCTTTCATTTTGGACAGCTCCTTTGGAAAATGAAAGGTGGAAGCTGATTGGTTGCTATGGGCAACTAAGCCAGTTCTACTTTACACCAGTTTGATAAATGACCCCCTAAGTCCTTCATTTTTCATTGATTCGTTTTTCCATCACATCATACACTGCTTGTTTCCTTGGTTACGACCACCCTGCAATCCAGCAGTGGTGGTCGCTCTTGCACACTATAGGAAAAGGCACCGGCATCTTTGGTGGCCGCCTCGTATCTGCGCTGCAGTGGTGCCCCAGTGGTGCCACAACTAGCAGTGTATAATGCGATGGGAAATTGAATGAATCAAGCCAGCAAAGGAGGCAATATAAACAATCACCATACATTAGTAAGTGCCTTGTATTAACTATCACTACATGATAAATGCAATTTGCTGAAGTGAGACAACCCCTAAAAACAAGAACCAAATGCATGCATGCGGTTCTTCTGAGGGACTGCAAAGTGTCCTTACAGAGAGGGAGTTCCATGAGTGTTGCTGTTCATACGCTGCTATTGAGGGAATATTGCACTGTGACATACTGTGGAACTGTGCCTTTTGCTGCTATTTGTACTACAATCCCTATCATCAACATAGTAAAGACAGTTTATTTGTTGCAAACAATTGGCCTGATTATTGTCTCCATCATTCAACGTCATGCCTTGCATCCAGCAAAACATCCAACATCAAGGGCAACCCAAACACTGGGCAGGAACCCCGATATCAGGGTGTGCACCGAGGGAGGACAGGGTGCACCCTCCAGTCACTGAGTACCATAGTGGAGATCACCATCGTGATCTGCGAGTACCACCACCACCACCCTCTGGGCCACAACTACCTCTTGCATCCTCAGAGCACTCCCTAGCGCGCTTCAATAGCAACCAATCACACCAAAGCTTTCATTTTTCCAGAGCAACTTTAGAGAGGAAAGTTCGACCGTAAGTGGCTGCTTATGGGCGACAAAGACCGTTTTACTGATAGGAAGTTTTGATAAATCTGATCCCCATAGTAGTTTTGTTTGGCAAAAGTAAAAATGCTGATGCAATTTTAAAAAGGCACATAAAAAAAGCTTTTTTTTTTTAAAAGGAGTAATCCCATCTGTGACATTGATGGCTTATTGCTAGAATATGCCATCAATCTCAGATAGCCTGCTCCCATCTCCAAAAGGGGCCCCTGAAGTAAAGCTGAGCGCACAGCACACACCGCGTGGCTTCACTGATATGGGACTGCCAGCGCTTGGTTATTTTCAGAACTCGAAGGACTGCTCTCCCTTCACTTTGGGGGCCCTGTTCTAGAGATAATAGGATCTGACATTGATGGCATGTCCTACAAATATACAATGTGTCCCAGATGGGAAAACCCCTTTAAGATCTTTATTTAACACACAAGCCTTGCTCTGCATGCATCACGCTCGGCAGGCTGTCCTGACAGCAGTTACCACCTGAAAATTACAGTCCGACCTATCTATGAACAGATACCATTAAACTGCTGGGATGTACTTACTGTAAGAATCCAAATCTGTCAGTAACTTTGTACAGTGCAAAATCAGCATCTTCCCATGGGTCAATTTCAGCACCCGGCTGCTTTCCCTGAGAAAAGAAGGTGAAAATCATCAGAATGTGTCCTTATGGTTACACACTAGAAGGTTTGGTCCTGCAGTTTTAGACAGCGAGGGCGACGTCGCATTACACACAAAAATGGCTGAATATTTTGTGAAGACAACCCCTATCCAAATGCCCTACAAATGTATATGGACATCATAAAAGACCTCCTCACCCCTCTATCAGTCAGGGCAGAGAACCACTCTGTAATACTACATTTCCCCTTAATGGCTGCTCCTGGGAAAGTATAAAATAATGGCTTCCTTTAACTGGAACCCATCACTAGACGTGCAGAGGAAACTAAGACCATGATGCCACGGTGATTGTTAAAATTGGCCATTTCACTATGTCACAGGTTTCCCTTCAAGAAAAAACCCGTTACCCTTCTAAGAGGATGGAAACCATACAAAGAATGCAAAGCTTTATCAATAACACTAAAACATTCAGACATATCCAAGAGCCTGAAGCACAGCACCAGATACATTGGCAGCGATCATTTCTACAAATATTAATGGAAGGCCTTCCGTCTATCACGATGGCCGCAAGCACCCATTTATATCAGTAAATTCTGCCACAACCATTGAAAACCATATCAAGCTTGTCTACATGTTACTGCAGGGAACGATAGGAAAACGGTGGTGTCCCAGCAGCTGTCAGGCCGCACTCCTGACCGCATCTAGTATCAGGTATAAAAGACTCGTGCATACCCGCTCATATTTGCTGATTATGTCGGCTCTTTCCTGTGCTATTATAGCTTCAATGTCTTTCTTCATGTCCGAGCCTGAAAAAAATAATTAAAGGTTATCATTTTATAAAAATGTGCGTCTACACTTTACAGATGATACTGCACCAATGGTCACTTGAATAGGAAGGAGCCGTCCCATAGAAAAGAATGGGACGCTGAGATATAATTACACCTGCTCACCGCTGCGATGTCAATGGCAAGCAGATAATCAATTAAGGCAAGGCTGTACTCAAAAGGACCACGACCTTCTCTTCACATAGCTGACCAGCAGTGGTGCTGGGTATCAGACCCCCGCCAATCTGATATTGATGACGTATCCTGAGGATAGGTCATCAATATAAATAAAGTGGACAACCCCTATAACGTTTACACTGTAGGGGAAGGAAAATATGTTCCTATGTGACATATATTATACCTGTTCAACCCCAAGGAGGGCAAGGGGAGCAGCAGTTCTTCTATGAACTGTAATCGGAACCCCCTTGAGACTTACAGTACCAACCAGTTATCTATATGTTCTGCCAATTTTCTACTAAGAAAGTTTGAGGAAAAAAATGGAAGGGCTCACCTGGCATGATTTTTTCATACTGCTTTGGGGGATGTTATTAATGAGTCAGCGTTCCCAAATTTGATGGGACTGTACAGAATTTTCAGTTGATTGCCTAAATGCCCCAAATTTACAAACAGACAGGAGGATTGGATGAGCTACAAGACAATGCCACCAAAAGGAGGGTTTCCGCTATAACTGACAACCCCTGCAACACGGACTAAAGCACCTCATCCCACCCATTTTATTGCCCATTTATTGTAGAGAAGGATGCTAGGAATATCTTTTAGCAGGTTTTAGGGCATACTCTACTTTTTTATGGCCTTACAACTTCTTCTGTATCATATAAAGTACTGTGCAAAAGTTTTAGGTAGGTATGGAAAAAAGCTGTAAAGTATGAATGCTTTAAAAAAAAAAAAAAAGAAGCACAAGGAGCCCACAGACACGGCTAATATAAAGAAATAAAAAATAATGATCAGCAGAAACCTTATTACTAGGGAGAACATACAAACGCCATGTAGCGAGTGCTCAACTGTATTCGCTAGGGCTAGCACATTACCAGCCAGTGCACAGGGATATACAAGGTAATCTAACATCCCAGCACCATTTGTGGTGCCGCGTCTACTCCGACTATATGAGTGCACTCACTCACCTATCCTATTGGTCGTTTGGCAACTAAACATCTATGTCAGTTTTTAGGCTTATCTTAAATGGGGCTTTTATTTTAACATTAGGCTACCCCCCTCCCCCCTTCTAGATCGACATACTGTACATGTAGCCTTGATTTAATTTTTTTTTTTTTTAAAAACAATATAAAAAAGGTGTAAAAGGTGTAGGATGGAATATATCATACTGCCATAAATTGGGCTCCAAAAACCCACAATCCTAATATGGAAAAACAAAAGACAGATTCACAACTGAAAAATGGTAGGTTGAACGAACACCCAAAGTACATCATCATCTAATGTGCAGAAAGGTCCCAAAGGGGGACCGAACCAAAAAACACCAATCCAAATGTGACAATAATCTGACAGTACCAACCAGCACCTCAAAACCCTGTTTGTGGGGACTAAATGGCATTATATGTAGAACACGTGGGACAGCTGCTAAATACAACAGCCAATGAGGAGGCAAAGAATAGGTTGTATTTACTGGTATACCTGTGTTACTGATCATCCACAAGCCCATGGGTGCACATGTTAAAGGGCATCTGTCAGCAGATTTGTACCTATGACACTGGCGGACCTGTTACACGTGCACTTGGCAGCTCAAGGCATCTGTGTTGGTCCCATGTTCATATGTGCCTGTATTACTGAGAAAAATGTTTAATATATGCAAATGAGCCTCTAGGAGCAAAAGGGGTGTTGCCGTTACTCCTAGAGGCTCAGCTCTCTCTGCAACTGCTGCTCCTTCTCCACTTTAACAGGGCCAGACAGGCGTGATGACATTTACACTGCTGGTCCTGTCAATCAGGTGCAGAAGGCGAAGCACGGTACAGTCCTCCAGCTCCACACCGCTCAGCTACAGGCACACGTATCCACCACTGATGAACAGTCTGGCTGGTCTATGCTTGTTCAGATGCCAACACAGAATTACTGCGTTGTGAACTGCAACATATGAATGTCAAATATACACAGTGGTTTGGGTATTTCCCAAGTTCCCCTTTTTCTCCCAATCTGTATCATCAAAATGCAGAATCCAGAAACTTCAGACCAGAAAATAGACATTGAATGTTTAAATACCTCCGTCTCGGAATCTTTAACCCTTGAAATTGTTGCTGTCATGGCGCTATATTAGGTGCAGTCGTATGTGCAAGTCTCATCTTTGTTGTTTAGAATAGAACCTTTCTCCCACTAAAAAGGAGGTCATTATCCCAAAACCTCGGCTGTGGAAACAGCCCAGGAGATGTGGTCTAACATACTTATACTATGTCTTGATTTATTCAAGAAGAGTCAGCCTCTAAACAATGTAAACATTTTGCAGCTTGGCTCCTTCCCACTTTTGAACTGCACAGTAAAGGAAGTCGTTCGAATGAATTTTTAATATACATAGACTTACAACAGACACAGGGAAACCTGGAACGGGAAGTAAAATAAAAATAAAGGGGGACATTTATATTTTTGTATAGTTTTTAAATCTGTCTTTGCTTTGTGTGTGTGCTCCAAATTTATGAAATGGCGCAAAAGTGATTGTAATATGGTTTACACCTATATGTGTAAAAGTACGTTGGGAGGAAAGGGGGTTGCCTGGTGTGGAGATGCAACTTTTGCCAAAGTCGTACATGGTAAATTTAGCATAATTCAGGTCTGATCTCACTAGTATCCCTTAAACATAGACCACTTTGAAAACTGGCGAGTCCCACCAAATGTCGCAGAAAACATCACAATTGAAATAGCTTGCAACATTTCTCAGCCACAAATGCATGGACATAATGGGAAAAGGCCTTGGTAAGAGTGGTGCCAAAAACCCAGTGGTCATCTGGCTCCGCTCCAAAGATCCTGTGTGCAGATGGGAGAAACTTCTAGCAGGTCAACCATCACTGCAGCACTCCACTCCACTTTATGGCTCAGTGGCCTGTAAGAAGCCTCTCCTCAGTAAAAAGACACATGAAAGCTCATCTGAAGTTTGCAAAAAAAAAAAAAAAACACCTAAACGACTCTGAGAGAAACAAAATTATTTTGTCTGATCAAACTAAAAGAGAACTTTTGGCCTCTATTCTAAGCATTTTGTTTGGAGGAAACCATACATTGTTCAACATCTGCCCAAATGCATCCAAACATTGAAGAACTGTGGTGGCAGCATCAGGCTGTGGAGTGTTTTCCCAGCAGCTGGCTGAAGGGAGAATGCTCCATTCAACTTTTCCTCAGCCTCAAAGTACAGAACGTTCAGGAACTCCCACTGGGACAATGACCCTAAGAACACACCCAAGACAACGCATGAGTGTCTGAGGGACAACTCTGAATGACCTTGTATGGCCCAGCCAGAGCTCGAACTTGAACCCAAATGAATATGTCTGGAGAGACCTTAAAATTACTCTGCACTTATGGTCCCTAACCAATCTGAAAGAGCTTGAGGGGATCTAAAGAGAACAATGGCAGAAAATTCCCAAATCTAGGTGTGAAGACCTTGTAGCATTATACCAAAGTACTCTGGAGGCTGTAATCACTGCCGAAGGTGCTTCAACTAAGGCATTCAGTGTAGCATGATGGGGGAAAACAAGGCCGCAACATAAAATGTGAAAAAAAGTGAAAGGGCCTGAAGACTTTCCACATGCATTGTATATTTCAGTATTTTAGTCTGGAAACAAGTCTCAAATCTACAACTCTCGTATCTACTCTTATAGCAAGTTCAGACTTTTCTGCCTTACCTTGTCTGATAGCTGGAATCTCGTCTTTGGTATGTCCAACTATTGGCTAGTAACATGTAGGAGGAGATGAAGTAGAAATCTATCTGAGCAAGTTCATATTTTATCTGCTTGTCTATGGTAGAACACCTTGTTAAAACCTTGCGTTCTTTGGGGTTTAATATTTAGTTTCATGGTGATCTTGTGGTGACTAGGGCAGGCCTTCTCAATCCTTTTCTGCTGGTGCCTCAACAGCTAGAATGTGGTGATGCCTGTGCCTCACTATAGGCCACAGCTAAGGGGACATTTTTAAAAATTACTCCAATTACTCCAAATGACTCTAATTATCTTAACAGGAGCTCTGAAAAATGAAAGGTGGAAGCTGATTAGTTGCTATGGGCAACTAAGCCAGCTTTCTTTTACACCAGTTTTGATAAATCCCGCCTTATATCTTGACCTTATCTAATCATGTCACTATGTGTGAAGCAAGCATACTCACAGCAAGAGAGCTCAACTTGGACAAGATGACCAAAATGGACAAGGCCAGGATTTACATTCTTAGAAAGGAACACTGAAAAAAAATGATATTAAAATGTTATGCCTACGTAGTAAGGTCCACTATAAGCTGAACTATTAGCTACTCAAAAAGCAAATGTAACATTTCACAGCCATCCAGAATCTTAGCATGTAAATGGTTAAGCAGGACCACACTTTGAAGAGGGGGACAGAATGAATCATTGGACAGAAATGTGTGTGGGATGATTCCCAATGTGAAAGTCTTTTACGGACACCAGAAGGGGTGGGGATATAAACAGGCTGACTTTCATCTCATTTGTGCTTATTGTGCAGAATACAATTCTCATGACATAACCAGCTATGTTAGAAAACTTGTAACTGGCAAAAACCACAAAAATCTGACATGTCTCGCAGTAATTTAAAATGCAAGGGGAGAATAGGTATAACTGTGTGTGTACACACTATAACAATAGCGTTCCTATCCATGATCAGATGAATATTGAATATTTGTATTTTTACATTTACAAAAATGAAAAGACAGTAAAGTAAGAAAGAAAAAAACAAACAGTTGTTACAAAAAAAACTCCACTCCCTCCCCTTTCAAGAGACAGATCATGGTACATGGATAGCAATTTGTGACATACAACATCCCAAGGTGTAAAGACCAGTACAATATTTAGGAGATCCTAGATGCTATAAGCAGGTGAGCATGTACCTCCCAGCAACTGGAAAGCAGTAGAATCAAGAGAATCTGTTGTTCCCACCTATAAGGTTGCATACATCCAAATTTCAGTCTTCCTTTCACATCCCAAGTGTACCCTCCATAAGAGGGCAGGTTTCATACGTCCTTAAGATGTGATATTTAGAAAGGACTGGAAAATATGAAGCTTAGAGCCAATTAACCATTGACACGGAAGATGAGGTGTGTCAATCCATCACCCCCAAACAGCGTCAAATTCAAAGGAAAGCTTTGCAAAAGTAGGCATATCTTCGAAATAGCCCTCATGATTTCCCCAGAATCGCAAAAAAAGGTTAAGAGGATATGGGATGATATATCCAATATTGGCATAATAAATTCACTCTGCAACTGCTGAAATGTTTTAAACACCTTGTTCACATGTAACTGAGCCAAAAAGTAGTCCTTTCTTTTCCCGTGGAGAAAATCTCTCCAAAGATTTCAGGTACACATAGATTTTTTTTACCAGGGGTGTAAGATTGTTAGTACCAGACATCTTAAAGTGGTTTTCCTAAATTGTTATACTGATGACCTATCCTCTGGATAGGTCATCAGTATCTGATCAATGGAGGTCTGGCACCCGGACGCCCACCGATCAGCTATTTGAGATGGAAGCGGCCTTCTCTCTGCTCTTCCTAGGCCAGTGACGACACGTTCATGTGTCACATGGCCGAGGCGCAGCTCAGCCCCTTGAGCGCGATACAAAGCAGAGTTGCTATGACACAGGAGCGTCACTACCTTCTCAAAACAGCTGATCGGCAAGGGTCCCGGGTGTTGGACCCCCACCAATCAGATACTGATGACCTATCCAGAGGATAGGTCATCAGTAAAAAAAAAATTTGGAAAACCCTTTTAACCTTAGACCTCACCTTGTGTTCAAGTAGGAAGAGTGCTGACCTCCTTGGAAGCAGTCTCCAAAGCCACGATTCGAGGACTAAGGGCCATTTCCTGAGCCACTAGCTTGCCATTAATCTCCAAACCATCTATTACTCCAACCCTTGAGCTTCTGCAGTTTGAAAGCTATGGTGGTTAGGAAGTACAAGACCATCAGATAATTTGTTCCTCTATAGGGTTCCATACCTTATTCTACTGAAGTGTTTTCCCATAGTCCTAAGGATTTATTGAATCTCATAAAATAACTTAGAGGGAATCCATATTGGCACATTGTGCAGAACATGTAAAAGCTGTGGTATAATAACCACTGTATCCAGATTCCCACTAGTCCCCCTAGAGACAATGGCAAACACCACCATGCATCTGTTTTTTGAGAAAATTTCACTAATAGTGGGATCAGGTTACCTTCAATATAATCCTTCACAAGAATACACCACCACCTTTACAACTTGCAGATATCCCAACTCTATAAGATATATTAGCATCTAGGGAAGTTTCCAAATCTCCAATATACAAAAGTATGTTGACAGCATACAGGAGAATACATTCCTCTCTATCACTGCCTTGTGAATCCAGCAATTTGAAGTGATGTTCCAATTATACACACAAGGGCCTCAATTGCTATCGCGAAGATAATGGAAGACAGGGGGCACCCCTTCCTGGTTCCCCTCCCCAACCCACACCTGATGGACAGACTGCAATTAGCCCATATCCAAGCTCCCAAGCTTGAATACAACAGACGGTCCAATGACAAAGTTCGGACCAAGCCACATCCTATCCATAACCGTCCACAGCTATTACCACTCAACACTGTCAAAGCCTTGAAAGTCCCACCTTCAAATTCAGAAACAGTCTTAGATATATAGCAGTGGATTTGCTGGGTATGAACTCGTATTGATCCTCATGGATCATCTGGGAGATCATCTTTACTAATCTATTGGTAAAAGCCTTTGCTAGTATTTTTACTTCAGTGGTCAAAAAGGATATTGATCTATAGGAATCAGTAGAGACAGGATCTCTTTCTGGCTCAGGAAGGACTACAATTATTGCATCCCTCATAGATGTGGGGAGAATACCCTACTTAAAGGCCTCTTGAAAGACAGATAGCAGTTAAGATATTAAGATTTCCTTTCATTTCTTACAAAATTCTCCCAGAAAGCAATCCAAGCCAGGAGCTTTGTTGCTAGGCAAAGTCTGTAGGGCTGTCCCTAACTCCTTTAACGGCAAAGGTTCGCCAAGATCCAGGGTGGATTTGATTTAAATCAAACTGATTTAAATCATGATTTAAATCACTAGTCAGTAAGGCTTGATTTAAATCATAGTTTTCTACATAAAGCTACTTTCACAGTTGCGTTTGGAGATCCGCTTGTGAGATCCGTTTGAAGGTCTCACAAGAGGCCCCAAACTGATCCGTTCAGCCCAAATGCATTCCGAATGGATGCTGATCCGTTCAGAATGCACTGGTTTGGCTCCATACCGCCTCCTTTCCGTCTTGGAGGCGGACACCAAAACGCTGCTTGCAGAGCTTTGGTGTCCGCCTAGCGATGCTGAGCCAAACGGATCCGTCCTGACTTACGATGTAAGTCAATGGGGACGGATCTGTTTGCATTGACTTTCAATGGGGGTCAGAACGTATCCGTTTGGGACTTAGCATTTTTTTTCCTCATATAATACAAACCGATCCGTTCTGAACGGATGCATTGGTTTGTATTTTCAGTGCGGATCCGTCTGTACAAGTACTGGACGGACCCGCACCGAACGCAAATGTGAAAGTAGCCCTAAGACTAATTCTTACTGGTATAACTTATAATATGCAAGTAGATGAAGATTTGCTGTGAAGAAGAGGCCTGTGATCTCTGCTGAGTCAAATTCAGTTTTGAGAACTTCAAAAGTAAACCAAGCATCTGTGATAATATCTTGTAGGCAGAGAAACTGCCCAATAATCTAAGAAAAACCTCTGGAAGACCCTGACATTGTGAATGGATTAATGGAATTTATTTACAAAAAAAATTAAACATATACAGCCTTATTCTACATAATTAAAAAAATAATTTATTTCATGATGGAATAACCTTTGGATGGTAATATATTTTCCTCAAAAAGCATTTTATATAAAAAATCCAATTTAAATTTAAAAAAATCCGATTTAAATCAAAAAAATTTGATTCAAATCAAATAAATCAGATTTTTTTGATATTTTTAAAAAAATCATTGATTTTTATCCACCCTGCCAAGATCTGTCATTGTCTATTTATCAAAGCAGAAAATATGCACAATAAATGTGGAGCCCCAGTGTTGTAGACCCATAACTGGGGCTCCACATTTATTTTGCATATTACTGTTTCCCAGGGAGCTTTGCACTTTGGATTGCTGTGTTGAGACTCTTAACTGAGGCTCCGTGGTGTTTTTGTAGCTGGTCTCCCTGAGATCAGCTATTGTTTTGTTTGAGTGGTCTCCGAGGCATTGCTCCCGGTTAGCCAGAATCCTACTCCACACTGATGTGGGGCAACACCCCAAAACAGCTGTCTGTGGATGGATAACTGGCTTAGGTTTTCCCCATCACATCCTTAAAGCTTGTAAAAGAGCGGGATCTTGACATAGGGGCCACTTAATATGGTAGATTTGGTGACTCTTAAATGAGGCTCCGTGGTGTTTTCTGTAGCTGGTCTCCCTGAGATCAACTATTGTTTTGTTCAAAGCAGAAAATGGTATAGCACAGTATTTATAGGGCTTCTGTCACCCCCAAAATGCATTTTTCATCAGCTGACATTAGCTATTTGCTAATGTCAGCTGATCTCAAACATACTTTTCTTACATTCCCCTGTGATTTCGTTCTTTTAAAATTCTAACTTTTATTATATGCAAATATCTTTACTACCAGCAAGTTGGGCGGTAACTTGCTGGTAGCCGCCGCATCCTCCAGTTGCCGACACGTCCCCTCTCCTCTTGATAGACAGGGCCAGCGAGCGCTCTCCTGCCGCTGGCCCTGTCTTCTGATTAAGTCCCGCGCCTGCGCCGTAACATACTTCAATCAGTGCAGGCGTACTGAGTGAAGGACGCCAGCTCCGTCCTCAGTGCGCCTGCGCCAATTACGTCATGGGTGTTCTGTAATCTGAGCGCTCGCTGGTCCTGTCTATCAAGAGGAGAGGGGCGTATCACCAACTGGAGGATGCGGCAGCTACCAGCAAGTTACCGCCCAACTTGCTGGTAGTGAAGATATTTGCATATAATAAAAGTAAGAATTTTAAAAGAATGACATCACAGGGGAATGTAAGAAAAGTATGCTTGAGATCAGCTGACATTAGCAAAAAGCTAATGTCAGCTGATGAAAAATGCATTTTGGAAGCTTTTTCAGGCCACTTTCTAGACGGAAGTCAATAGGAGGGGGCTGCAATACACTCATGAGCATATCTGAAGTGTATTTGGCAGTGTTAAAGCCTCTGAAAATGACAAGTTCCCCGAGGCCAGGCTCCCTTCTGATCCTCTGTTTTCCGAATAACTAAAGTAATAAATATCTGGTGCCCAAACACATGACAGCAGTCTGCAAAACCTGCCTAAGTTAGCATGACCGGCAAACCATCTAATCTGTACTGGGGTGTGTTGACGGCAGATGTTGGGTGTAAGAAGAGATCAGGCATGTTTGTTTTCATCATCCTTGATTCTTAAAATTTACAGGCGATAAGTCCAGCTTATTCATTCTCCCAAATAACGCTTGCAAGCTCGGCCCAGCCAAGTGTTCTTGTGTATGGGGGAGTTAGGAAGAACAGTTATGGAACGTGTATCAGCACTAAGGGACTATCTGGACAAAAAAGTGTGGACCAGGCCTTATTATTGCAGAAATGGCAATTATAACAGAGGGTCTGTCGAACTAAAAGTGGTAGTTTTTCTACAGTATACCATATTGGAGAATTACCTCTACAGTTGGAAATACTTGGCAATCATTTGAAGATCTCAACAACGAACAGTCATACATTCCGTCATATGACCGAATTCACTAAACAAATGGCAAAATGTATAACATGCATTTTTTTGCTGTCCATCAGAAAAACGATGAATATTGTGGGTATACGAACAATCCTGGTACTCTGAAAAAACTCAATGTCCTAAATGTAAAATAAACTCAAAAGTTGGAAAGTGCAATGTACAAACATACATGTTCTATATCAAGAAATCACTTAGGATGAAAAACATTAACCTGCCAAAGTTTTAAAAGGGTCGTCTTAGAGCCAACAATCCCTTTGTATCCAGAGGGAAAAAAGCAGTCTGATTTGAGAGCTGCACTTATACAAGCAGACAAACAACACGAGTTTGTGAGCGTTCGCGTGTTTGATATTAAGTGTGTGTTTGTATTAAGTGTGTGACTTTAGATTACGTGACTTGAGATTCAGGGACTTTAGGAGGGGACTACAGTAAGTTAGATTCTTATCACTGCACCATATTGTATTTTTTTCTTTTCTTGCCTAATCCCCATTTAGTATGTGGTCCAGTCCAGTGCACATCTTGTCTAATGTATGCAGTCCTGGAACAGCTGTTTGAGGGGGCAAATCTTTGTTTAAAACGTGAGCAAATTGCCCGTTTGGAATCGCACATCGTGTATCTAATTAGGCGAGTTTCCACACTGAGAGGCGTTAACAATTTGGAACAGAGTTTGCTACTCACTGAGCAAGCACTCTAAGGGGTAGATGTGGGGGAGGGTGGTAGCAAGAAGGCTGAGGAAAGTGAGGTAGCTAGCTGTATAACAGTTAGAAAGCAGGGTAGAAGGAAGAGTGCCAGGGAGGATAGCCCTGATCTGACCTGACACACCTCAACAAGTTTGCAAGGTTGGCAGATGAGGGGGATGTCAGTTCAGGGAGAGCACTGCTATAGCAGGACACTTCCTCTACCAGTCAGGGGAATGTCAGCTCCAGTAAGCAGGGAACCAGGGCAGGCCAGACAGGTGCTGGTAGTGGGAGACTCAATTATAAGGGGAACAGATAGGGCGATCTGTCACAAAGACCGGGTCGTCGAACAGTGTGCTGTCTTCCCGGCGTTAGAGTTCGACACATCGCGGATCAGGTTGACAGATTACTGGGAGGGGCTGGAGAAGATCCAGTGGTCATAGTCCATATCGGAACCAATGACAAAGTTAGAGGTAGGTGGAGCATCCTTAAAAATGATTTTATGGATTTAGGTCAAAAGCTTAGTACAAGGACCTCAAAGGTAGTGTTTTCTGAAATACTACCTGTACCACGAGCCACACAAGAAAGGAAGCGGGAGATTAGGGAGGTTAACAAGTGGCTCAAGCACTGGTGTAGGAAGGAGGAGTTTGGGTTCCTGGAGAACTGTGCCGACTTCTCTGTCGGCTACAGGCTCTATCATAGGGATGGACTGCACCTCAATGGGGAAGGGGCAGCTGTGTTGGGGAGAAAGATGGCTAGAAGGTTGGAGGAGTGTTTAAACTAGGGACTGGGGGGAGGGTAATTACATTATAGGAGGGGGAGAAATGGCTGGAGTCACTGTGGGTAGAAATACATGGAGCAAAAAACAATAATAAATTACTAATAGGAGTTTATTATAAACCACCTAATATACCAGAGTCCACAGAAAATCTACTGCTAAACAAAATAGACGAGGCGGCAAATCATAATGAAGTCGTTATCATGGGGGACTTCAACTGCCCAGATATAGACTGGGAAACTAAAAGCTGTACGTCCCATAAAAGAAACAGGTTCTTGGCAATAGCCAAAGACAATTACCTTTCCTAACTAGTTCAGGACCCCACTAGAGGGACGGCCATACTGGACTTAGTATTAACCAATAGACCTGACAGAACAACAGATGTGCAGGTTGGGGGACACATAGGAAATAGTGACCATAAAGTAATAACCTTGCAATTATTCTTCAAACCAGAGTTTCTAAAAGAGAGGAACAAAGATACCAAGCTACAAAAAAGCAAAATTTAGCCAACTAAGCGAGGCCATAGGCCTAACAAACTGGGACAAAGTCCTTTAAAAATAAAAATACAACCACAAAATGGGAGATTTTTAAAAGCATTTTAACATCTAATTGTGAGAGGTACATACCTTATAGGAATAAAAGGCTAAGAAACAATAAGAAACCAATGTTGATAAATAAAACAGTAAAGAAAGCAATAAATGACAAAAAGAAAGCATATAAATCACTAAAACAGGAGGGGAGCCAGGAAGCAGTGATAAACTATAAGGAAAAAAATAGAATATGTAAGAAACTAATAAAAATTGCCCAACTAGAGACCGAGAGATTAATTGCCAAAGAGAGTAAAATTAACCCTAAAATGTTCTTCGAATTATATAAAATAGTAAAAAATATAAATCAGAAGGAGTCGGCCCTCTACATAGCAATGAGGGGGGTGTTGCAGAGAGCGACGAGAATAAAGCGAAACTATTAAATATTTTTTTCTCCACTATATTCAGGAAAATAAACTGTCAGATGAAATGCAGAATGTAAAAGTAAATTCCCCATTAAAAGTGCCCTGTCTGACCCAGGAAGAAGTACAACAGCGACTTAAAAAGATTAAAATAGACAAATCGCCAGGTCCGGATGGCATACACCCCCGTATCCTGAGGGAATTAAGTGATGTCATAGCCAGACCTTTATTTCTGATATTTACAGACTCTCTACTGACAGGGAATGTTCCACAGGATTAGCACATAGCAAATGTGGTGCCAATATTCTAAAAGGGTCCAAAAACAGAGCCTGGAAATTATAGGCCGGTAAGTTTAACAACTGTTGTTAGTAAACTGTTTGAAGGGTTTCTAAGAGATGCTATCTTGGAGTATCTCAATGAAAATAAGCAAACAACGCCATATCAGCATGGCTTCATAAGGGATCGATTCGAAAGAAATGGACGGCACTGTGCGTTATCGAGGTCCGGGTGCACGGTCAGCAGCTCGGGGCCCCATACGAATATGAATGAATGGACCGGCACTCCGTAATCTTGTGTAGAAGATTTCTTTATTCGTCACCCATATGTGACGCGTGTTTCGGCACAGGCATGTGCCTTTGTCTAACAATGAGTGATAGCTGCAACTATCACTCATTGTTTGACAAAGGCACATGCCTGTGCCGAAACGCGCGTCACATATGGGGGATGAATAAAGAAATCTTCTACACAAGATTCATGAGTAATCGGTCATGCCAAACAAATTTAATACGTTTCTATGAGGAGGTAAGTTCTAGACTTGACAGCGGCGAATCAATGGATGTCATATATATGGACTTCTCCAAAGCATTTGACACTGTACTAAAAGGTTAGTATAAAAAATGAAGATGCTCGGACTGGGAGAAAATGTCTGTATGTGGGTAAGTAACTGGCTGAGTGACAGAAAACAGAGGGTGGTTATCAATGGTGCACACTCAGATTGGGCAACTGTCAATAGTGGGGTACCTCAGGGGTCAGTACTGGGCCCTATTCTCTTCAATATATTTATTAATGATCTTGTAGAAGGCTTGCATAGTAAAATTTTAATTTTTGCAGATGACACTAAACTGTGTAAAGTAATTAACACTGAAGAGGACAATATACTGCTACAGAGGGATCTGGATAGATTGGAGGCTTGAGCAGATACGTGGCAGATGAGGTTTAACACTGACAAATGTAAAGTTATGCACATGGGAAGGAATAATGCAAGTCACCCGTACATACTAAATGGTAAAACACTCGGTAACAATGAAATGGAAAAGGATCTAGGAATTTTAATAAACAGCAAACTAAGCTGTAAAAACCAGTGTCAGGCAGCTACTGCCAAGGCCAATAAGATATTGGGTTGCATCAAAAGGGGCATAGACGCCCGTGATGAGAACATAGTCCTACCACTTTACAAATCTCTAGTCAGACCACACATGGAGTACTGTGTACAGTTCTGGGCTCCTGTGGACAAGGCAGACATAGCAGAGCTAGAGTGGGTTCAGAGGAGGGCAACTAAAGTAATAACTGGAATGGGGCAACTACAGTACCCTGAAAGGTTATCAAAATTAGGGTTATTCACCATAGAAAAAAGACGACCGAGGGGAGATCTAATATCTATGTATAAATATATAAGGGGTCAGTACAGAGATCTCTCCCATCATTTATTTATCCCCAGGACTGTGACTAGGGGACATCCTCTGAGTCTGGAGGAAAGAAGGTTTGTACACAAACATAGAAAAGGAAAGGAGCAGTGAGACTATGGAACTCTCTGCCTGAGGAGGTGGTGATAGTGAGTACAATAAAGGAATTCAAGAGGGGCCTGGATGTATTTCTGGAGTGTAATAATATTACAGGCTATAGCTACTAGAGATAGGTCGTTGATCCAGGGAGTTATTCTGATTGCCTGATTGGAGTCGGGAAGGAATTTTTTCCCCTTAAGTGGGGAAAATTGGCTTCTGCCTCACAGGGGTTTTTTGCCTTCTTCTGGATCAACTTGTAGGAAACAGGCCGAACTGGATGGACAAATGTCTTTTTTCGGCCTTATATACTATGTTACTATGTTACAGCCACAAAATGGGATATTTTTAAAAGCATCTAAAAATCTAATTGTGAGAGGTACATACCTTATGGGAATAAAAGGTTAAGGAACAAGAAAAAAAAAATCTATGTGGATAAATAGAACTGCAATAAACGACAAAAAAAAAGAATTTAAATCACTACGGGTACTTTCACACTAGCGCTATTCTTTTCCGGTATTGAAATCCAGTAAAGGGTCTCAATATCGGAAAAAAAAGGCATCAGTTTTATCCTAATGCATTCTGAAAGGAAAGCAATCCGTTAGAATGCATCAGGATGTCTTCTGTTCCGTCCCTTGTACGGCATTTGACCGAACAAAATACCGCAGCATGCAAAATCCTGGAACACTACCACACTTGCCGGCGTTAATTTCAATAGAGAAGTATTAATCTCGGATCCAGTACCAAGTGTGCCGGAAATTGCCACGTTGCCGGATCTGAATAACGCTAGTGTGAAAGTACCCTAAAACAGGAGGTTATCGAAGAAGCACTGAAAAACTAGAAGGAAAAAAATAGAATAGGTATAAAACAAATAAAAGCAGCCAAACTAGAGACCGATAGATTAATTGCCAAAGAGAGCAAAACTAACCCTAAAATGTTCTTCAATTACTGTTGAAGCTCAAAAAATTTGTATACCATGCAAAAGTTAATTTTTTTTAGTAATGCAACTTAAAAGGTGAAACTAATATATGAGATAGACTCATTACATGCAAAGCGAGATATTTCATGCCTTTATTTGTTAAAATTTGGATGATTAATGCTAACAGCTGATGAAAACAGCAAATTCACAATCTCAGAAAATTAGAATATTACATGAAATCAATAAAAAAAGGATGTTAAATAGAAAAATGTAAGACCTCTGAAAAGTATAATCATGCATATGTACTCAGTACTTAGTTTGGGACCCTTTTGTATCAATTACTGCCTCAATGCGAAGTGGCATGGATGCTATCAGCTGATGGTACTGCTGAGGTGTTATGGAAGACCAGAATGCTTCAATAGCAGCCTTCAGCTATTCTGCATTGTTCGGTCTCACGTCTCTCATCTTTATCTTGGCAATGCCCATAGATTCTCTATGGGGTTCAGGTCAGGCGAGTTTGCTGGCCAATCAAGCACAGTAATCCCATGGTCATTGAACCAGGTTTTGGTACTTTTGGCAGTGTGGGCAGGTGCCAAGACCTGCTGGAAAATGAAGTCACCATCAGGGGCGGATTAAGTGCATGATAGGCCCGGGGCTGTCTACCCAACTTGAGACCATACACCCCACCCCACTCCATTTTAGGTTTCAGGTTTTTTTTTCTGTGTGAAGAGGCTGCGGTGCTTTGTGAGCGTCACAGTCTCTTCCTAGGCCATATGATGTCACATTCATCGTTCACGTGGCCGAGGTGCAGCTCTGTCCCATCTGAGTGATTGGGGCTGAGCTGCAATACCAAGCACAGCGCTATCAAATGGACAGCGCTGTGCTTGGTAAGGAGCAAAGAGGCTGCGGCGCTCACTGGAACATCACAGTCTCCTCAAACAGGAGTCTGACCCCCACCATCTCATAACTCTCTGTGTACAGATGTCATAGATGTTACCTGCAGTCCTATGTAACACCCCACATAACACAGTGATTTATTCTGTTATGTGGGGTGTTACATAGGACTGCAGGGAACATGTACAACATTATCTGCACACAGAGAGTTATCACTGGTATCTGGGCTGTTACATAGGGCTGCAGGTGAAAAATTAAAGTTTAAGTTGCCAAATTTAAAATACATATGATTATGATAAAGACTTGGAGGAGAAGATGAGACGCAGGTCACAGCAGTGAGGATACAGCACCACATACCTCTTACATCCAGGGACTTCTCCTGTCATGTAGATCTTCTCTTTCCTCTTCTCCTCCGTCTGACCCAGACTGCCATGACTAATTCTTTCAGCCGCATCTCGTCTCTACAGAGTTTGTTACACAGACACGTTAGATTTCTCATAATTGGGGTCATTTATCAAACTGGTGTAAATTAGAACTGGCTTAGTTGCCCATAGCAACCAATTAGATTCCACCTTTCCATTTCCAGAGGAGCTGTTAAAAATGAAAGGTGGAATCTGTTGCTATGGACAACTAAGCCAGGTCTACTTTACACCAGCTTTATAAATTATCCCAAAGGTCCCTATAGTGTCTACAGCAGTTATAATGTCCCCTAGAGGGCCCCCAATAATAATAACAACACCCTATATTGTGCTCCAGGTAATAATACCTGTATAGTGTCCCCAAAAATAATGTCCCCCAATACCCCACACTGCCCCATATAGTAATTTCCCCCCACACACACACAAACTGTCCCCATATAGTAATCTCCCCCACACTGTCCCCATATAGTAATTTCCCCCACACTGTCCCATATAGTAATCCCCCCCCACACACAAACTGTCCCCATATAGTAATTTCCCCCACACTGTCCCCATATAGTAATTTCCCCCACACTGTCCCCATATAGTAATCCCCCCCCACACACACAAACTGTCCCCATATAGTAATTTCCCCCACACTGCCCCATATAGTAATTTCCCCACACTGTCCCCATATAGTAATCCTCCCACACACACAAACTGTCCCCATATAGTAATTTCCCCACACTGCCCCATATAGTAATTTCCTCCACACTGCCCCCATATAGTAATTTCCCCCACACTGCCCCCATACAGTAATTTCCTCCACACTGCCCCCATATAGTAATTTCCCCCACACTGTCCCATATAGTAATTTCCCCCACACTGTCCCATATAGTAATCCCCCCCCCACACACACAAACTGTCCCATATAGTAATTTCCCCCACACTGTCCCATATAGTAATTTCCCCCACACTAACCCCATATAGTAATTTCCCCCACACTGCCCCCATATAGTAATTTCCCCCACACTGCCCCCATATAGTAATTTCCCCCACACTGTCCCCATACAGTAATTTCCCCCACACTGTCCCCATATAGTAATTTCCCCCACACTGTCCCATATAGTAATTTCTCCCACACTGCCCCCATACAGTAATTTCCCCCACACTGTCCCCATATAGTAATTTCCCCCACACTGCTCCATATAGTAATTTCCCCCACACTGCTCCATATAGTAATTTCCCCCACACTGCCCCCTACTTTACACCAGCTTTATAAATTATCCCAAAGGTCCCTATAGTGTCTACAGCAGTTATAATGTCCCCTAGAGGGCACCCAATAATAATAACAACACCCGTCTCTACAGAGTTTATTACACAGATACGTTAGATTTCTCATAATTGGGGTCATTTATCAAACTGGTGTAAATTAGAACTGGCTTAGTTGCCCATAGCAACCAATTAGATTCCACCTTTCCATTTCCAGAGGAGCTGTTAAAAATGAAAGGTGGAATCTGTTGCTATGGACAACTAAGCCAGGTCTACTTTACACCAGCTTTATAAATTATCCCAAAGGTCCCTATAGTGTCTACAGCAGTTATAATGTCCCCTAGAGGGCCCCCAATAATAATAACAACACCCTATATTGTGCTCCAGGTAATAATACCTGTATAGTGTCCCCAAAAATAATGTCCCCCAATACCCCACACTGCCCCATATAGTAATTTCCCACACACACACAAACTGTCCCCATATAGTAATCTCCCCACACTGTCCCCATATAGTAATTTCCCCACACTGTCCCCATATAGTAATCCCCCCCACACACACACAAACTGTCCCCATATAGTAATTTCCCCCACACTGCCCCATATAGTAATTTCCTCCACACTGCCCCCATATAGTAATTTCCCCCACACTGTCCCATATAGTAATCCCCCCCACACTACCCCCATACAGTAATTTCCTCCACACTGCCCCCATATAGTAATTTCCCCACACTGTCCCATATAGTAATCCCCCACACACACTGCCCCCATATAGTAATTTCCCCCACACTGCCCCCATATAGTAATTTCCCCACACTGCCCCCATATAGTAATTTCCCCACACTGTCCCCATACAGTAATTTCCCCACACTGTCCCCATATAGTAATTTCCCCACACTGCCCCCATACAGTAATTTCCTCCACACTGCCCCCATATAGTAATTTCCCCACACTGTCCCATATAGTAATTTCCCCACACTGCCCGATATAGTAATTTCCCCACACTGTCCCATATAGTAATCCCCCCACACACACACAAACTGTCCCATATAGTAATTTCCCCACACTGTCCCATATAGTAATTTCCCCACACTAACCCCATATAGTAATTTCCCCACACTGCCCCCATATAGTAATTTCCCCACACTGCCCCCATATAGTAATTTCCCCACACTGTCCCCATACAGTAATTTCCCCACACTGTCCCCATACAGTAATTTCCCCCACACTGTCCCCATACAGTAATTTCCCCCACACTGTCCCCATATAGTAATTTCCCCCACACTGTCCCATATAGTAATTTCTCCCACACTGCCCCCATACAGTAATTTCCCCACACTGTCCCCATATAGTAATTTCCCCACACTGCTCCATATAGTAATTTCCCCCACACTGCCCCCTACTTTACACCAGCTTTATAAATTATCCCAAAGGTCCCTATAGTGTCTACAGCAGTTATAATGTCCCCTAGAGGGCCCCCAATAATAATAACAACACCCTATATTGTGCTCCAGGTAATAATACCTGTATAGTGTCCCCAAAAATAATGTCCCCCAATACCCCACACTGCCCCATATAGTAATTTCCCCCCACACACACACAAACTGTCCCCATATAGTAATCTCCCCCACACTGTCCCCATATAGTAATTTCCCCCACACTGTCCCATATAGTAGTTCCCCCCCCCCCACACACAAACTGTCCCCATATAGTAATTTCCCCACACTGTCCCCATATAGTAATTTCCCCACACTGTCCCCATATAGTAATCTCCCACACACACACACAAACTGTCCCCATATAGTAATTTCCCCACACTGCCCCATATAGTGATTTCCCCACACTGCCCCCATATAGTAATTTCCCCACACTACCCCCATACAGTAATTTCTCCACACTGCCCCCATATAGTAATTTCCCCACACTGTCCCATATAGTAATCCTCCACGCACACACTGTCCCATATAGTAATTTCCCCACACTGCCCCCATATAGTAATTTCCCCACACTGCCCCCATATAGTAATTTCCCCACACTGCCCCCATACAGTAATTTCCCCACACTGCCCCATATAGTAATTTCCCCACACTGCCCCCATACAGTAATTTCCTCCACACTGCCCCATATAGTAATTTCCCCACACTGTCCCATATAGTAATTTCCCCACACTGTCCCATATAGTAATCCCCCACACACACACAAACTGTCCCATATAGTAATTTCCCCACACTGTCCCATATAGTAATTTCCCCACACTAACCCCATATAGTAATTTCCCCACACTGCCCCCATATAGTAATTTCCCCACACTGCCCCCATATAGTAATTTCCCCACACTGTCCCCATACAGTAATTTCCCCCACACTGTCCCCATATAGTAATTTCCCCACACTGTCCCATATAGTAATTTCTCCCACACTGCCCCCATACAGTAATTTCCCCACACTGCTCCATATAGTAATTTCCCCACACTGCCCCCATATAGTAATTTCCCTCACACTGCCCCCATACAGTAATTTCCCCACACTGCCCCATACAGTAATTTCCCCACACTGCCCCCATACAGTAATTTCCCCACACTGCCCCCATACAGTAATTTCCCCCACACTGCCCCCATATAGTAATTTCCCCACACTGCCCCCATATAGTAATTTCCCCCACACTGCCATCGATTAATTAATTTGCCCCCAGAACTGCCATCCATTAATTAGTTTGCCCCCACACTCTCATCCATTAATTTGCCCCACACTGCCATCCATTAATTTTCCCCCACAACTGCCATCCATTAGCTAATTTGCCCCACTGTCCCTTAATACCCCCCCCCCAAGTTAGCACATACACATAAAAAAAAAAAAGGTTATACTTACCTGTATGCTGAATGGTGTGGCAGGCGCGCGTACATCAGAGTGTGCGCGAGCGCCACCATACAGGCGCGCGATGACGTCATCACGCGCGCCGCACGATGATGTCATCGCGCACGCCGGGCTTCTACCACCACACAGGCCTATGGTGGTGATAGGCGGCAGGGCAGGGAACTATACGCTCCCATGCCCCAGTACGTGGGTGTTCGGGTCGGCGCTGGGCCCCCCAGCGATGCCGGGCCCGGGGCGACCGACCCAAACGCCCCAATTATAATCCGCCACTGGTCACCATCTCCATAAAGCTAATCTGCGGAAGGAAGCATGAAGTGCTCTAAAATCTCCTGGTAGACGGCTGCGTTGACTCTGGACTTAATGAAGCACAGTGGACCAACACCAGCAGATGACATGGCTCTCTAAATCAACAAAAACTGTGGAAACTTAACACTGGACTTCAAACCTCTTGCATTGTGTGCCTCTCCATTCTTCCTCCAGGACCCTGGTTCCTTGGTTTCCAAATGAGATGCAAAAGTTGCTCTCATCAGAAAAGAGGACTTTGGACCACTGAGCAACAGACCAGTTCTTTTTTTCTTGAGCCCAGGCTTGACAAGAGGAATACGACATTTGAAGACCATGTCCAGGATCCGTCTCTGTGTGGTGGCTCCTGATGCACTTACTCCAGCCTCAGTCCCAGGGCCGGCGCGTCCTATAGGCTGACTAGGCAGCCGCGTAGAGCGCCCCTTGGGAAGGGGCGCTGCTAGGAGCGCCGGCCCCCTTCATGCTGCAGCCGCCCGAGCGCTCTATAGAGAGCCTCAGGCGGCTGCAGCACTGCCCGGGCTGGCGCGTCCATGAGGGCGCACCGCCTGGGCGCAGCATGAAGAGAGGGGCTGACAGGAGGGAAGCGCTTAGCGCTCCCTCCTGTCATTACCTCATTGTAGCTTGGTCGAGCCCTGTATGGTCCGCCGGTACAGGGAGCATCTGTCTCCTGTACCCGGACGGACTGACAGGAAGTGCGCACACAGTGTCATACTAATGGTGATGTCACTGCGAGAAGGCGGAGGCGCTACTGCCAGCGCCGCTGCCTTCTCAAACAGCTAATTGGCGGGGGTCCCGGGTATCGGACCCCTGTCGATCAGTTTAAATAAACTGCAGAACCCATTTGGCAGATCATATGGGTGGGGCATTGTGATGTCACATGGGTGGGGGGGCGGCAAACTTTTATTTTGCCTAGGGCGGCAAAAATCCTTGCACCGGCCCTGCTCAGTCCACTCTATGTGAAAGTCCCCAACACTTTTTAATGGCCTTTTCCTGACAATCCGCTCCGGGTGGCGGTCATCCCTGCTGCTTGTGCACCTTTTTGTTCCACACTTGACCCTTCCACATAACTTTCTATTAATGTGCTTTGATACAGCACTTTGGGAACATCCAACGTCTTTTGCAATTATCTTTTGAGGCGTTCCCTCCTTATGAAGGGTGTCAATGATGGTTTTCTGCACAACTGTCAGGTGAATAGTCTTCCCATGATTGTGATTCCTACTGAACCAGACAGAGACAATTTAAAGGCTCAGAAACTCATTGCAGGTGTTATGGATTAGTTAGCTGACTAGAGTGTGACACTGAGCCTAGAATATTGAACCTTTTCACAATATTCTAATTTTCTGAGATTGTGAATTTGGGGTTTTCATAAGCTGTAAGCCATAATCATCCACATTATAACAAATAAAGGCTTGAAATATCCCGCTTTGCATGTAATGAGTCTATCTCATATTAGTTTTACCTTTAGAGTT
Source organism: Bufotes viridis (assembly GCA_033119425.1). NCBI lineage: Eukaryota > Metazoa > Chordata > Amphibia > Anura > Bufonidae > Bufotes > Bufotes viridis. The sequence goes on from CM065598.1 coordinate 57,712,279, forward strand.
GCATTACTGAAATAAATGAACTTTGGCAAAATATTCTAAGTTTTCGAGTTTCACCCTTATATAAATGGTAAAAAGAATAAATCTGAAGGTGTCAGCCCTCTACAGAGTAATGAGGTGGGAGTTGCAGAGAGCAAGGAGGAGAAAGCAAAGCTATAAAATATTTTTTTCTCGTGCATTTACTAAGGAAAAAAAAAAGTCAGATGAAATGCAGAATGTAAAAGTACATTCCCCATTAAAAGTGCCCTGTCTGATCCAGGAAGAAGTACAGCCGCATCTTAAAAAGATTAAAATAGACAAATCGCCAGGAACAGATGGCATAAACTCCCGTATCCTAAGAGAATCAACTAATATCATAGTCAGACCCTTATTGTGGTGCCAATATTCAAAAACAGAGCCCGGCAACTATAGGCCAGTAAGTTTAACATCTGTTGTGGGTAAACTCTTTTATGGTTTTCTAAGAGATGCTATCTTGGAGTATCTTAATGAAAATAAGCAAATAACACCATATCAGCATGGCTTCATTAAGGATCAGTCGTGTCAAACTAATTTAATACGTTTCTATGAGGAGGTAAGTTCTAGACTTGACAGCGGCGAATCAATGGATGTCGTAAATCTGGACTTCTCCAAAGCATTTGACACTGTACCTCATAAAAGGTTGGTATATAAAATGAGGATGCTTGGACCGGGAGAAAATGTCTGTATGTGGGTAAGTAACTGGCTCAGTAATAGAAAACAGAGGGTGGTTATTAATGGTACACACTCAGATTGGGTCACTGTCACTAGGGTAGTACCTCAGGGGTCAGTATTGGGCCCTATTCTCTTCAATATATTTATTAATGATCATGTAGAGGGCTTGCACAATAAAATATCAATTCTTGCAGATGACACTAAACTGTGTAAAGTAATTAACACTGAAGAGGACAATATACTGCTACAGAGGGATCTGGATAGATTGGAGGCTTGGGCAGAAAGTGGCAGATGAGGTTTAACACTGACAAATGGATAATTATGTATGAATAATGCAAGTCACCCGTACATACTAAATGGTAAAAGACTGGGTAACACTGACATGGAAAAGGACCTAGGAATTTTAGTGAACAGCAAACTAAGCTGCAGAAAGCAATGTCTGGCAGATGCTGCCAAAGCTAATAATAATAATAATAAGATAATGGGTTGCATCAATAGGGGCATAGATGCCCGTGATGAGAACATAGTCCTGCCACTTTACAAATCACTAGTCAGAACACACATGGAGTACTGTGTACAGTTCTGGGCTCCTGTGAACAAGGCAGACATAGCAGAGCTGGAGAGGGTTCAGAAGAGGGCAACTAAAGTAATAACTGGAATGTGGCAACTACAGTACCCTGAAAGATTGTCAAAATTAGAGTTATTCACTTAAGAAAAAAAGATGATGAGGGGAGATCTAATTACCGTATTTTAGTAATGGGGGGGGAAAGTGCCCCTGCGTCTTATGGGGCGAATGCTGACATTTTTACATCTCCAGCTGCGATGTATGCGAGAGCGGGGAGGAACTGGGAGGAGGAGCTGGGGGTCGGCAATTGCGGAGGGGCCGGTGCAGTGACTGTACCCGGCCCCCCCGCTCCAGTGCTGCACTATTAAAATATAAGGTATCTAAATCAAATAAAAGTTCTGGTCCATGCCCCCCACCCCTAATATTACCGACACACGGCTTGTTGAGTTGATAGCAGGCATTCCGGGCGGCCGGCACGTCACTCACTGACGTCACGTGCCTGCGCCGCCTACTTTATGAATGAAGCAGGCGGCACAGGCACGTGACGTCAATGAGTGACGCGTTGGCCGCCCAGAATGCCTGCTATCAACTGAACAAGCCGTGTGTCGGTAATATTAGGGGTGGGGGGCAAGGACCAGAACTTTTAATTGATTTAGATACCTTATATTTTAATAGTGCAGCACTGGAGCGGGGGCCGGGTACAGTCACTGCACCGGCCCTCCGCATTGCCGGCCCCAGCTCTCCTCCCAGTCCTCCCCGCTCGCTCAGTTTTATGGGGGGAGGGGGTCTGTGGATGGCACTGTTATGGGATGGGGGATCTGTGGATGGCACTGTTATGGAGTGGGGAGGGTCTGTGGATGACACATATATAACAGTGCCATCCACAGATCCCCCATAACAGTGCCATCCACAGATCCCCATAACAGTGCCATCCACAGATCCCCATAACAGTGCCATCCACAGATCCCCCATAACAGTGCCATCCACAGATCCCCCATAACAGTGCCATCCACAGATCCCCCATAACAGTGCCATCCACAGATCCCCATAACAGTGTCATCCACAGATCCCCCATAACAGTGTCATCCACAGATCCCCCATAACAGTGTCATCCACAGATCCCCCATAACAGTGTCATCCACAGATCCCCCATAACATTGCCATCCACAGATCCCCCATAACAGTGCTAGCCCTGTTATGGGGGGGAATCTGTGAAGGATACTGTTACAGGGGGGCTGTAACAGTATCCTTCACAGATCCCCCCCATAAAAGTATCCTTCACAGATCATCCCCCCATAACAGTGTCAGTCACAGATCCCCCCATAACAGTGTCAGTCACAGATCCCCCCCCCCCCATAACAGTGCGTCATTCACAGATCCGCCCATAACAGTGCGTCATCCCCAGACCCCTCCACAAGTGTGTCATCCCCAGATCCCCCATAACAGTACGTCATCCCCAGATCGCCCATAACAGTACGTCATCCCCAGATCCCCCATAACAGTGTCCTTCACAGATCCCCCCCATAACAGTGACATCCGCAGATCCCCCATAATAGTGCCATCCACAGATCCCCCATAATAGTGCCATCCACAGACCAACATTAGTTCCAAAAGCACACCTTTTGGTTAAAAATATTTTTTTTCTTATTTTCCTCCCCAAAAACCCCAGGTGCGTCTTATGGGCCGGTGCGTCTTATAGGGCGAAAAATACGGTACTATGTATAAATATATCAGGGGTCAGTACAGAAATCTATCCCATCATCTATTTATCCCCAGGACTGTGACTGTGACAAGGGGACATCCTCTGCGTCTGGAGGACAGAAGGTTTGTACACAAACATAGAAGAGGATTCTTTACAGTAAGAGCAGTGAGACTATGGAACTCTGTGTCTGAGGAGGTGGTGATGGTGAGTACAATAAAGGAATTCAAGAGGGGCCTGGATGTATTTCTGGAGTATAATAATATTACAGGTTATAGCTGCTAGAGATGGGTCATTGATCCAGGGAGTTATTCTGATTGCCTGATTAGAGTCGGAAGGAATTTTTTTCCCCCTTAAGTGGGGAAAATTGGCTTCTACCTCACAGTTTTTTTTTCCTTCCTCTGGATCAACTTGCAGGATAACAGGCCAAACTCTATGGACAGATGTATTTTTTCGGCGTTATAAACTATGTTACTATGAATGGACAGGTGTGGAGAGGTGAGTGTTTCAGTGCTGTCTTACATTTAGAAGATGTAGTGGAGCGGCCTGTGCCTCTACATAACGGTGGCGGATCCACCGCCAGTGCAGGGCTTTAAGACCAGGGTCTAAAACGCCAGTCTTAATAAATGTGCCCAAGGTTTGTAAGGCTGAAAAAAAGAAATGGGTCCATAAATAAAGAGATCATGTGAGATATCTCTATTGACCTTTGATACATTCATGCAGTACATAGTCATAATATCCCTTCCTCAGTCGTCGTTTTTCTGAACTAAATAAAGCTAATTTTGGTAATCTTTCAGGGTACCGTAGTCTACCCATTCCAGTTATTACTTTAGTTGCCATCCTCTGAACCCTCTCCAGCTCTGCTATGTGTTGTGCACAGGAGCCCAGAACTGTACACAGTGCTCCATATGTGGTCTGACTAGTGATTTGTAAAGTGGTAGGACTATGTTCTTATCACGGGCATCTATGCCCCAATTGATGCAACCCATTATCTTATTGGCCTTGGCGACAGCTGCCCAACACTGGTTTCTACAGCTTAGTTTTCGGTTTACTAAAATTCCTAAGTCCTTTGCAATGTCAGTGTTACCCAGTGTTTTACCATTTGGTATGTACAGGTGACTTGCATTATTCCTTCCTATGTGCATAACCTTACATTTGTCAGGCTTAAACCTCATCTTCCACTTCTCCACCCAAGCCTCCAATCTATCCACATCCATCTGTAGCAGTATACTATACTAATCCATGTTAATTACCGTACTTTACACAGTCTAGTGTCATCTGCACAAATTGATATTTTACTGTGCAAGCCTTCTGTAAGATAATTAATATATTCAAGAGAATAGGGCCCAATACTGACCCCTGCGGTACCCCACTAGTGACTAGGGTTGTTTCGGGTATCGAAGTTTCACAGCCCAGTATCAGAGAACGTGGCTGCGCTGCTCTCAGCGTGGCCATGTTCCCTCAGCAGCACGGGGAGAAGGAGGCGGTCTCTCCCTCCCCCTGTGCTGCTTCCACCAATAGAGCGAGAGGGGCGGAGGAGGCGGAGTCACTGGCCACCAATGAGGAGTGACTTTTACTATACAGATGCAGGCAGAAGAAGCTCGTTGCCGGCACCTGCCTGTGACCGGGCGCTGCGATCCGCGGCAGTTAACCCCTCGGGTGTCGCAATGAGCTTCTTCTGCCTGCATCTGCATAGTAAAAGTCACTCCTCATTGGTGGCCAGTGCGCCCTCCCCAGTATTAAAGACATTGGCCAATGTCCCCCCCCCTTTCCCCATTATTAAATACATTGGTGGCCAGTGCGCCCCCCCATCCCCATTCCTCCCTCCCCCCATTATTAAAAGCATTGGTGGCAGTGGCCACAGGGTCACCTCACCTCCTCCTCATTGGTGGCAGTGGCAGTGATCGGAGCCCCAGCAGTGTAATGCTGGGGCTCCGATCGGTTACCATGGCAACCAGGACGCTACTGAAGCCCTGGCTGCCATAGTCTGCTCCCTGCTGCTGTGTGTACAGAGCACAGGGCAGCAGGGAGAGGGTGAGATCCTATTCACCCTAATAGAGCTCTATTAGGGTGAATAGGATGAAAAGATCCCAGGTTCTAGCCCCTAAGGGGGAAATACTTAATAAAAAAAACTGTAAAAAAAAAAGTACACCAAAATATTAAGTATAAATCACCCCCTTTCCCAATTTGACATATAAAATATATAAACAATAAATAAAATATTACATATCGCTACATCTCAAGTCCAAACAATAAAAAAAAATCCTCTTTTAAGCGGTGAACACCCATCCATAAAAGAAAAAGAAAAACTGCACAATTCGCCATTTTATTTTAGTCGCCTTGTCCCCCAAAAAAATAGGATCGGACTGTTGCATTATTGGCCGGACGTTCCATAAACTGATGAATGCACATGGCTATTTTCTGCATTTTTTTTTTTTTTTTGCGTAGTATCGAATGGTATCGAGTATCGCAATACTTTTTTATGGTATCGATACCGAATCAAAATTTTGGTACCGAAACAACTCTACTAGTGACGTGACCCAATCTGAGTGTGTACCATGAATAACCACCCCCCGTTTTCTATCACTGAGCCAGTTACTTAGGCCTCATGCACACGACCGTTGTTTGATTCCGTGTCCGTTGCTCCGTTTTCGTGATTTTCTGCGGACCCATTGGTTTTCAATGGGTCAGTGGAAAACTCGGAAAATGCACCGTTTGTCCTCTGCGTCCGTGGTCCGTGATTCCAGTCAGTCAAAAAAATATAACCTGTCCTATTCTTGTCCGTGAAAAACGGTTCACGGACCCATTCAAGTCAATGGGACCGTGAAAAAATGCGGATGGCCATCCGTGTGTCATCCGCGTTCCGCGTCCGTTTTTTTTGCGGATCTCTTGGCAGGCACTTGGCAAAAATTGTCAGCCTGTCTTTTGGTAAAATCTTTTGGGTCATGTCCGCTAAAAAAAACGGAAGACACACGGAAACACAACGGAAGGCAAAAACGGACACGGATCACTGAACGGAACCCCTTTTTGCGGACAGCATAAAAAAACGGTCGTGTGCATGAGGCCTTACCCACATACGCATATTTTCTCCCAAACGTTATTCGCTTATTTTCATTGAGGTACTTTAAGATAGCATCTCTTAGAAAACCTTCAGTTTACCCACAACAGATGTTAAACTTACCGGCCTAAAGTTTTCAAGCTCTGTTTTTGACCCATTTTTTTATATTGCCACTACATTTCCTACGCGCCAAACCTGTAACAGAGACCCTGTGAATATAGAGTCTTTAAATATCAGAAATAATATCTATTAAATTACTTTATTCTCTTCGAATACGGGGGTGTTTGGTCCATTTTAAGACGTTGCTGCACTTCCACCAGACAGGCCAATTTTAACGGGGAGTTTACTTTTGCACTCACTTTTGCAACTCATCTGACATTTCATTTTCCTCAGTGAACACGGTGGAGAAAAAAAAATATTTAATAAATTCACTCTCTCTTCATTACCCTCTATAACTCCTCCTTCATAACTCCTTAATCCATTTGCTGGAAAGAAGTACAAACATGGCACCCACTCGCGCATGCAGCGAGCATCATGGCTGGCGGGTCTCCTCTGTTTTAAACAGCAGAGACCTGCGACTAATGACCGCTACCAGCAATAATGCAGATCGCGGTCATTAAAGCCTTTAGATGCCGTGATCAAGTGAGATCACGGTATCTAAAGGGTGAAAAAACGAGCTTCCGGGCTTCTTACCGGCATCCTCTGTGGCCAATGAGGATACGAGTAATTGGTTTCAATGCGCTGGGTCTCTCTGAAGAGACACAGGGTATTGAAGCTGCAATTCTTATTTTGGCCAGCAGGTGGCAGGCCAACATAAGAAATGAGCATTTCTCCTAAATCATGGGTCTAAAAGACCCATGAGAAGAGATGAGCGAACTTTAAAAAAAAGTTCGGCGTTCGGGTTGTGGTAATCGCTGCATTCCGTTATGGATTCCACTACCGCGGACTATCGCGGCATATGGAATCCATAAGGGGCGGCTTCCACGAACCCGAACTGTTGAACAGCCGAAGGACCTGGGGTGACGTCACCGTCATGTGATCAGTGCAGGGGGCGTGGCTCAGCACGGGATCAAATCCAGTGCTGAGCCACGCCCTACACTGATCACATGACGGTGACGTCACCCCAGGTCCTTCGGCTGTTCAACAGTTCGGGTTCGTGGAAGCAGCCCCTTATGGATTCCATATGCCGCGATAGTCCGCGGTAGTGGAATCCATAACGGGATGCAGCGATTACCACAACCCGAACGCCGAACTTTTTTTTTAAAGTTCGCTCATCTCTACCCATGAGGGTTTAGAAATAAGAAAAAAAAAAGGTTTCGTAGGCTTAAATATGAGCTTCAAAATCATAAGAAAGTTAAATACATATATACCGTATTTTCCAGCGTATAAGACGACTTTTTAACACCTGAAAATCTTCTTAAAAGTCGGGGGTCGTCTTATACGCCGGGTGTAAGGCAGCACAGGGAGAGGGAAGCAGTCCCTCCCTCCCCTTGTGCTGCCACCAATGAGGAGAGAGGGGCGGAGGAGGAGGGGCGGGCGCACGGCACTCCAATGAGAACGAAAGTTTTATACATTGCTGGCACCCGTCACCTCACATGTCTGTCGGCGCATTGCTTAAGCATAAGCAATGCGCCGCACAGACATGTGAGTTACTGGAAGAGGGAGAGCCCGGCGGCCACAGCACATACAGTAAGAGACCAGCCGGCCCTGTCTGGTGCTTTTTGACAGGGACCGGCCTGCAGATCTGCAGGGATATGTTGATGGGAGCGCAGGAGCAGGCAGATGAGGGGCAGAGCAGGCTTTCCTGCCACACATGCCTGCTCCTGTGTAAGGAGGGCTGATGAGAGGCTGGGGGCTGATGAGAGTCTGGGGACTGTGAGAGACAAGGGGGGGCTGATGAGAGTCTGGGGGCTGTGAGAGACAAGGGGGGCTGATGGGAGGCTGTGGGGAGCTGATGAGAGTCTGGGGGCTGTGAGAGACAAGGGGGGCTGATGGGAGGCTGTGGGGAGCTGATGAGAGTCTGGGGGCTGTGAGAGACAAGGGGGGCTGATGGGAGGCTGGGGTAGTCTTATACAGCGAGTATAGCCCAAACCTTATATTTTAACTGGAAAAGTTGGGGGTCATCTTATACGCCCAGTCGTCTTATACGCCGGCAAATACGGTATATATACAAAAAAAATATAAGTTTAAATCTGCCCATTTCCGTACAATAAAAAAAAAATTATATAAATAACAAATATAAACATCATGGGTATCACCGCGTCCGAAAACGCCTGTTGTATTAAAATATAAAAATATTTTTCCAATATGGCAAATGGCGTAACGGAAAAAAAGGTCAAAATGGATGTAATAAAATGTGATCAAAAAGTCACACACACTCAAAAAAGGTAGCAATAAAAACTACAGATTGTCCTTCAAAAATTGAGCCCCCACATAGCAGTAAATATAACTATAAAAAAGTTATGGGGGTCAGAATAAAAACAATTTTTCTAAGTTTAAATTTATTTTTACACCTGAACAGTGTAATATAAAAAAAAAACCTATGCAAATCTGGTATCGTTGTAATAGTACTGACCCAGAGAATGAAGGGCACAGGTCAGTTTGGCCACAAAGGGAACACCGTGGGAACAAAACTTGTAAAAAGGTGGAGAAATTGCATTTTTTTTTCTCAATTCCACCCCATTTGGATTTTGTTTTGGCTTCCCACTACATTGTATGCCATATTAAATTGTGGAATTAGAAAGTACAACTTGCCCCTAATGCAGCTATGTGAACGGAAAAATAAAAAAGTTGTGGCTCAAGGAAGATGGGGAAGAAAAATGAAAATGCTAAAAACAAAAAAAACTCAGATATCCTAAAGGTTAAAAGGGACAACACTTTCAGGTTTAAACTTTTTAGCATTTATATAACTGAAGAACATTTTAGGGTTCATTTTACTCTCTGACAATCAGCATCTCCTGCTTGATTGTTTTTTTCTGTCTTTTACTAAATCTATTTTTTTTCCCCCTTATAGTTATTTATATTATTTTAGTAGTTTAAATGCTTTTTTTTTTTTATCATTTATTGGCCCTATTATATTTCTATTTAGAGACAAAGGGAGAAAAAAGAGGAGTGTTAGTCGTTGGACCCTCAATTGGATGGTCCCGGAGTAACAAATAGGGCGCAGAATAAAGATATGTAGTGACTTATTGAATCAATGAACGACCGATGTGATGACAGAAGAGACTAAGGCTAGGTTCAGACGACGACAACTGTCGCGCGACAAATAGGGCACAACTTCACTGCAACATTTGTCGCGCGACATTTTGTCGCACTATTGTCGCGTGACAATTTTTATAATGGGAGTCTATGGTGTCGCATTGCGACATGTGACATGCTGCGACTGAGACGCGACAGTCGCAGAAAAACCCATCTTGAATGGATTTTTTGCGACTGTCGCGTCGCAGCATGTCGCATGTCGCAGTGCGACACCATAGACTCCCATTATAAAAATTGTCGCGCGACAATTGTCGTCGTCTGAACCTAGCCTAAGGTGCAAAAAGGAACTGGTTGCCCAGGGTCACTGCCTACCGAAGAGGATTTTTTCTCAGGATGGGCGTATGTCAAATGGGGATGTGTGTTGCACAAATACGTGCATCATTAAAAAGACCACATCGGCGTCCAGTTCAGGTTAAGGGTTACAATAGGATAAACCGTAAGTATTTTAGGTGTTAAAGGCAATGCTTTTATTGATTGCCTTTGACACCTAAAAGACTCCATACTTACGGTTTATCCTATTTTAACCCTAAACCTGAACTTGGCGCCGATGTGGTCTTTTGAATGATGCACGTATTTGTGCAACACACTTCCATATTTCTATTTATCCACATCTTCTCTCGTTCCTGACTCTTATTTCCATAAGGCATGTATCTCTCACAATGAGAGTTTAGGATGATTTTAAAAATATCCCATTTTGAAACCAATATATGTCCCCCTATAAAAATAGATTCACATTTCAATGGAAAAGAGGTTTTTGTAAAGGAGGCAAACTATGACTAAATATTCTATTATTAAACATGTTGCCTAAACATAAGCATGCTTAAAAGAAAGCAAACATGTAAATGTACATTTAGAACTGAAGAACCTGGGAGACGGGCCAGAAGTTCCTTATTTGAAATTTGTTAAACATGCAGTAATGGAAAAAAGCTGGAGGTTATCCTTTTTGTACTTGTTCTCGTGAGAATGAAACTATTGTTTCTCAAAAATAAAGATATGGAACTCAGTCAATATGGATCTGCAAAAAACGAAAATATAAATGATGGCATAGATCATCTTTAGCCATACGAATACAGATCCTTAAGGCTCACAAGCAGATTTTGGAGGTTATAGGAGCTAGTTTCATGGACTAAAAAAAATGTGTAAGCAATTGAAATGCCACCCCCCTGCTGGAGTGAGTTTTCAGCTTTTTAACCCCTTAAGAACAGGACAATTTTAATGTTTGTGTTCTCGTTTCTTCCTCCTCGCCTTCCAAGACCCGTAACTTTTTTATGTATCCATTCACACAAACTTATTAAGACTTTTTCAGGAAAAAGTTTTATTTTTATGGCACCACTTAATTTACCATATCTTGTTTTGAAATGCTGGAAAAAAGAAACTGTCAGCAGGAAAAAAAAAATTATAAGAAAAATGCATTTCTGTAATGGTTTTTCGTGTTTTGTTTTATGGCATGCACTATACATAAAAAATGACATAATGCACTTATTCTGTGGGTTGATATGATTACGGCTATACCAAATTTATATAGATGTTATTTTACTACTAAAAACCTTTGAAAAAATAAACAAACATTTTCTTTATATCATTATATGACCCTTAGGGTACTTTCACACTTGCTTTAGTTGCCGGAACTGCCTGCCAGATCCGGAAATCCATATGCAAATGGATAGCATTTGTTTCCGGATCCGTCTGACAAGCATTGCAATACCGGATCCATCTCTCCGTTGTCATGTGGAAATTATTATTTTTTTTTTTTCCAGAACACTTGGTACCCGATCCGGCATTAATACATTTCAATGGAAATTAATGCCGGATCCAGCATTCCGGCAAGTGTTCCGGAATTAATACCGTAAGAGGGACTGAACTGAAGATATCTTGATGCATACTGAACGGATTGCTTTCCATTCAGAATGCATTAGTATAAAACTGAAGCGTTTTTTTCAGGTATAGAGCCCCTAGGACGTAACTCAATACCGGAAAACTTTTCGTGAGAAAGTACCCTTAACTATGTTTTCCTTTACAGAGCACTGCGAGGACTTGTTTTTTGCAGGGTGAGCTCGACTTTATATAGGGTCAATTTTGGGATACATAAAACTTCTTGGTGACTTTTTATGAAATTCTTTGGAAGGGGCAAGGTGACCAAGAAATTGCGAATTGTGCATTTTTAATTTTGTCCTATTATGGCATTCACCACTCAGGAAAAAACTTTTTATGTTTCAATGGATCACACAGGCATTACCTATTACGTTTATTTTTTATTGTTTAATTTATATGTAAAATCAGTAAAGGGGAGCAATTTAAATTTGTAATATGCGTTTTTGTTTTTTAATGCAAATTTTTAGTCCCTTAGAGGACATGAATATATGATCTGCTGATCTCTTGTACCATAGACTGCAAAGGAATGCTGTTGCAATCTATAGGATTTTTACAGGCTACCGGCCATGTCCAATTGTAGAGTGAAATTAGTTAAAGGGGTTATCCAAGTTATATTTATTGATGACCTATCCTCAGGATAGGTCATCAATATCAGATCGGCGGGGGTCCGACACCCGGCACCCCCGCCGATCAGCTGTTTGAAGAGAAGGCGAGCGCCGTGCCAGCGCTGCCTCCTCGTCATGTTTACATGCTGGCCGTTGCATCTGCAGCGGTGAGCATGTGTAATTACACTAAGCCGTTCCATTCATTTCAATGGGACGGCTCTGTGTATACTACAGAGCCGTCCCATTGAAATGAATGGAGCGGCTTGGGTGTAATTACACCTGCTCACCGCTGCAGATGCAACGGCCAGCATGTAAACATGACGAGGAGGCAGCGCTGGCACGGCGCTCGCCTTCTCTTCAAACAGCTGATCGGCGGGGGTGCCGGGTGTCGGACCCCCGCCGATCTGATATTGATGACCTATCCTGAGGATAGGTCATCAATAAATATAACTTGGATAACCCCTTTAACATATCTAACCACAATCCTTTTTTCAACCACTTTTGAAAACTGAAGTGAGTGGTGTAAAACCCAAATAAGTCCAAAAAGTCATATGGACAGAAAGCAACTGAACAAACCTGATTAGGCATGAAAACCAATGTAAGTCAATGGGCCTGATCCATGTTTTTTTCGTTACAGATTTTCACGCCTGATCAGGTTTGCTCAGTTTTGATTTAATACAACCGGATCCGGCCAAAACGGAATCATCAGGATGTATCGGATCCTTTTAAATCAGGTTTTGAGTTCCTCTGCCTGATCTCAAAACCTTTAAAAACGCAGATGTGAGAGTAGCCTAATGTGCCTTTTTTTAGTTTATGCCTGGCCCTTTTTTTTTTTCAATGTTTAAGTGTTTGCCTCCCTATGATGTCACTTTTTCTGTTGAGCTGTAGCAAGTAGAGATGAACAATTCGATTCAGTAGTTTTGCCAAATTTTAACAAAAAATTTGATTTGTTATATATTAATTTGTCACGAATCACTGTGTTAAAACCCTATTCAGCCTATCAATAAATGGGACCGGTTTTAACGGCCGCTTAGACAGAAGTGCACCCGTCTAACGGCCGCTAAAAACGGTAATACGCAATATGGCATTTTAGTTTTTGGTTTTAATTTCACCCACCTCATCCTCTTGCTCTGTTGAGGTAGACCGCTCCTCTCGAGTGGAAAAGACCTGCCAAAGGACCTGTGCTGAGTGTGATGACATCACCGAGCGCTGCCAGTGTGATCACGTGGTGACGTCATCATTTCACTCACCTCATCCACTTGCTCGTGCAGAGGCAGCCCGCTCCTCTTTGCAGGACATGTTCTATCTTTGCACGGAACGGAAAAACGGAAACAGAACGCACACAGAAACATTTTTTTTTTTTGCAAACGTATACGGAACACAGAAAAACGGTCCGTACACTCGCAACAAAAACGTTCATGTGAAAGAGGCCTTAATCAGTATAATAACTATGAAAAGAGCAGTGTCCATAACAGAGAATCACACACACACAGCCTGATTTCCGTAATGGACAAACTCGTCTGAAACAGCCCTAATGTTTCCTATAAACTTCCGTGCAACATCTGGAGCTGATGTTTTTTTTGTCTAAAAATCATGGAAAGATGCAAGCAAAAAATAACGCACAAAAAAAAAAAAAAAAGTTTTCTACGACCAAGATACTGATGACTGATCTTTAGGATACGTCAGTAATATCACATAGGAAGTAGTCAGATTCCGGTCCATCGTGTCATCTGCTTTTTGTAGGCTGTTGCCAACAGTGCTGCCTCTATCTGCATCTATTTCCATACTATGCTATGACAAGAATAGAGTGATGGGGCAGGTGTTTGGATTTTTGTGTACGTTTTAATTCTGAGGAATAAAGTACAAGCTTTTAATACCCAATGGACTGGAAGTTGTAAAAGGATTTTCCAAGATTTTAATACTGATGACCTAACCTCTGGATAGGTCATCAGTATTTGATCAGTGGGGGTCCGACACCCAGGACCCCTGCAGATAAGCTGTTTGAGAAGGTAGCGGCGCTCCTGTGAGAACCGTGGCTTTCTCGCAGCTTACCAGACGAAGAGCCCATATCTGGTGTAAACTAAGGTGTGGACCTACCCTCACTGCTTGCCCAAAGCTTATACAGACACATGACTAGTATTGCTAAGGGTTAATTCTGAAACCATAGCTCTACACACACACCTTAGAGGAATATTTTGAGCTGCTGTTTCCTCCTTAACAGGATGTTGCTAAAAACCAAAAGGCTTTTAGTTACGCTTCTAGTTTTACAAAGAGCACTGTGGTTTTACACTGAGAATTACCGTCTACTCACAACTTTTCTGCAGTTCACAAAGATGAGACTCTCAAACCTGAAGGCTTAAAGAAAAGGTCATCTTCTTCTAAGGGAAAATGGTTTACAGGGAACTGGACACACATTCTAGTTTAGAAGTGGTTATCTCCCCAGAAAGTTTTACTAACATATCTGGAAGACTTGCTTGATTTTTTGTGGGTGAGCAGCAGCTCATTAAACATGCATCTCCCAAGACGCATTGCAATCAGCCCATGTAACCCCTTCCTCCCATATAGCCCCAGAGATAGATGTGCTCAGCGTCAGACTCTAGGGCCCATCAGTGGAATTCTTTCTGGAGGCCCAGACTACAGCTTGCACTCAAGCGGTTCAAAATAGATTTAAAGGCTTCGAAGGCAATTTTTTCTGACTGCATGTTACTGATTTTTGGCTAAAAATCTATTTTTTAATTGTGTGAATTCAGCTGTGTGAATGGTACTTTCACTTTGTGCTCCTCATCTAATAACCCTTATCTCTAAATTACTAAGAGGTCACTTATTTAAACCACATTCTTATCCATAAGATAAGAACTGGGCTTTAATGAGTGTTTATAAAGGTCAGAGAGCAGAGATAAGGAGCCCATCTGCTCCTGGTCTGACAGAACAGACAGAAAATCCAAAGGGTGCTACTAGAGCAAAAAAAAAATTCTTTAAATCCATCAACTGCATCCAAGGTATAGGTGGATGTGAATTGGAGGAAAGGGGAGTGAAATCCAGATTTCTACATGCTTTCACAAGCATTAATGTCATTTACTTTTAAGAATTCACCTAAGCCCTTTTGAAACCTGTCCGCTGTTCCTGCTGTGACCACGTCCTGAGGTAGTCTATTCCACAGATTCACAGTTCTTATGGTGAAGAAGCCTTGCCGACATGGGAGGCGTTATCTCTATATAAGTGTGTACACAGGGGTGGGCTTAAAGGGGATCTGCAGTTTGTTTAAATTGATGATCTATCCTCTGGATAGATCATCAGCATCTGATTGGCGGGGATCCGACACTCGGGACCCCCGCCGATCAGCTGTTTGAGAAGGCAGCGGTGCTCCTGTTTACCGCAGGACCAGTGATGTCACGACTTGTATCAACTGGCCTGGGCAGGACTAAGCTCCATTGAAGTGAACAGAGTTTAGCTGCGCTCAGGACAGTGATACTAGTCGTGACGTCACTGGCCTGAGGTAAACACCGAGAAGGCCGCGGCGCTCCAGGAGCGCCGCTGCCTTCTCAAACAAATGATCGTCAGGGGTACCGGGTGTCGGACTCCCGCTGATCAGATGCTGATGATCTATCCAGAGGATAGGTCATCAGTTTAAACGAAGTGCAGAACCCCTTTAACCGCCTGCCGACCGCCTAACGCAGAGCTGCGTTCAGGCGGCAGGTCTGTTCCTCGCTGACACGGCGGCGCGTCATCTCGCAAGAGGCGAGATCTGCTGTGAACGCACGCGCGTTCACAGAAGATCGCGTCTCAGGAGTTGTACTACAGCCTGCCAGCGATGATCAATCGCTGGCAGGCTGTAGATGCGAAATAAATCGCATCAAACAAGTATATCAGACGCTGTTTTGTTAACAGCGTCTGATATACCTGCTACCTGGTCCTCTGGTGGTCCCATTTACTGGGATCGACCACCAGAGGACCAGGTAGCTATGTAAAGTAGCACCAAGCACCACACTACCCCCCCTCCCCCCCCCCCGTCACTTATTAACCCCTTGTCAACCCCTGATCACCCCATCTAGACTCCCTGATCACCCCCCTGTAAGACTCCATTCACATGTCCATATGTGTTTTGCGGATACGCAAAACACGGACACCGGCAATGTGCTTTCCGCATTTTGAAGATCCGCACATTGCCAGAACTATATAGAAAATGCCTTTTCTTGTCCGCAATTGCGGACAAGAATAGGACATGTTGTATATTTTTGCGGAACGGAAGTGCAGACCTCGAAGTGCGGATCGGCAATTCCGGATCCGAGCGGGACAAAGTCTGTCCCCCATAGAAATGAATGGGTCCGCAATTCCGTTCCGCAAACAGAATTGTGGACGTGTGAATGGGGCATAAGGGTCCCTTATCACCGCCAGTTAGTTAGCTACTTGTTAGGTAGTTAGCGCCCAGCCCACCGCACCGCAGTCACCGATTTTGGCAGAGATTTTTTCATCCACATTGATCGATGCGAATGAGGAAATCTGTGCCGTTCATTTTTTTTCTTTTTTCAGCCCGGAGGCTGAACGGAAAAAAAAAATCTCATTACCCGTATGCTCAATATACGGAGAATCGCAGAAACTCCTAATGCTGGCCATACGTGTAATGATTGCGGAGACCCTCAAATGCCAGGGCAGTACAAACACCTCACATGTGACCCCATTTTAGAAAGAAGACACCCCAAGGAATTCCGTGAGGGGTATGGTGAGTTCATGTAAAATTTTATTTTTTGTCACAAGTTAGTGGAATATGAGACTTTGTAAAAAAAAAAAAAAAAAAAAAATCAATTTCTGCTAACTTGTGCCAAAAATTTTTTTTTCTGTGAACTCACCATGCCCCTCACGGAATACCTTGGGGTGTCTTCTTTCCAAAATGGGGTCACTTGTGGGGTATTTATAGTGCCCTGGCATTTTAGGGGTCCTAAAGCGTGAGAATCCAAATGCGTAAAAATGCCCTGTGAAATCCTAAAGGTACTCATTGGTTTTAGGGCCCCTTTGCACATCTTGGCTGCAAAAAAGTGTTTTACATATACCCATACTGGGTGAGAGAAATATCTCTGTAAATGACAACTTTTTAAAAATTTTTATACAAAGTTGTCAATTTACAGCGATATTTCTCACACAAAGTATGGGTATATGTAAAAATACACCCCAAAACACATTGCCCTACTTCTCCTGAGTACGGCGATACCACATGAGTGACACTTTTTTGCAGCCTGGGTGCGCAAAGGGGCCCAAATCCCAACGAGTACCTTTAGGTTTTACAGGACTGCTCACAATGCAGCCCCGCCCAAAATGACAGAACAGTACAAACACCCCACAAATGACCCCATTTTGGAAAGAAGACACCCCAAGGTATTCGCTAAGGGGCATAGTGAGTCCATGAAAAATTTAACTTTTTGTCAAAAGTTAGCAGAAAGGGAGACTTTATGAGAAAAAACAATAAAAAATCAATTTCCGCTAACTTGTGCCAAAAAAAAAATCTTCTGTGAACTCGCCATGCCCCTCACAGAATACCTTGGGGTGTCTTCTTTCCAAAATGGGGTCACATGTGGGGTATTTATACTCACCTGGCATTTTAGGGGCCCTAAAGCGTGAGAAGAAAAATGCGTTCTTTCTAATGCGGAATAGATGCGGACCCATTCAGTGTGATGCGGAGAGCACACTATGTGCTCGCCGCATCAGCATATGCGGAGCTGCGGCCGCAAACTTCCGGGTTTCGGCCCCCAAACATCCGGCCGCAGCTCCGCAAAAGATAGAGCATGTCCTATTCTTGTCCGCAATTGCGGACAAGAAAAGGCATTTTCTATATAGTTCTGGCAATGTGCGGATCCGCAAAATGCAGAAAGCACATTGCCGGTGTCCATGTTTTGCAGATCAGCAAAACACATACGGACATCTGAATGAGCCTTACAGGGGGTGATTAGTGACAGGGGGGGTGACCAGGGGGGTGACATGGGGTGATCAGGGGTTAATCAGTGATGGGGGGGGGGTGGATGGGGGGGTCTGTGTGGTGATTGGTGCACTTACAAAAGTTTCCTTTGGTGGTCCAAGCAAATGGGACCACCAGAGGAACGAACAGCAAGCATGTCAGACGCTGTTAACAAAACAGCGTCTGATAAGCGATTTTTTTTTTACTTCTACAGCCTGCCAGCGCATGATCAGCACTGGCAGGCTGTAGTTAAAGTTCTCCCCGACGCGATCCTGTGAACGCGCGCATGCGCGCGTTCACAGTAAATTGCGCGTCTCGCGAGAGGACGCGCCCGCGCGTCCAGGAGGAACAAACCGACCGCCGCAAGGACGCAATCCTGCGTTCGGCGGTCGGGAAGAAGTTAAGCTAGGGGGCTGAGGTGGTTAAATTAGAAAACTTGATGGGCTTATTTCTTTTTTCAACCGTATTAACTATGTATATACATGTATAAAATTACAAGTTTATCTGAATCTTTTCCCACAAAAATATCTATCAATCTGCTCAGCTCCTCCTGCTCTACATGCTTCCTGTAGATTGCTTACTGGTCTACCTACCTCTATTGAACACGGACACCACATTTGCTTTGCAGCAGTGGCATATGGCACTGCATCAGTCACTAGACTAGAAAATCTCCAATACATTTCAGTTTCTGGTGCACCAAGAGCAGGAAGATGCACCAAATCTATTAAGAGCCTAATTTGGCCCATTTTACTCTTTTACCAAGACCGGTGTAGGAAACGCCAGTTATGGCAAATCTCCCTCAGTGCGGATACCCACGTGTCTTTTCTTTTTTCAACTGACTTTCTGTCCATTCAGGGAAAACTGCAGCATGTCCTCTCCATCAGTTTTTCATGCAGGACTCGACCATTCAATGGATCAGTAAACGAACACTGAAGGACAGTCTGTTTTTCACTGATGGTTGCTAGGAGATACTGGGTGTTGGTTCGTCAGTCTTTTTTCACCAACATGAAAAACTGATGATACCCGTAGGGAGAAAAACTAAATGCAGCTTAGTAACTGACTGGATGGATCACTAGTGTCACTGCGTGGTGGGTGCTCTGATCAAATGTCTCACCCAGACAAAAACGTGTACTAGAAGTAGTGTGTGATCGGCACTCTCTATCTGGAGTCCACATATACAGATAGAATAAAATATATTGATAATTAGACAAGTGAAAATGTAATAAAAAGTTATGGTCACACTCAAAGTAAAAAACTTTAAAGAAGGCAAATCAACTCTAATGCAGGATCAACCATAAATGCAGGAACAACCCTAAAGTGCATAAAATATCTCTGAATGGTCATATACTATAACCATTCAAAAAACATGCAGTGTCACCGATATAAAAACCGCAAATATCCTCATGAGATGTATATGAATTCCAAATACTGTTAAATATAAAATCCTTTGTACTAATTGTAATCCTTTCAAAATAGGGGCCGTATGAGTCTTTCAAAAAACAGATAATCACATATATGCGTATTAGTAACGTTCATAGGGAAAATAAGTGAGCCGGGGAGAGTTCACGGCTTACAATATGTTGTGTCCTTTGTCATGCACTCGGTAACGGGGCGAGTTTTATACCTGTGTTATCCGTGTCCCAGCGGTGCTCCTGCAGCTCTGTTCGTGGCGTCCCACGTGTCAGGCTGCGTAATGGAGGAGTCATGCACTCGGTAATGGGGCGAGTGTTATACCTGTGTTATCGGTGTCTCAGCGGTGCTCCTGCAGCTCTGTTCGTGGCGTCCCACGTGTCAGGCTGCATAATGGAGGAGTCTTACCTCAGGTATGCCCCGATTCCGTCTTGTGCACTAAGGGTGCTTGTAATAGATCAGCCTGATTCCTCGCTCTCTTCAATGCATCAAATGGTATCCTCTCCTGGGCCGACGATGGTACAGTCACTGATAGTTACGGAGCGCTCCAATGTAACTTACTATGTTCTTATCAAATGCACATATTCTGTCATATACTGGGGGACCTCCAAACCAAACGCGTTTCGGGGCGCTTTTCTGTCCCCTTCCTCAGTGGTGAAAAACCGAGGAATCAGGCTGATCGATTACAAGCACCCTTAGTGCACGAGACGGCATCGGGGCATACCTGAGGTAAGACTCCTCCATAACGCAGCCTGACACGTGGGACGCCACGAACAGAGCTGCAGGAGCACCGCTGAGACACGGATAACACAGGTATAAAACTCGCCCCGTTACCAAGTGCATGACAAAGGACGCAACACATTGTAAGCCGTGAACTCTCCCGGGCTCACTTATTTTCCCTATGAACGTTACTAATACGCATATATGTGATTATCTAACGACTCATACGGCCCTTATTTTGAAAGGATTACAATTGGTACAAAGGATTTTATATTTAACAGTATTTGGAATTCATTTACATCTCATGAGGACATTTGCGTTTTTTATATCGGTGACACTGCATGTTTTTTGAATGGTTATAGTATATGACCATTCAGAGATATTTTATACACTTTAGGGTTGTTCTTGCACTTTTTCTTTTACTTTGAGTGTGACCATAACTTTTTATTACATTTTCACTTGTCTAATTATTAAATTATTTTACAATATATTTTATTCTATCTGTATATGTGGACTCCAGATAGAGAGTGCCGATCACACACTATTTCTAAAAACTAAATGCAATTGAGAGAAAAAAGCTTGTCATTTTTTCACAGACCGAACTAGGACAAGTTCCATCTCTTGTCTGAAAGGGGCCTTAAAGGGGTTATCCCATAATTAATGTAAAAATGAAAGTGATATCAGGCCATACATGACAAAGCTAGAACCAGCCCTGTACCTCACATGGATCCATGATCTCCCCATTCATTGCTCTGCTAGATTTATATCAGGCTGACAGCTCAAGAGGAGTGTCCTTTCTGCTGCAGCTCAGGGGGTGTGTCAATGCTCTCCCTATCACAGCTCAGGAGGTAGTTGTAGGATGAAACTGAGCATGTGCAGCCATCTCAGCGAGCAGGTCAAAGAAATAAGAAAAAGAACGAACAGTAGGTGGCGCTATAGAGGCATTTTATGGAATAACTAGGTGGATATACTAAATTTTTAGTTACGTGTAATTACAAAAGTATTCAGATCCAGGTTCTGGTTTGAAAACTGTAGAGTATCTTTGTTGGACAACCCATCTGGAACATTTATGACCAGGAACGAAGAAGTGGCTGCGAATGTGCGTCCCTATCCATTTACTGGAATAGCACTTCTGAAAATAGCTGAGCATGCTGACTCTGCTATTCTTAGATGTACTAATTAGGTGAATGGAGAGACCTGTGCATGTACGGCCACCTCTCCATCTGCAGACAGCATGCCGGGCCCCCATTCTTGGGATAGGAGTGAGTCCCAGAGGTGGCATCTGCACCTATTAGACATTTATGGCATATCCTGTGGATATTTTATAAATGTTTCAGATGGGACAACCCCTTTAATGTACAATAACACATCCAGTAAAAACACGGACAAACTGTGTTTCAGCTCAAACTCTTAAAAAGGCAAAGACGGAAAAACGTACATGGCAAGCATTCAGTTCTTTATTTAGTAGTCTATTAATGTGACGTGGCTTCCAGTGATCCCAGTTTTAGTAACTCCTATCTTAAGTAGGATATTCTCATCGTCACTTCTGGAATAAGACTAGAGGAGGCAAAGGTGCAGGTCTGACATCAGGGGGGCTCTAAAAAAACTAGGGCTGCGGGATAAGGGAACTTTGTGCGATTGCAATTAGGGCCCTAAAATTTACGATAACGATAAGCGATGCAATATTTTAAAGAAATTGTGCTAGAGGTCTATTTGCTTGGATTTTCAAGGCAAAAGCACACAGATGACTGATAATGGGAAATGTAGTTATGCTGAACTCAAGAACTGAAATGCGCAGTGTTTTTCAAAATAAAACATCTTTTACTAAATTAAATAACATATTTGCATTACTGCAATGGGGGGGGGATCTGTGGGTGACACTGTTATGGGTGGCTCTGTCATGGGGGTCTCTGGGTGGCTCTGTCATGGGGGTCTCTGGGTGGCTCTGTCATGGGGGTCTCTGGGTGGCTCTGTCATGGGGGTCAATGGGTGGCTCTGTCATGGGGGTCTATGGGTGGCTCTGTCATGGGGGTCCATGGGTGGCTCTGTCATGGGGGTCCATGGGTGGCTCTGTCATGGGGGTCCATGGGTGGCTCTGTCATGGGGGTCCATGGGTGGGGGAATCTGTGGATGACACATATATAGCATCTTATGCTATGTGTTATCCACAGATCACCCCATAACAGTGTCCCTGTAGTGTGAATTACCACCAATACAGGGGGTGGGGGTCTCATCTGGTTTTATAATGCCCGTGCAGTGACTGTATTCTCGCTGTATATAATCTTATCTATAATTGTAGGGATTGTTAATATATAAAAATCCTTGGTAATCAGCACCTGTATTACTTACAAGCGCTCGGTAGCAGAGAGGAGAGAGGAGAGAGGAGGGAGGAGGGGCGCTGGCAGCGTGACTCACTACGTTACGCGCCTGCGGCGCCCACTTTATAAATGTTACAGAGCAGATGCCGGCCCCCAGTCCCTCCTCCCTCTCAGCTGATACACCCGCCGCGCAGCATCACGGAGCGTTGTATCATTGTAAATTCGGCAAAATGCAGCATTCGCCCTATAATACGGTAATCACAGCATTTTTGGGTCGGCCAAATCGCCATATCACAATACTCGATTATCGCGATACGATTGCTTTGGCGATATACCGTGCAGGCCTAATAAAAATCCATTGCGAAACAAGACAAAAAGCACAACGGCATCAATTTCAGTTAAGACCATAGGACAATAGCATCTGGGGCCCAGGCCCTCCCTTTCTTCTAGAGAGGATCCATCATCAAAAATACCATATGTCTTGGTGCATTCATTCTATATTTAATAACACTGGTACAATGTTAGACTGGTATACAATAGTAAGCGTATCTTGCCAAAGAAATGTGTACCAACACATTCCGACATAGTCCAACCAAAGCAGGGTCAGACTGTGTAAGGACATAAAGGGGTTGTCCGGGTTCAGAGAAGACATTTTCACAAAGGCAGCCCCCCCTGACTTTAGCATCGGAGCAGTTCATCCTCCGATGCTCTCCTATGTCCTGAGCTGAATCGCGCAGGGAAAGGCATTTTCTGGAATTCCGGTGACGAACTGGGCTCTACTTAAGGCTGCCAGGCGGAGGCTTCCGCCCAGCAGTGAGCCCGGTGACGTCACAGCTAGGGCAGCGCTAAAGCTGGCCATCAGAGCCGGTGACGTCACCGAACACACTGCTGGGCTCTACTTAAGGCTGCCAGGCGGAAGCCTTCGCCCGGCAGTGTGTTGTGGTAAATAAAAGAGCCCTTGCCCTGCACGATCCTATGCAGGGCAAGGGAGAGCATCGGAGCATGAAATGCTCCAATGCTAACATCAGGGAGGCTGCCTAGGTGAAATTATGGGTATGTCCGGGTTCAGCTCTGAACGCAGACAACCCCTTTAAATGGGTTGGCTAGGATATGCCACCAATGTCAGATAGGTGAGGGTCCCTGAGGTAGGACCTGCACCTATCTCTAGAAAGAGCCTGCAAAGTGAAGGAGACAGTACATGTGAAGCTGCCCTCCATTAATTTCTATGGGTGTGCCAAAAATAGCCAAGGAGGGTTACTGCGCATGGTTGGTCCAATAATACCCACTCTGCTATTTTCAGCACTCCCACAGAAATAAATGGAAGGTGGCCGCGCATGCGTGGTCTGTTGTTCTTCACTTTGTGGCCTCCGTTCTAGAGATACATGCAGGTCTCAGAGGTGGGACCCACACCTATCAGACATTGGTGGCATATCATAGTGATATGCCACCAATGTGTGAGATGTGCCAACCCCTTTAAACAGTTAAGAAGGGGAATGGTTTAAGAGAATCTATTACCAGGAAATTCAATATTAAGCCTTCTTCACACGTCAGTGTTTGGTCAGTAATTTCCATCAGTGATTGTGAGCCTCCACAGACATAGTATAAGGGAAAGATCTGCACCTGCTCTGTGTTTAGAGCCGCGCCTGATTTTATAAGGGAAAGATCTGCACCTGCTCTGTGTTTAGAGCCGCGCCTGATTTTGGCTCGAAATCACTGATGGAAATCACTGACCGAACACTGAGGTGTGAATGAGGCATTGAACCAATATGTCACAGCTCAGCTGAATGTAATGATACCTGTCACTTCGTGATCTACTGCTTCATTCTGGAGAAAAAGTGTTTTTAATCAATAAGCAAATGAGCAGCTAAGTGCACTAAGGGTGGGTCTAAGCCCCTCTGTGCACCCTTGCTCCTACTGCTTCCTCCGACAGCCCTTCCTCCTCCTTCCTGATTGACAGAGCCAGGCGATGCAACTATGCAAAACACAGCCCTATCAATTAAGGAGAGGGAGGGGCCGGCAGAGAATGCGGAGGGGGTCTGCACAGAGGGGCTTGGACCTGCTCTTGGTGCACGTAAGTGCTAATTTGTATATTAATTAAAAGATGAAGCAGATCGCTAAAATGGAAGGCATCATTACATTCAGCCCTGTAATGTATGATAATTGCAATCAAATGATTGTAAGTTATACTTCCCTATGGGAACTATATAAAAGTGTAAAAAAAATAAAAAGTTTAAAAAAAAAAAAAAAAAAACAAACGTTTAAATCACCCCCCTTTTGCTAAAATAAAAATAAAAAAAATTAAAAAAATTAAAAAATACACATCATGGGTGTCGCAATGTGCGAAAACGCCCATACTAAAAAATATAAAAAAATATTCCCCATACGTCAAACAGCAAAGCGGAAAAAAGCGTTCAAATGGCGGATTCGCCATTTTAGGTTGCTTCATTTTCCACAAAAAAATTACATGAAAGGTGATCAAAGTCATACACACCCCAGAATGGTATCAATAAAAAGATAAGATTATGACGCAAAAAATGAGCCCCCATACAGCTCCGTACATATAATTACAAAAAAGTTAAAGGGGTCAAAACATGGTGACAAAAAAGTAAAACTGATTTTTTCCCACTTTTTTTTTTCACTATCAAAACGCAAGAAAACCTACACATATAGGGTACCGCCTGATTTGTACTGACCTGTGGAGTAAAAGTAACCGGTCAGTTTTATTGCACATTGAACGTCGGAATTTAACCGCTACAGGACCGCCTAACGCAGGGATGCGTCCTGCGGGCGGTCCTGTAGCTCTGAGATGACGCGTCGGCGCGTCATCTCGTAAGAGCCGAGACTTCCTGTAAACGCGCGTGCGACGTTCACAGAGAAGCGCGTCTCGGCAGTTAGGCTACAGCCTGCCAGCGATGATCCATCGCTGGCAGGCTGTAGATGCGAATAAAATCGCATCAAACAGCTATATCAGGCGCTGTTTTGTGAACAGCGTCTGATATAGCTGCTACCTGGTCCTCTGGTGGTCCCATTTGCTGGGATCGACCACCAGAGGACCAGGTAACTATGTAAAGTTGCACCAAACACTACACTAACCCCCCACCTATTAACCCCTTGATCACCCCATCTAGATTCCCTGATCACCCCCCTGTCATTGATCACACCCCTTGTAAGGCTCCATTCAGACGTCCATATGTGTTTTGCGGATCCGTGGATTCACGGATCCGCAGATCCGATCCGCAGATCCTCAAAACACGGACACCGGCAATGTGCTTTCTGCATTTTGCAGATCCGCACATTGCCAGAACTATATAGAAAATGCTTTTTCTTGTTCGCAATTGCGGACAAGAATAGGACATGTTCTATATTTTTGCGGAACGGAAGTGCAGACCCAGAAGCGCGGATCCGTAATTCCGGATCCGAGCGGGACAAAGTCTGTCCCCATAGAAATGAATGGGTCCACAATTCCGTTCCGCAAACAGAATTTCGGACGTGTGAATGGGGCCTAAGGGTCCCTTATCACCGCCAGTTAGTTAGCTACTTGTTAGGTAGCTAGCGCCCAGCCCACCGCACCGCAGTCACTGATTTTGCCAGAGGTTTTTTCATCCACGATGATCGATGCGAATGAAAAAAATCTGTGCCGTTCATTTTTTTTTTTTTTCAACGCAGAGGCTGAACGGAAAAAAAAAATCTCATTACCCGTATGCTCAATATAAGGAGAATCGCAGAAACTCCTAATGCTGGCCATACGTGTAATGATTGCGGAGACCCTCAAATGCCAGGACAGTACAAACACCTCACATGTGACCCCATTTTAGAAAGAAGACACCCCAAGGTATTCCGTATGGGGTATGGTGAGTTCATGTAAAATTGTATTTTTTGTCACAAGTTAGTGGAATATGAGACTGTAAAAAAAAAAAAAAAAAAAATTTCCGCTAACTTGTGCCAAAATTTTTTTTTCTGTGAACTCGCCATACCCCTCACGGAATACCTTGGGGTGTCTTCTTTCCACAATGGGGTCACTTGTGGGGTATTTACACTGCCCTGGCATTTTAGGGGCCCTAAAGCGTGAGAATCCAAATGCGTAAAAATGGCCTGTGAAATCCTAAAGGTACTCATTGGTTTTAGGGCCCCTTTGTGCATTTTGGCTGCAAAAAAGTGTCACTCATGTGGTATCGCCGTACTCAGGAGAAGTAGGGCAATGTGTTTTGGGGTGTATTTTTACATATACCCATACTGTGTGTGAGAAATATCGCTGTAAACGACAACTTTTTAAATTTTTTTATTCAAAGTTGTCAATTTACAGAGATATTTCTCTCACCCAGCATGGGTATATGTAAAAATACACCCCAAAACACATTGCCCACTTCTCCTGAGTACGGCGATGCCACATGTGTGACACTTTGCAGCCAAGATGCCAAAGGGCCCAAATTCTAATGAGTACCTTTTAGGAGGGCATTTTTACGCATTTTCTTCTCACGCTTTAGGGCTCCTAAAATGCCAGGGCAGTAGAAATACCTCACATGTGACCCCATTTTGGAAAGAAGACACCCCAAGGTATTCGCTGAGGGGCATAATGAGTCCATGAAAAATTAAACTTTTTGTCAAAAGTTAGCGGAAAGGGAGACTTTGTGAGAAAAAACAATAAAAAATCTATTTCCACTAACTTGTGCCAAAAAAAAAATCTTCTATGAACTCGCCATGCCCCTCATGGAATACCTTGGGGTGTCTTCTTTCCAAAATGGGGTCACATGTGAGGTATTTATACTGCCCTGGCATTTTAGGGGCCCTAAAGCGTGAGAAGAAAAATGCGTAAAAATGCCCTCCTAAAAGGTACTCATTGGAATTCGGGTCCCTTTGCGCACCCAGGCAGCAAAAAAGTGTCACACGTGGTATCGCCGTACTCAGGAGAAGTAGGGCAATGTGTTTTTGGGTGTATTTTTACATATACCCATGCTGGGTGAGAGAAATATCTCTGTAAATTGACAACTTTGAATAAAAAAATGTAAAAAGTTGTCGTTTACAGCGATATTTCTCACACGCAGCATGGGTATATGTAAAAATACACCCCAAAACACATTGCCCTACTTCTCCTGAGTACGGCGATACCACATGAGTGACACTTATTTGCAGCCAAGATGCGCAAAGGGGTCCTAAAACCAATGAGTACCTTTAGGATTTCACAGGCCATTTTTATGCATTTGGATTCTCACGAAAGAAGACACCCCAAGGTATTCCGTGAGGGGCATGGCGAGTCCACAGAATTTTTATTTTTTGGCACAAGTTAGCGGAAATTGATATATATATTTTTTTTTATTTTTTTTTTACAAAGTCTCATTATCCACTAACTTGTGACAAAAAATAAAATTTTACATGAACTCACCATACCCCTCACGGAATACCTTGGGGTGTCTTCTTTCCAAAATGGGGTCACTTGTGGGGTATTTTTATTGTCCCGGCATTTTAGGGGCCCCTAAAGCGTGAGAAGAAGTCTGGAATCCAAATGTGTAAAAATGCCCTGTGAAATCCTAAAGGTACTCATTGGTTTTAGGGTTCCTTTGCGCACCCAGGCTGCAAAAAAGTGTCACACATGTGGTATCGCCGTACTCAGGAGAAGTAGGGCAATGTGTTTTGGGGTGTATTTTTATATATACCCATACTTTGTGTGAAAAATATCTCTGTAAACGACAACTTTTAAAATTTTTTATACAAAGTTGACAATTTACAGAGATATTTCTCTCACCCAACATGGGTATATGTAAAAATACACCCCAAAACACATTGCCCTACTTCTCCTGAGTACGGCGATACCACATAAGTGACACTTTTTTGCAGCCTGGGTGCGCAAAGGGGCCCAAATTCCAACGAGTACCTTTAGGTTTTACATGGCGGCTTACAATTTAGCCCCGCCCAAAATGCCAGAACAGTAAACACACCCCGCAAATGACCCCATTTCGGAAAGTAGACACCCCAAGGTATTCACTGAGGGGCATAGTGAGTCCGTCTGAGATTTTTTTTTTTTTTGCCAGAAGTTATCAGAAATTGAAATTTTTTTTTTTTTTTTCAGAAAGTGTCATTTTCCGCTAACTTGCGAAAAAAAATGAAATGATACATGAACTCACCATGCCCCTCCGCGAATACTTTGGGGTGTCTTCTATCTAAAATGGTGTCATTTGGGGGGTATTTATACTTTCCTGGCATTCTAGCACCTGAAGAAACATGACAGGCGCTCAGAAAGTCAGAGCTGCTTCAAAATGCGGAAATTCACTTTTTTGCACCATAGTTTGTAAACGCTATAACCTTTACCCAAACCAATAAATATACACTTATTGGACTTTTTTTTTTTTTATCAAAGACATGTAGAACAATAAATTTAGAGAAAAATTTATATAGAAATGTAGTTTTTTTGGAAAAATTTTACAACAGAAAGTGAAAAATGTAATTTTTTTGCAAAAATGTCGTTAAATTTGTATGAATGGCAAAAAAAGTAAAAATGTCAGCAACAATGAAATACCACCAAATGAAAGCTCTATTAGTGAGAAGAAAAGGAGGTAAAATTCATTTGGGTGGTAAGTTGCATGACGGAGAAATAAACGGTGAAAGTAGTGTAGTGCAGAATTGTAAAAAGTGGCCTGGTCATTAAGGGGGTTTAAGCTAGGGGGGCTGAAGCGGTTAAAAACCCGCAAAGCTGTGGTGGAATTGCTTTTTTTTTGCAATTTCACCCCATTTGGAATTTTTTTCCTGCTTCCCACTACATCATATGCAATATTAAATGGTGTAGTTGGAAAGTACAACTTGTCCCGCAAAAAACAAGCCCTCATATGGCTATGTGAACCGAAAAAAAAAAAAAAAAGTTATGGCTCTGGGAAGGCAGGGAGCGCAAAACGAAAACGCAAAAAAAAATAAAAACCTCCGGTCCTTAAGGGGTTAAAGGGGCATCTGCTGTGGAGGTCACTGTTAAGGGGGCGGGTTATTGTGGAAATTACTGTTAAGGAGGTAACAAATAAAAGGGCAGCTGCTGTGAAGGTCAATGTTAAAGGGGGGGCTACTTAAGGGAGGGGGGGACTGTGGAGGCCACTATTAAAGGGGCAGCGGGGTACTACGAGGTCACTGTTAAAGGGGCAGTCACTGTGGAGGTCTTTGTTAGGGGGCCGGGAATGGTGGATGTGACAGTTAAGGGGACTGTAACATATGGTCAGTGTTAATGTGCTGTAGAGGTCACTTAAGGGGGCGGGTGCTGTGGAAATTACTGTTAGGCGAGTTTTCCGTGCGGGTGCAATGCATGACGTGAACGCATAGCACCCGCACTGAATTGTGACTCATTCATTTCAATGGGTCTGTGTACATGAGAGTGAAAATCGCAGCATGTTATATATTCTGCGTTTTTCACGCAGCTCTGGCCCCATAGAAGTGAATGGGGCTTCAGTTAAAAATGCATTGCATCCGCAAGCAAGTGCGGATGTAGTGCATTTTACACTGATGGTTGCTAAGAGATGTTGTTTGTAATCCTTCAGTTTTTTTATCACACGCAGGAAAAATGCATTGCACCCGCGCTGAAAAAACTGAACTGAACATAATGGCAGACAAAACTGACTGAACTTGCTTGCAAAATGGTGCAAATTTCTCTGAACGCATCCGGAGCCAATCAGTCAATCTCGTGTTCTCGCGTGCCATGTTCTCCTCAGCAGCACAGGGGAGAAGGTGTCTCTCTCTCTCTCCCTCCCTCCCCCCTGTGCCGCTGCTGCCAATAAGAAGAGAGAGGGGCGGAGGAGTGGAGGGGCTGTGACCACTGCGCCACCAATAATGATAACTCGCCCATTAATACAAATCTAGGCGACGGGTGCCGGCGGCAGAATCACATAGCCGGCACTCGACCTCTATGACAGGGCGTTGCAATCCACAGCAGTTAACTCCTCAGGTACCGCAGGTTAACTGCCGCTGATCGCAGTGTCCTGTCATAGAGGTCGGGTGCCGGCTATGTGATTCTGCCGCCGGCACCCGCCTCCTGTATTTGTATTAAAAGGTTACTTGTCTTCATTGTTGGTGCAGTGTGCCCCCCCTCCCCCCCCCCAGTATTATAATCATTGGTGGCAGTGGCCACAGGGTCCCCTCCCCTTCATTCATTGGTTGTGCAGTGGCAGCTTCTGATCGGAGCCCCAGCAGTGTAATTCTGGGGCTCCTATCGGTTACCATGGCAGCCAGCAGCCAGGACGCTACTGAAGCCCTGGCTGCCATAGTAATCTGCTGCTGTGTGCACTATTCACAGGGCAGCAGGGAGAGTGTGAAGTCCTATTCACCCTAATAGAGCTCTGTTAGGGTGAATAAGACAAGGGATGAAAATATACCAGGTTCTAGCCCCTAATGGGGCTAATAGTTATTAAATAAAAAGTAAAAAAAAACACCTAAACATTAAGTTTACATCACCTCCTTTCCCAATTTTACATATAAAATATATAAACAATATCTAAATAAACATATTGCCACGCACAAAAAAGTGCGAACTATTAAAATATTTAAAAAAATATCTCCTATGCGGTGAACAACGTAACAGGAAGAAAAAAAAAAAGATATAAAAAATGCGCGATTCGTCATTTTTTAGTCACCTTGTTTCCCCCAAAAATAGGATCAGACTGTTCGATTATGGACCGGACGTTCCATAAAATGCAGAATGCACGCTGCTTTTTTGGCATTTATTTTTTTCGAATGGTACCGAATGGTATAGAGTACCAGAATACTTATTTATGGTATCAAAATCGAATCAAAATATTGGTATCGAAACAACCCTACAACACACACAGTTTAGTTGAAATATACCCGTGCGAAGTCGGGTCCTTCTGCTAGTTTAAAATGTATCAAAGATCATACACTAAACATAATACTATTGCAACCACAACAGAACCATACACAGTGCTTCCATAACAGTGCCGTACACAGTGCTTCCATAACAGAGCCGTACACAGTGCTTCCATAACAGTGCCGCCATAACAGAGCCGTACACAGTGCTTCCATAACAGTGCCACCGTAACAGAGCCACACAAGGTGCTTCCATAAGAGTGCTTCCATAACAGAGCCACATGCTATGCTTTCTTAAGAGAGCCGCCATAACAGTGCTGCCACAGAACAGCCATACACAGTGCTTCCATAACAGTGCCACCATAACAGCGCTAGACAGTGCCGCCATAACAGAGCTGTACGCAGTGCTTCCATAACAGTACCAGCATGACAGTGCTTCCATGACAGTACCGCCATAACAGAGCTGTACACAATGCTTCCATAACAGTGCCAGCATAACAGCACTAGACAGCGCTTCCATAACAGAGCCGTACACAGTAACATAGTAACATAGTATATAAGGCCGAAAAAAGACATTTGTCCATCCAGTTCGACCTGTTTCCTGCAAGTTGATCCAGAGGAAGGCAAAAAACCCCTGTGAGGTAGAGCCAATTTTCCCCACTTAAGGGGAAAAAATTCCTTCCCGACTCCAATCAGGCAGTCAGAATAACTCCCTGGATCAACGACCCATCTTTAGTAGCTATAGCCTGAAATATTATTACGCTCCAGAAATACATCCAGGCCCCTCTTGAATTCCTTTATTGTACTCACCATCACCACCTCCTCAGGCAGAGAGTTCCATAGTCTTACTGCTCTTACCGTGAAGAACCCTTTTCTATGTTTGTGTACAAACCTTCTTTCCTCCAGACGCAGAGGATGTCCCCTCGTCACAGTCACAGTCCTGGGGATAAATAGATGATGGGAGAGATCTCTGTACTGACCCCTGATATATTTATACATAGTAATTAGATCTCCCTCAGTCGTCTTTTTCTAGAGTGAATAACCCTAATTTTGATACCCTTTCAGGGTACTGTAGTTGCCCCATTCCAGTTATTACTTTAGTTGCCCTCCTCTGAACCCTCTCTAGCTCTGCTATGTCTGCCTTGTTCACGGGAGCCCAGAACTGTACACAGTACTCCATGTGTGGTCTGACTAGTGATTTATAAAGTGGTAGGACTATATTTTCATCACGGGCATCTATGCCCCTTTTGATGCAACCCATTATCTTATTGGCCTTAGCAGCAGCTGCCTGACACTGGTTTTTACAGCTTAGTTTGTTATTTATTAAAATTCCTAGATCCTTTTCCATGTCAGTGCTACTGAGTGTTTTACCATTTAGTATGTACGGGTGACTTGCATTATTCCTTCCCATGTGCATAACTTTACATTTGTCAGTGCTTCCATAACAGTGCCACCATAACAGCGCTAAACAGTGCTTCCATAAGTGTGCCGCTATAACATTGCCACACATGGTACTTTCATAAGCGTGCCGCCACAAAACAGCCACACACAGTGCTTCCATAACAGTGCCACCACAACCAAGCCACACACAGTGCTTCCATAACAGTGTCGCCACAACATAGCCATACACAGTGCTTCATAATGATGGGCACAGTGCTTTCATACACAATGTCCACATAACTGTCAAGCTTCAGTGTGGGAGTGAAACTCCACACCGAGCATACAGTAGGAGGGAAGGGGGAAACAGGGAATCAGGCCTGAGAATTAGGAAAGGAAGATGGACATCTCCTAGTGAAAAACCTAACCAAAATCCTGACTGACTACCAGTATGAACAGACCCCAAAGGTAGGAGAGTTCATAAGCAGGAATACCTGGAGTCCTATAGGACCCTGGTACTAATGGCACGGACAAGATTACCTGTTCCTCCAAAAGGAAGGACGAACAGGAGTCTACCTCAGGCCTAATACAAACAATAGGGAAATGCAACACACAGAACCCAAACAAAATACAAAAGGGAAAGGAAAGACTTAACTTCAAAGAGGCTATGGAAGCACCAGGAACTTAGCCGAGATCAGGGGCGGACTGGGCCGGGGGACGGGGGGCAATTGCCCCCCGGGCCTCTCTATTGCTTCACTGTCCCGGCCCGGAATGATCTGTGGTGTCAGACTGTCCCACACTTAAGGGCACTGCCACCGCTGCCGCCGCTGTCACTAATACAACTTTCCTGCGGACTGCGCAGGGAGACGGGGAGGCGTGCTGCCGGCAGCCTATCAGAGAGGCCGCCAGACCGGCGCAGGCGGTGCGATGACATCATCGCGCCGCCTGACTGAGCTGCTGCGCTGCCGTAAAGACATCAGCAGCGCTGGAGGCAGGACGGGAGTGAAGGAGGTAAGTATAAGTCTGACTCTAGTTTTTTTTTTTTTTTGTCATTTCTGTCACTGATAGGGGGCGCTATCTGGCTACTGGCACATTATATGAGGGGGGGCCCTATCTGGCTACTGGCACATTATAGGGGGGCCCTCTCTGGCTACTGGCACATTATAGGGGGAGGGCCCTATCTGGCTACTGGCACATTATAGGGGGGCCCTCTCTGGCTACTGGCACATTATAGGGGGAGGGCCCTCTCTGGCTACTGGCACATTATAGGGGGAGGGCCCTCTCTGGCTACTGGCACATTATAGGGGGAAGGCCCTCTCTGGCTACTGGCACATTATAGGGGGAGGGCCCTCTCTGGCTACTGGCACATTATAGGGGGAGGGCCCTCTCTGGCTACTGGCACATTATAGGGGGAGGGCCCTCTCTGGCTACTGGCACATTATAGGGAGGGCCTCTCTGGCTACTGGCACATTATAGGGGAGGGCCCTCTGGCTACTGGCACATTATAGGGAGGGCCCTCTCTGGCTACTGGCACATTATAGGGAGGGCCCTCTCTGGCTACTGGCACATTATAGGGGGCCCTCTCTGGCTACTGGCACATTGTAGGGGGGCTTTGGCTACTGGGCTGGCACATTATAGGGGGCCCTATCTGGCTACTGGCACATTGTAGGGGGCTTTGGCTACTGGGCTGGCACATTATAGGGGGCCCTATCTGGCTACTGGCACATTATTGGGGGCCCTATTTGGCTACTGGCACATTGTAGGGGGCTTTGGCTACTGGGCTGGCACATTATAGGGGGCCCTATCTGGCTACTGGCACACTATTGGGGGCCCTATCTGGCTACTGGCACATTATAGGGGCCCTCTCTGGCTACTAGCACATTATAGGGGGCTATGGCTACTGGGCTGGCACATTATAGGGGGCCCTATCTGGCTACTGGCACATTATTGGGGGCCCTATTTGGCTACTGGCACATTATAGGGGGCTATGGCTACTGGGCTGGCACATTATAGGGGGGCCCTATCTGGCTACTGGCACATTATTGGGGGGCCCTATTTGGCTACTGGCACATTATAGGGGGGGGCTATGGCTACGGGGCTGGCACATTATAGGGGGGCCCTATCAGGCTACTGGCACACTATTGGGGGGCCCTATCTGGCTATTGGCACATTATAGGGGGGCCCTATCTGGCTACTGGCACATTATAGGGGGGCCCTATCTGGCTACTGGCACATTATAGGGGGGCCCTATCTGGCTACTGGCACATTATAGTGGAGGGCCCTATCTGGCTACTGGCACATTATAGTGGAGGGCCCATGGCTACTGGCACATTATAGGGGGCCCTATCTGGCTACTGGCACATTATAGTGGGGGCCTATGGCTACTTGCACATTATAGGGGGGCCCTATCTGGCTACTGGCACATTATAGTGGGGGGGCCTATGGCTACTGGCACATTATATGGGGGGCCTATTGGCTACTGGCACATTATATGGGGGGCCTATTGGCTACTGGCACATTATAGGGGGGCCTATTGGCTACTGGCACATTATAGGGGGGCCTATTGGCTACTGGCACATGATGGGGGGGGGGGCTCAGGCTACTGGAACATGATGGGGGGGGGCTCAGGCTACTGGCTCATAATAGGGGGCTCTGGCTACTGGCATATTATTGGGGGATGTCTATGGGGGCACTTATTACTGGCACATTGGGGGCACTTCTTACTGGCACATTATTGGTGGGCACTATAGGGGCATCTACTGAGGCCACAAAGAACTTATTTTATTTGGGGGCTCTGGATAGGGGCATTTTATACTGGGACACATTATGGTGGGTACTATGGGGAAGGTAGGATAGGAGTACTATAGGGTCATCTACGGTGGCACTGAGAAGGGGTATTTTATACTTACAAATTATGGGGGACACTGAGGGCATCTCTTGGGGCACTATATATGGGGCATTTTATACTGGTACATTATGGGGGTCACTAGGAGGGTGGGGGAGAGGAGCACTATGGGGGTATTTACTGGGGCACTATATAGGGGTATTTTATACTGGCACATTATGGGGGCACTATGGGGACGTTAGCTCAACTGGGGGCATTACAAGGGGGTATTTTTTGTCACATTATAAGGAGAATTATTTCTACTGGGGGGCCATTATGGTGGGCTTTATTACTCCCCCATGTTATGACCCCCCAGTAGCAGCACCAGCCTCTCCCTGCTCTGAGATCCATCTGCCCCTTCTCCAAATCCTTATTATGAAATCTTTCTCATTAGGATAAAACACATCATCAGCCCCGGCCAAAGTGTGGAAGACGAAGTGGTGTCCGAGGGTAAGTTTTCATATGAAATAGGTTTGTCATGTTACAGTTTCTTCTGCAAAAGTCATCAAGTGTCATGGGGGGGGGGGTTCTTATTGTTTTTCGCCCCAGGGCCTCTGGGTGTTACTTGCCCCCTGGGCCAAAAGTTGCCAGTCAGCCCCTGGTTGAGATCCAACCACAAACAATCCACGGGCACAGAAGCTATAAACCGCACAGCATAGTGGGAGAAGTAACTATAAATAAGGAAGGTTAAATGACTATAAGCAACACATGGAGGCAAGGGCTGTGGCCATACCAGAAACAAAACAGACACCTATTGATCCACAAGGAAAACCTGTCTGATCAAACCACGTGTTGCCAGTCTCACAGATCTCCTGCCACTCACTGTCGCTGGGACGTCTGTGACAATAACACTGCCATGCAGTGCTTCCATAGGCAGTTGCCCCATTGTGGATTATGTGCTGTTTTTTTGCATGGATTTTCATTTGGAAAAACAGTAGTGTAATACGCTACCTGCAAAGTAAACGATATCTGGCAAACCTCATGTCCACTTTCCTTATTCTTTATACATGGAAATTGAGCTGCTGTGTGAATTTTGAAAACTGCAGCATGTCAATTGTTTGTGTGGATTTTTAGTGCAGATTTCACCGTTTGCAATGCAAAGGGTGAAATCAGGGAGAAACCACATCAATATCCACAACAAGATTTTGGTGTAGATTTGGTGCGGACACAGAGAAACCTGGACGAAAATCCATGTGGAAATTCGGTTTGACAACCCGCGTAATCCCCATAGAGCCAGACATGGTGCTTCTGTATGTAGTGCATATGTAATACACAGGAGCTATGATGTCCTGTAATGTGCAGACCACTGTAATCCAGTACACTTCTGTTACAGCCGGGGGAGCAGCCACAAAGCAGAGCATATTAGGAAGCACCCTGATCCCACCCTCATACCTTACTCCTTCCACCTGCACACACCCGTTGCTGGGAAATTGGCGATGAGGAATGAAGGGAAAGTGGCATTTAGCATTGTGCAGTATCACATAAGTCTATGTACAGTGCAGCGTATGTAGACGTATAGCACAGAGACCCTATGTGGCAACCTGCACAGCTACACGCACCGTCATACCAGAGGGACGCAGGCTACATAGCAGTACAGCTCACAGCTGTATAGAGGCCTTCAATGCAGCCTGACATTCAGAGCATACACCCAACACGCTACATCCAGGGAGCTGAAAAACCTTCCATCACGTGACCAGTCATATGTACAGAAGGGCGGGGGGATCCGCTCAGGATCGCATACATAAAATCAGGGAAAGCTTTGTGTCTATTTTTACACATTAGACCTTTTTCAGGGATTCTGCAAATATGATGTAGTGCTCCAAAAGCAAAATGGCGCTCCATCCCTTCTGAGCCCTGAAGTGTGCCTATACAGCAGCTTACTTCCACATTTATGGCGTTTCCTTACCCAGTAGAACCCATGTATGAATTCAAATAGTGTGACATGAATGTCAAATTGCACCCACTGGTAACATACTGGACACTGAAATGCTATATCTGTGGAAAAGTTGCAATTTCCACTTTGCTGCACATTAATTTCTGCAAAACACCTGTGGTGTTAAGCTGCTCATGCCACCCTCTATACCATATTATTTCACCCAGAGCATCTACAGTTATCAGCACATCGGTCTAAACCACATTAGGCCTGAAATGTGTTTTCTTACTCCTGAGTAATGTTGCGCGAACTTCTGTTTTCAAGTTCGGCGTATAAGGTTCAGATTATCTTAGGGTCCGTGGTAGCGGAATCCATAACAGAATTCTTAGATATCCCGAACCTTGTATGCCGAACTTGGAAACAGAAGTTCGCTCATCCCTATTCCTGAGCCCCCTCATAAGTTCAGGAAAATGAATAGGGCCACACGCAGGATGTTTCTAAAACCAGGAAACACAGCATTATTAGCTGGCTTACTTTTCACACTGGCACACGATGGGCACAACACCTTGGGATCTGAATTGGCAGATCTGTGGGAAAAACTGCATTTTTCACTTTGCACCATCTGCTGTGAATTAATTTTTGCAAAACACCTGTAGGAACAAAATACTCACTGCACCCCTTGATTAATTTTTGAGGGTTGTGGTTTCTTTTTTTTAAATCAGATAATTTTTATTGAAAGTTTTACAAAACAGTAAGAAGTGAGACACCCCTTAATCCCCCCTTCCCCCTTCCCACCAACATAACCCCTTGAGACACAAGCAGTTAGGTGCAATCTCGGTAATAAGGTCCGACATCTCTATATAATAGTATCACAAAGCTTGAGGCACTGGAACAATTTAACACACATGTTCGGATAATGAGATAGCTTAGTTGGAGGCATAGATTCCCATTTACAGGAAGTTGTCGAAATACATTTCGAATATCTCTTTAGGTAGGAGATTTAGTTAAACATACTCATTATAAGTCTTCGCCCCCCTTCCATGATCCCACATACATTGAACATGCATTCACTCATTCATTCCTTTACACTTGTATATTATAGTGTTGAATCCACATTGACCATATCTTCTCAAATTTTTTTGTGCTGTTTCTCTTTTGGTATACATATTTTTCAAGACGTACTATCATATGCACTTTGTTTTCCAATTCACACACCAATGGCGGTTGTCTATCTAACCAATGGTATGCTATCACCTTTCTAGCCTGGTATAGTACTTGCAGGATAGCAAGTCTCCGTTCAGGTGTCAGAGCTGGTATGTCTATACCTCCCAATATGCACGTCACTATATCCATATCAAGTGTAACATCAAATACATTTTCCACTATCCTCTCCACTTCCATCCAATACCTTCTCAATCTGGAGGGTTGTGGTTTCTAACATTGAGTCACTTGTTGGGAGCAGGGCTGTGGAGTCGGTAGATAAATTGTCCGACTCAGACTCCTCAGATTTTAAAACTTCCGACTCCGACTCCGAGACTCCGACTCCTCTGTATTTAATATGCAAATACGAAGCTGTTCCACCAAGTTCTTCTAATCTCCTCTAGCACAGAGGTAGTTGAGCAGAAGCTGCTGCCTTCTCCTTTGTGTGCTGATCTTCTGCTGAAGAGAGAGCAGTGGGAGGATCCAGG
Source organism: Bufotes viridis (assembly GCA_033119425.1). Classification (NCBI taxonomy): domain Eukaryota; kingdom Metazoa; phylum Chordata; class Amphibia; order Anura; family Bufonidae; genus Bufotes; species Bufotes viridis. The sequence continues at coordinate 57,751,030 of CM065598.1, forward strand.
AAGGGGCAGGGGAAGGGGCATTTATTTTAAAACATGATTTTCCTAGTAGAATCCCATAGTCATGTTTAAAATTTAAGCTAACAATCTGAGTTTACATGTTTTATAGCCTTAGCTGAATGATAGCAGTTTTTCAAATGGTTTACAGCTTCAGTCTTGAACTATTGACTATCCATTCCCTTCACTTATACAAGTGACTCCAGTCCTTAATCAGTTATCAGTGAGAGGCGAGGATAACCATGGGTTCCCTGTAACAGCAGACCACAAGACAATGGAAAGTGTAAGTATTGCCGCTCCTTAAAGGGATACTGACAGGCTGATTTTCCAGCTAAAGATATATATATATACTGGTATTCATCAGAGAATTAGGAATAAAACTATACTAATGTTACCCCCAGTTAAACTGTACTTGTGTTTAAAAAACATTTTAATCTGTATGCAAATTCACTATCTTTGTGCCCAATGGGGCAGCGTCTCCTGCGGCTTTGTGCCCAGCCGCGCCCGAAGTACAGCTTCCCAGCGCTGTTCCCCTCGTTATTATTCACTGCACTGGCCTTTTTTTCAGGCTAGCCGAACGCTGAATTCCTGCGCAGGCGCACGTGTAGAGTGCTGGCAGCAGCCTCGTCTGGCTATGCTGAGGCTGTGCCAGCTTTCTCTCTTCCTCCTCGCTACCAAGTCCTGTCTAGTGCTGCCAGTACTCTACATGTGCGCCTGCCCCTTGGGCACAAAGGTAGAGAATTTGCATATTGATTAAAACGTTTTTAAACACAAGTAAACCTCAACTGGGGGTAACAGTCGTCTAGTTGTATTCCTAATCCTCTGATGAATACCAGCAGATATATCAGCCTGTCAGTGTCCCTTTAACTGCATAGTAAAGCATAAGAAAAGCATGCTTCTTCACGGTCACTTAACGTCTTTGTTTAGCGGTAACGTGACGCACTGCATGCATTGGCCTTTATTCTTACAGTAGAGAAGTAATTAATTATAACTTTATCTGAATTGGGACATTTAAACTTGCTTTTTTTTTTTTCCAATTTTTTTTTATTCCAATTTAAATCTAGTAGGAGTCGGAGTCGGAGTCGGTCTATTTTTTGCCGACTCCGACTCCAGGTACCCAAAATTGCCTCCGACTCCGACTCCGACTCCACAGCCCTGGTTGGGAGTTTCTTTTTTATTTAACCTCAGAGCCTCTGCAGTTGTCAGCCAGTGCTGTATAAATCAACAAACTAGGCCTCAAACGCACATGGTGCTCTTTGTCTTCTAAACCCTGCAGTGTGCCCAGACAGCAGTTTATGTCCACACAGTAACAATATGAAACTAAATTTGGGGTGTTTTTTCTGCTGTTACCCTTTGTGAAACTAAAAAAAAAATTAATCTAGGGAGATATCAATATTTTATTGGAAAAAAAATGACATTTTTTTCCTTTCACAGCCAAGCGTTTCTAAATTCTGTGAAACGTCTGTGGGGTCAAACTGCTCAGTAATTCCTTGAGGGGTTCCAGTGTAGGGTACCTCAGGGTCACTTTGAATGCAAAAATGTATCTGAAAACCATTTCAGCAAAAAGTGCACTCCAAAAACCATGATGCTCCTTCCCTTCTGAGCCCTAAGGTGTGCCCATACACACCTCAGGGCTCAGAAGCAGGGTAATAAATATTGGTTTGTTTTGCTGTTAACCCTTGCTGTGTAACAGGAAAAAATTGATTAAAATAGAAAATCTGTAAAAAAGTGAAACTGCTAAAGTTCACCTCCATATTGCTTTAATTCCTGAAGAACACCTAAATGGTTAACATATTATTAACTTGAAGGGGTTGTATTTATTATGTAGAGGAAGTTAATACAAGTCACTTACTAATGTATTGTGATTCTCCATATTGCTTCATTTGCTGGCTGGATTCATTTTTCTATCACATTATACAATACTAGTTTCCATGAGTACGACCACCCTGCAATCCATCAGTGGTGTTCATGATTTTACACTATAACAAAAAGTGCCGACCTCTCTGGTGGCTGGGACTGTGGGAGCGCACATAGGCAGATGCTTTTTTCTATAGTGTGCAAGCGCGACCACCACTTATGGATTGCAGGGTGGTCGTAACCATGGAAACCAGCAGTGTATAATGTAAAGGAAAATTGAATCTAGCCAGCAAAAGAGGCAATATGGATAATAAGAATACATTAGTAAGTGGCTTGTATTAACTTCCTCCACATAATAAATGCTATTTGCTGAAGTGAGACAACCCCTTTCGGTCGTTCAGTACGCAAACACGGCACCTCTCACAACACTACCACTTCTATAATCTCCACCACATGCCTCCTTATCCAGGCTACTGCATATAAACAAAAAAAAATGGTGTCACAAACAAGATTGATCTCCTCTTCTTAAGGACACTCATGTAAGTCGAGAGACTGTATCGTGTTTTTTGCTTAATCCCTTCCCGACACCACTATTTTATTTTTGCAAATCTGACATGTCACTTTACTTGGTAATAACTTTGGTATGCTTTTCAGTGCTCCGGACTAAAAAAAACAAAAACATCAAGGAGCCATTGGCTCCTAACCTGAAAAATTTAGGAGCCAAATTAAATTTTTAGTCGCCAAATTTTAAATGCATATAATTATGGTATAATAATAAAAAAAAAAAAAATAAGACGTGTCTTACCTTGTGTAGTTGCCCATTTGTCTCTCCTTTTGATTCGTTCTTCTAACCCCATCAATCTTGCGGCTCTTGAGGGGTTGTGCACTAATTTCTATGAACTCTCAGACTAGCCAGATTTGCCTTGCTGATCATGCTTCCTTGATCCCTAGGTGCTGGGCCTTGGATCATTCGCTTCCAGGCCTCCGCTGCTTGTCTTGGGTTTTCTCCATGAAAACTTTTATCTTGATGCCGCTGCAGTCAATCACTGGCCACAGTGGAGATCTGCTCCCCTTGCATCACATGACCATTTAACATAATGCAAAGGAAGCAGTGATCAGTTATTGGCTGTAACGGCGTCAAACAGGAAGTTTTCATGAAGGGACTCAAGACAAGCAACGGAGGTTGGGGAGCAAAGCAGCCAGGACCAAGCAGTGGGGATCAGGTAAGTATGAGCAGCAAAGGTCCTGCCAGTCTCAGAAATTCGTGTATACAAACCCTTTAAAAGGAGTAAATTGTTTTAAGAGGGTTTAAAACCAATATTCTACTATATGTGACACAGAATGTGTTAAATCAAACTATCCCCACTGCATGCCTTAAATGGCCAATCACTTGAGAGGCTCCGTGACCACATCAGCAGGCATCAGCGCTCTCCATACATCCCCCCTCTACACAGAGCGCTCTCCATACATCCCCCCTCTACACAGAGCGCTCCCCATACATCCCCCCTCTACACAGAGCGCTCCCCATACATGCCCCCTCTACACAGACCGCTCTCCATACTTCCCCCCTCTACACAGAGCGCTCCCCATACATCCCCCCTCTACACAGAGCGCTCTCCATACATCCCCCCTCTACACAGAGCACTCTCCATAAATCCCCCCTCTACACAGAGCGCTCTCCATACATCCCCCCTCTACACAGAGCGCTCCCCATACATGCCCCCTCTACACAGACCGCTCTCCATACTTCCCTCTACACAGAGCGCTCTCCATACATGCCCCTCTACACAGACCGCTCTCCATACTTCCCCCTCTACACAGAGCGCTCCCCATACATCCCCCTCTACACAGAGCGCTCTCCATACATCCCCCCTCTACAAAGAGCGCTCTCCATACATCCCCCCTCTACAAAGAGCGCTCTCCATACATGCCCCCTCTACACAGACCGCTCTCCATACTTCCCCCCTCTACACAGACCGCTCTCCATACTTCCCCCCTCTACACAGACCGCTCTCCATACTTCCCCCCTCTACACAGAGCGCTCCCCATACATCCCACCTCTACACAGAGCGCTCTCCATACATCCCCCTCTACAAAGAGCGCCTCCATACATCCCCCTCTACAAAGAGCGCTCCATACATGCCCCTCTACACAGACCGCTCTCCATACTTCCCTCTACACAGAGCGCTCCCCATACATCCCCCTCTACACAGACCGCTCTCCATACTTCCCCCTCTACACAGAGCGCTCTCCATACATGCCCCTCTACACAGAGCGCCTCCATACATGCCCCTCTACACAGACCGCTCTCCATACTTCCCCTCTACACAGACCGCTCTCCATACTTCCCCTCTACACAGAGCGCTCCCCATACATCCCCTCTACACAGACCGCTCTCCATACTTCCCCTCTACACAGAGCGCTCCCCATACATCCCCCTCTACAAAGAGCGTCTCCATACATCCCTCTACACAGAGCGCTCTCCATACATCCCCCTCTACACAGAGCGCTCTCCATACATCCCCCTCTACACAGAGCGCTCTCCATACATGCCCCCTCTACACAGACCGCTCTCCATACTTCCCCCCTCTACACAGAGCGCTCTGCATACTTTCCCCCCTCTACACAGAGCGCTCTCCATACATCCCCCCTCTACACAGAGCGCTCTCCATACATCCCCCCTCTACACAGAGCGCTCTCCATACATTCCCCCTCTCTACACAGACCGCTCTCCGTGCACCACCCCTCACAATCTGCTTCCTGGGATCTTTTAATTCCTTGTCCTAATCACCCTAATAGTTTATACTTTACAATACTGGGGTTGGGGGGGGGGGGGGTGTCAATGCGCCACCAATAATTATAATTAACACCTTAATTTAAGTATAGGCAGCGGTATCACATACCCGGCACCCACCCTCGATGACATGGCGCTGCGATCCCTGGCAATTAACCCCTCAGGTTCGGCACCTGAGGGGTTAACTGCCGGGAATCACAGCGCCCTGTCAGAGGGCGTGTTTGTGATACCGCGGCCGTCACCCGCTGCCTACACTTAAATTAATGTGGATTTACACACCACTAGCCCTGCAGCTGTAGATTTCTCCTTCCGCCATTGGGCCACATCTGGAGTAAGCCCCTCCCAGGCCGGTCACGTGGCCTCTCCACTCTCTCTCCTACCATTTCCTGTGTCCGGAGGATGTTCTTCCCCCGCAGCAGAGGCAGACCAAATAGACCGCAGACCTATAGCATAGGTCGGCAAGGAATTATTTTTTTCCAAGTTTTTCTTCTTTTAGGACTGATAGTAACTATTTTGTGAGGTATTACTAACATTCACCATATGTCTAGTTCATGTTGGTATCATTTTCCAAAGGAAATTTCCAACTTCTTTTAAGTTTCAAAATGACTGAGGGGCTTACATTATTAGAACCACATACAAATAACCCCATTTTGGAAAGCCCCTCAAATTCTGCTAATCTGATTTTAGGAATTTTGTTAACACTTTAGGCGTTGTCTTGGAATTGAAGTGGTGAAAGAAGTGCATATTTGTGCATATTTTCCAATTTAATCTTCTTTCCTGTAACATAGCAAGGGGTAACATAAAAAAACGAATATTTATTACTTAATTTTGCAGTTTACAGAAACCCCCCATATGTGAAAGTAAACTGCTATACGGGCACACAGCAGAGCTCACAAGAGAATAATCGCCAAATGGCTTTTATAGGACACATTTTGCTGCAATCTTTTTTGGGTACCATTTCGCACTTGAAGAGACCTTCAGGTACCCCAAGAAGTGACATTTTTTAAACTACACCCCTCAAGGAATTTATCAAGGAGTGTACTGACCGTTTTGGCCGTTGTGGGGCTACATGGAAAAACCAATTACCAGTAAGTAATTATATATTTTCCAAACGCCCCCCCAGCGGCACGACAGGAGGATACCCCGCCTCCCGAGGGACAGGAAACAACGTGGAAATCTTTAAATAGTCCCCTCCCCTTACCTGCTCCAGTTGTTTCCTGTCCCTCTGGGACGCGCGTTGAGATCCTCTTGTGGAGATCCTGTTTTCACAGTAGCATAGCCCAGCGGGAACGAAGACGCCGGGCAAAGTAGAGGGTCCCTGGGGCTCCCTGATCAGCCCTTCCCTTCTCTGCAGCGCAAGTCCTCCGGTGGAGGCAGCTCCGGGCAGCGCTTTCCTCACCTCGCGGCCGAGATCTCGCGAGAGTAAGCGCGGGTCACATGAGCGGCAGCTCATTGCAGGCGCAGGAGCAGTGACGTCTTCCACTAGAGACGAGCGGGAGATTTGAAAACGGCGGGCTTTCCCTTTCTGGCAGTGAGGAAGCCAGAGACAGCCCTTATCTTCCTTCACTGCTCCAGGATGTCGGTGTCGGGAGAGGACTCCATGAGAAGACCTGCAGACCCAGCCAGGACGGGCAGCCCGGTGAGTCTCCCTCCTTTGGAGGTTAGGACCTGTAGCACGCTGAGGTTTTTTTCCCTTTTTTGCTGCACGGGTACGAGGGCCTATCCTGCATTCTTTATCCCCCTTGTGCCCCATCCTAATACAGGCACTTTAATTTGCCCCTTTAGGTTAGGGATGCTCAGAAGTCTACTGAGACCTCTCATCGAGCCAAGAAATGTTCTATCTGTAAAAAGAGCTTACCATCTGGATATAAGAAGCCCCTCTGCTCTAAATGTCTGGAAAAGATTATGTCTGAAGAATCCCCCTCCTTATTGGAAAATATCAGACACATTATTAAGGATGAAGTGAGCAGTGCCGTGGATCAAAAATTAACTTCCACAATTCCCAGACCCTCTACTTCTATGACTGAAATATCCGCCTCTTTGGATGCTGACGGTCAGATAGAGATCCTAGATGAAGGGGAGCTACCATCAGAATCTGGGTCTGATTCCTCAGAGGAGGAGTCGGGTAAACCTCTCTGTTCCATAGAGGAGACTGAGACTTTACTGAAATCTATCAGAGCAACCCTGAATGTAGAAGAATCTAAACTCCCTAAGACAGTTCAGGATGTTATGTTTAAGGGGCTAACAGACAAAAAAAAGAGGGTTTTTTCCACTTCATAGTAGTATCTCGAAGCTGATTAGTAAGGAATGGGTTGACTTAGAAAAGAGACCCAGTGTCTCTAGGGTCCTTAAAAGGAAATACCCTTTCTCTGGAGAGGACACAACCTTTTGGGATAAGTGCCCTAAAGTAGATGCCCCGGTCGCCAAAATTACCAAGAAATCGGCCTTGCCCTTCGAGGACGTAGGTTTACTTAAGGACCCTATGGATAAGAGGAGTGAGTCCTTATTAAAAAAATCTTGGGAGGCTTCTATGTCTATCCTTAGACCTAGTGTAGCGTCTACCTATACGGCCCGGTCTATGTCTATTTGGCTGAACCAGTTAGAAGAACACTTAGTATCAGGGACACCTAGAGAGGAGATCTTAGCTTCCTTACCAGTGTTAAAACAGGCAGCCAATTTCTTAGCGGATGCCTCAGCTGATACTATTAAGCTTGCGGCCAGGTCAGCAGCCCTTTCAAACTCCACTAGAAGAGCAGTGTGGCTTAGGTCATGGTCTGGGGATGCAGCATCTAAAAATAAATTATGCAGCATTCCTTGTGAAGGAGATAGAGTTTTCGGTTCTGTCCTGGATGATATCCTAGAAAAGGCCACTGACAAAAAGAAGGGGTTTCCTGCTGAACCCCGGATTTTTCGTCAAAGGCGAAATTTCTCCGCATCAAGAGGCAGGCAGGATCAGAGAAAAAGAGATTTCTCCTCCAGATGGTGTTTGGGAAGAGGAAGAGGTAAAGGTTTTCTCTTTAACTCCTCAGACTCCTCCCAAAAATCATCCAAACAATGATGTCAGGAGCAGGGTAGGAGGAAGGCTAAAGTATTTTTCCGGGCTTGGGAAAATATTTCCAGATCCCCTGGGTACTGGACGTAGTTTCGTCAGGCCTAAAACTAGAGTTTTCCTCTCTACCCCAGAGGGTTTTTCTTGTCACCAGAAAACCAGATCCAGTTCAGTCTTTAATCTTAGAGCAGGTCCAGACTCTGCTAAAAAAGGGAGCGATAGCCGTAGTTCCCCCAGAGGAGGAAGGAACAGGTTTTTATTCGCCATTGTTCCTGGTCAAAAAGCCAAACGGCTCTTACAGAGTTATCATAAACCTAAAGGATCTAAACCGTCACCTGACCTACAAACGTTTCAAAATGGAAACTATAAAGACCACGATCAATCTCTTGGAAAAGGATATCTTCATGGCTACCCTCGACCTGACCGACGCATATTATCACATCCCTATCTGCATAGAACACCAGAAATTTCTCAGGTTTGCAATTCAACACGGTCCAGTTGTACATCACTTCCAGTTCCAGGTCCTCCCTTTCGGCATTACATCAGCACCAAGGGTCTTCTCAAAAGTAATGGCGGAAGTGGTTGCTCATCTTCACTTGAGAGGAGTGTTAGTCGTCCCGTATTTAGACGATTTCTTACTAGCGGCAGGATCGGAAGATCTTTTACTGGAACATATAGAGCTGGTAAAGTACAGCCTATCGAATTTGGGATGGCTGATAAACACAGAAAAATCAGATCTCGTTCCCAGCAGAAGAAAGATTTTTCTAGGAATGCTTCTAGATTCAGAACTTATGAGGACCTTCCTTCCACAAGAGAAGGTCCAGACGATCACTCACGAAGTGACCCTTTTGCACAGCAGATCGAAAGTGTCAATCCGTGCAATAATGAGAGTGCTGGGTCTGATGACCTCAACCATTCCAGCTGTAAAATGGGCCCAAGCTCATTCCCGGACCCTGCAGTCGTTTATGCTAAGCAGATGGGACAAGACCGTAGACTCTCTGGAGAGAAAAATAAAAATTCCCCAATATGTAAGGGACTCCCTAAATTGGTGGCGGGTCACAAAAAAATTAATTGCAGGTGTCCCCTGGCAACAGTCAAACGTGGTCACGGTTACAGCCGATGCCAGCAGAAGCGGCTGGGGAGCCTTCACGGACAGGTCAGTGGTCCAGGGTACATGGCAGGAGCATCTAAAGCAGGCATCTTCCAATCTAAGGGAAATATCTGCAGTCTGGGAAGCTTTACAAGTCCTTCGTCCAGAACTCAGCGGAACAGAAGTTCTTCCCTAGCAAGAGTTGCAAAAATAATTTTTCAGTGGGCAGAGGAAAATATACTGTCACTTTCGGCGGTCCACATAAGAGGGGAAGACAACACAGTTGCGGACTTTCTCAGCAGAGACGTTCTAAAGGAGGGAGAATGGGCCTTAAATCACAAAATCTTCTGCCAAGTAGCACGAAAGTGGTTCAGGCCAGACATCAATCTGTTTGCCACTCGTCAAAACAGGAAAACAGAGAGGTTCGCCTCCCTGGCATACTCGGATCACCCTCTCATAGTAGATGCCCTCTCCCATCCGTGGCCAAAAGAAAATCTGTATGCTTTTCCTCCTCTTGCACTAATCCCCAGAGTGTTGCAGAGGGTGCTACAGGGGGACCACAGGTTGATATTGATCGCACCTTATTGGCCCAAAAGATCGTGGTTCCCTCTACTAATCAGAATGTCAGCAGGGGAATTTTGGCGTCTTCCAGACATACCAGATCTTCTTCACCAGGGCCCAGTCTGGCACCCCAGGGCAGCACAACTACAGCTGACGGCCTGGAAACTGAACGGGAAATACTAAAAGGAAAGGCCTCTCAGATGAGGTAATCTCAACCATTCTTTATAGCCGCAAGACCATAACTTCCAAAATCTACAACAGAGTTTGGCAGGCATTTAGGAAGTTCACGGGGGTGACATCTGGGGCCCTCAGTTAGTTTCTAAAGTCTTAGACTTTCTCCAATCGGGTCTTCAAAGAGGTCTCAGGGTTAACACTTTGAAGGTTCACATATCGGCCCTAAGTGCCTTCCTAGACACAAGGTTGGCGGAAGTAGACCTCATTAAAAGATTTATTAAAGGGGCCCAGAGAAAACAACCGGTGGTTAGATCCACTGTTCCCCCATGGGACTTAAATCTAGTATTATCCGCTCTGTCAGAAAGTCCCTTTGAACCCCTTTCTGATGTTCCTTTAAAACTGCTTACTCTAAAGACGGTATTCCTGATAGCCATCACCACAGCCAGGAGGGTGGGAGAGATTCAGGCTCTCTCATGCAAGCCCCCCTACTTATCCATCAGAGATGATAGGGTAATACTAAAACACTCTCCCTCTTTCTTGCCCAAGGTGGTCTCTAAGTTCCACTGCCTTCAAGAAGTCTCCTTACCGTCCTTTGGATCCCCGACAGGCAACCAGGAGGAAAGACACCTCCATAATCTGGACGTTAAAAGAGCAATTATAACCTACTTGAAAGCTACAGAAAGCATTAGGAAGACGGATAGACTGTTCGTTCAATTTGCAGGCCCAAACAGGGGTAACGCAGCAAGCAAAGCTACCATTAGCCGATGGATCCGATCTGCAATTCTTCTGTGTTATGACACTAGGAAGGTTTCCCCTCCAAAAGGACTTAAAGCCCATTCAACTCGATCAATAGTGACCTCTTGGGCGGAATCTACTGATGTTCCGTTAGAACAGATTTGTCAGGCAGCCACCTGGTCCTCACCTTCTACCTTCTTCAGACACTACCAACTAGATGTGTTTAAAGATAAGGACTTGTCTTTTGCTCGCAGAGTGTTATCTGCGGTAGTCCCCCCCTAAGTATATGACTTCTCTGTCAATCCTCCTGTCGTGCCGCTGGGGGGGCGTTTGGAAATACTTCAATTACTTACCGGTAATGGGTTTTTCCTCTAGCCCCCACAGCGGCACAGGGATTTTCCCGCCCCTTTTTTTGTCATGTTTTCTTCCCTAAAATCCAAGTATGGAAGATGTTTTTTTCTCGAGTGTTTTTTTTTCCCTGTACTTTTCTGTACCTTCACTCTAAATATATATAAATGTGTTGCATCCATTCCAGAGTTTTCTCGGTTATTTACTGGAGCAGGTAAGGGGAGGGGACTATTTAAAGATCTCCACGTTGTTTCCTGTCCCTCGGGAGGCGGGGTATCCTCCTGTCGTGCCGCTGTGGGGGCTAGAGGAAAAACCCATTACCGGTAAGTAATTGAAGTCTTTCCAGTGCGCCCCACAACGGCACTAAGCAGTAGGATTAACAGAGAAAAAAAACAATTAGGGTGGGACTATGGCCGACAGGACTTTACGGCCAAAAGAGAGGTCTGAGTTGGAAGAGATGTCTAGTCTATAGTGCTTGAAGAAAGTGTTGGGGCAAGACCAGGTTGCATCCTGACATATTTGACTCAGGGAAGCTAAAGCACTTTCTGCTCATGAAGCTGAGATGGCTCTGGTTGAATGAGCTTTTAACTGAGTAGGCGGGGAGAAGCTTTTTTGCCCATAGGCTCTAGAAATGGTAGACTTTATCCATCTGGATATGGTCGTCTTTGAGGCCCCTTGACCCTTGTTCTTTCCTGCGAACTGGACCAGTAGGCGGTGAGTTTTTCTGAAGTCTTTGGTTGCCTCCAAGTAGGTCAGGACACACCTCCTAACATCCAGGTTGTGAAACTTCAGTTCTTTATCTCTTCTAGCTTGTGGGCAGAAAGTTGGTAAAGATATTTGTTGATCACAATAAAATTTGGAGAATGGTCAAGTATGGTGAACGGCAGGACAGGGCTTGAATTTCGCCAATTCTCCTGGCTGTGGTAATGGCTATCAGAAAAGCGGTCTTCATTGAAAGTAGATTGAGAGGAATCTCCGAAATGGGCTCAAAAGGAGGGTCCTAAAGCGCAGAAAGAACTAAATTAAGGTCCCAGGGAGGGACGAAGGAACGAATCCTATGTCTTAGCCTGTTAGCTCTCCTAAGGAATTGCTTAATGAGAGAAACCTCGGCCAACTTAGATTCCAAAAATGCACTAAGAGCGAGTCTGTATCTTCCATTGAACAAGGGGGCCTGCCAGAATTGTCATTGGAGGAATCAGAGTTCTAATCCGAAGATACCTCCCCTTCGTCAAAATCAAAATCAGAGTCCGGCGGGATGTCTGGAATAGATTTTGAGGTAGAAGGGGCTTGTGGCAGGGAGGCCATCCAAGTCTCAATGGCTGAGGAGACTTCTTCTTTTATTATTGACCTAAGGCTGTCCACAAGGGAAGGAATTTCCCCTGCCATGACCCTGTCAGTACATTTTTGACATAGGGATTTTTTGGAATGGCTACCCAATAGTTTTTTGCAGATGCCACATCTTTTCTTTATAGAAGATTCCCCAGGTTTGGGCTTCCCCTATAAAAAGAAAAAACTCCTTTTAGAAACAAAAAGGACTTTTTTCTATTGGAAGGAACCAGCACCAAGATAGGGCCCCCAGTGACTAAATAGCTGTCAGTGGCATACAAAAAAACAGTGCAAGGTTCCCCTCAAGAAGGAGGCTTACCGGGCTTGGGGCCTTCTGAGGTTCCATAGATAGATCGGCAGGCAGAGACATGGTGGCAGAGGCACTGGTTCTCTTCAGGCATGTGGCCGTGCTGAACACCGAATTCTACCTCCAGCCAGCACTTTGTAAGGTACTTACGGGTCACGTGATCCCGCGCGCACTGCTGACGCAGCGCAGCACCCATGTGACCCGATTCTCGTGAGATGCAGTCCCGCAGGGAGACTGCGTCGCCCGGGGATGCCTGACATACTCAGGGCTTACACCTTGCCCGGCATCCTGCTACGGCCCTCCTGACCACCCTGCCAGGGAAAAAGGTAAAACTTCAAGGCCGTGCAATTTTTATCCTGGAGCAGGAGGAACCCCGCTCCCTTCTCCACTTTATCCCAGAGGGACAGGAAACAAATGGAGAAGGAACAGAGGAGGAGGCATTTAAAGTTTGGTCTACACGTTGTTTCCTGTCCCTGGGGGCAGAGTAACCCTCCTGCTTAAAAAAAACATGGCTGTGAAAATGAAAAATTTAATTTTTTCCCAATAAAATGTTGATTTAGAAGTGCCAATTAAGTGTCCAATATGTTGTGCCCATTGTGTACCAGTGTGAAAAATCAGCTCTCTAATTATTATCCCATGCTTCCTGGTTTTAGAATCTTTTGCCTGAACATATGAGAGGGCTCCGGAGTAAAAGAGCCCCATGCTGCATGTGCACAGCTTGATCTGATAACTGTGGAGGCTCTGGGGTGAAATAATAAATGGAACCCCCGAGAAATTACCCCATTTTAGAAACTCCACCCCTTTGAGGTATTGAGGAGTGGAGTGAGCATTTTGACACCAAAGGTATTTTGCAGAAATTAAAGTATGGCGTACCGTGCAAAATGAAAATTGCATTTTTTAGACAAATATGGCAATTGCCCAGCCAATGCCATCGGAGACTCACAACAATTTCCTGAAATCATAGGCAGATTCTACTGGGTACAGAAATGCCATAAACATGGACATAAGCTATATGGGGACATAGTAGGGCACCGTTATTTTTGGAAGGCCCATAGAAATAAATTAAGTGGAGAGCGCACCTTCTGAGAGCCCCCACCAGCTATTTTCTGAACTCCCATTTTGGAAACTACACCACTCAAGTTATTTATCAGGGGTGAGCATTTTGACTCCATGGCACACCGCTGCTCTCCGCCTGATTCGAGGGTCTCATTCTAGATATATGTGCAGGTTCCACCTCTAAGACCCGAACCTATCTGACATTGGTGGCATATCCTAAGGCCCCTTGCAGACGAGCTTGAGTGGATTAGGTCCAGATGCGTTGCGGATGCGTTCAGTGAAAAATGCGCAATTTCGCAAGCAAGTACATTCAGTTTTCTTGGCGATCGCATTCAGTTTTTATCGCGCAGCTGCAATGCGATTTAATGCATTTTGCACGCGCGTGATACAAAACAATGTTTATAAACAACATCTCTTAGCAACCATCTATGAAAAACGGATCACATCCGCACTTGCTTGCAGATGCAATGCGATTTTCACGCACCCCCATTCACTTCTATTAGGCCAGCGTTGAGTGAAAATTGCAGAATATAGAGCATGCTGCGATTTTCATGCAACGCAGAAGTGATGAGTGAAAACCAACGCTCATGTACACAGACCCATTGAAATGAATGTGTCCGGATTCCATGCGGGCGCAATGCGTTTGCATCACGCATTGCACCCGCGCGGAATACTCGCTCGTCTGCAAGGGGAGTAATAATATGCCAGTAATGGCATAGATTACACAATCCCTTTAATGGCCAGGGGACAGTGCAAAATGAAAACTGCAAGTTTTCCACAAATATGGCTTTTAAGTCCCCAATATGCTGTGCCCAGCTTGTGCCACCCTAGACTCACATCACACCCTTTAAATTGTTATGCGACTTATACTGGGTACAGAAATACCATAAATATGGACATAAACTGCAGTTTGGGTACGCTGCAGGTCCAAAAGGCCATTTTCTGAAAACCATATGTTTATTTTTCTCTCAACAGAACTGTGTGATGGCTTAATTTTTGTGAGTTGCCATTATCATTGGTTCTATTTTGTGGCACATACAACTTTTTGATCACTTTTTATTTTGCTTTTTGGGAACAAGGATAAAGAAAAGGCAGCAACACTTCCATTGCTTTCTGGGTTTGGTTTTTGCAGCGTGCACCGTGCGAGAACAGTTAGATGTTATCCTTATTCTGCTGCCCAGTACGATTATACGGATAGCAATTATATATTATATATATATATATATATATATATATATATATATATATATCCTCCACAATATATTGCGAAAGCAATCGCAATTAATTGCCATATCGCAATCGCAATTTGCCGACCCAAAAATGCTATTACCGTATTTTTCGCTTTATAAGACACACTTTTTCCACCAAAAAAGTGTGGGGGGGAATGGCAGTGCATCTTATAAAGCGATGGTTGACATTCTACGTGACACTGACACTGTATCTCCGGCCGCTATGCTGCACAGCTCGGCCAGCGATAGATCAGTTACAGTGCGGGGATGGAGGAGGGGCCGGTGGAAAGTCGTTATTTTAATGAACACATGTTCTTATATCTATTTTATTTATCTGTTCTGTGCAGCGCTGTTAAGAAAATGGCAAGTTTTGTATTTTTTACTTTCAGTTCTTGAGTTCACATTATCAGTCATCTGTGTGCTCTTACCTTGAAAATCCAACCAGATAGACCTCTAGCACAATTCCCTTAAAGTATCGCATCGCTTATCGTTATCGCAATTTTTAGGGCCTTAATCGCAATCGCACAAAATTCCCATATCGTGCAGCCCGAATATATAAATATATATATATATATATATATATATATATAAAATTTATTTATTTAAATTTTTTAAGTTTTGCCACTTTTACACAATTAAGGAGGACCTTTCACCAATCCCAACATATAAGTACCTGGCAGGTACTACGATTATTTTTTTCCCCGATGGGCTGCTCCGTTCGCCCGTTGTGCCCCCTCTTCTAGTGTCCTGCCCTGTATGATAATCCAAACTATCAGTACAGGCAGGAGGAGACAGCCGCATCTCTCAGGGGCGTCTCCTTCTCCCTGGCTGTGAGCTGTGAGCTTTATTTCCTCCCTGGGTGCGATATGCTCCGCTGCGATATTACGATTTTTGGGAGGGGATGTAACCAGAAATTGGCTGTACTGGCTTCATTTGTTTATGTTATATATTTTGTTGCGTTCATCCGATGGGTAGATGATGTCATATTTTCATAGGGCCAGTCGTTATGGATGCGACAATACCAAATATTTTAAATAGTTAAAGGATTGATGGGGAAAAAGGAGGCCATTTTTTATGTCAAAGTTTTTTTTTTTTGTTTTTTTACATTTTTGTCCCACTTCTGCTTTTGAGGGTTTGATTGTTGGTTAAATGTAGTACAATACACACAACCTGTTTTTTTCACACTGAGAATTTCCTATCAGGCCCTGCCTGGGGGATGGGCTTCAAAGGCTTCCATAGCTGGCAGGCCCTGAGATCTTTGTAAGTCCTCTAGCTACCATAACACCATTGGCAGCCTGTGATCGCATCAACAGGAGCTGGTGAGTTGAGAGAGAGCCACTTCTATCTGTAAACCCCTTAGATGTGGTGGTAAGCATTGTGGCATCTAAGGGGTGGCGTTTTCAGCAATACCTGCGTGTACAGCAGGGTCCTTGCTGTTGGTAACTGCCAGGCCCCTGTCTCTGTGCCCTCCCAATCAGGGTGCTGCATTGTACATGTACAGCAAAGGCTGGGAAGGGGTTAACCAAAAGACTTTCTAACAGAGAAAATCGCTGAGAACTTATTTGTGGAAAAGAGCCTATAGACTTCTGCCCGTAAAGGATTTTATTCTCGTACCTGAGGAAACATTTATACTGAAAGAGTGTTCGCTAAAGGCCAGCTAGACAACTTCAAAGCCTTGAAGGGCTTTTGAATGCAAAATAACCTTGTTTGCCATCAGTGAATAGATTGCAATGTTTCAAATTGGCGATAACAGACTGTGAAATCCGCCGCATGTCAATTGCACGATTCCGTACCTTATGTACAGTGGTTTTGCTCATAGTCCTTAATAGGGTTGTTAAGAAACATGAAAAGCCGCATAAAAGTTGCACTGAAATCATAATAAATTGTGTGGATTTAGTTGCGGATTTTCTTGTGTTTTCATGTGGATTTTCTGCACTGTGCGCACCTAGCCTAATAATACAATGGTCCACAGGAAAGGTCCTCTCACTACAATGTACTATTACACAGCAGGGAATAAAGGGGTTAAAGTACTAATGGCTGCTTTCTCCCAGAAAAATCACCACCCCTGTCCACAGGTTGTGTGGCAACTCAGCCCCATCCAGTTCAATGGAGCTGGGCTGCAATACCAGACACAACCCGTGGACAGCAGTGGTGCCATTTCAGGAAGAAAGCAGCCACGTTTCTCTAATGCTGGACAACCCCTTTAAATGGTATTACTGACTCTGATTTCCATTGTTTAAAGGGGTTGTCCAGGTTCAGAGCTGAACCCGGACATATCCCCATCTTCACCGGCCCCCCTGATATAAGTATTGCAGCATTTCACGTTCCGATGCTCTCCCTTGCCCTGCGCTGTGGCTTGTTTACTATGGCACACTGCTAGGCGGAGGCTTCCGTCCAGCAATGTTCCCAGTGATGTCAGCGGCACTAATGGGCGGTTTTACAGGTTACAGCAGCGCTAAAGCCGGCCCATTAGTGGCGGTGACGTCACCGGCTTACTGCTGGGCTGAAGCCTCCGCCTAGCAATCGTTATCGAGAGCCGAATTCAGGGCAGGTCAAAGGAGAGCATCGGAGCATTAAAATTCTCCAAGGCTCATGTCAGGGGGGCCTGAGGGGTGAAGATAGGGTTCAGAGCTGAACCTGGACATTTCCCTACCGCTGTACATGTGATCTCGTACATGCATGGCACTGGTCAGGAACTGTACATGTGATCTCGTACATGCATGGCGCTGGTCAGGAACTGTACATGTGATCTTGTACATGCATGGCGCTGGTCAGGAACTGTACATGTGATCTCGTACATGCATGGCGCTGGTCAGGAACTGTACATGTGATCTCGTACATGCATGGCGCTGGTCAGGAACTGTACATGTAATCTCATACATCTATGGCGCTGGTCAGGAACTGTACATGTGATCTCGTACATGCATGGCGCTGGTCAGGAACTGTACATGTGATCTCGTACATGCATGGCGCTGGTCAGGAACTGTACATGTGATCTCGTACATGCATGGCGCTGGTCAGGAACTGTACATGTAATCTCATACATCTATGGCGCTGGTCAGGAACTGTACATGTGATCTCATACATGTATGGCGCTGGTCAGGAACTGTACATGTGATCTCGTACATGCATGGCGCTGGTCAGGAACTGTACATGTAATCTTGTACATCTATGGCGCTGGTCAGGAACTGTACATGTGATCTCGTACATCTATGTGCGTTGGTCAGGAACTGTACATGTGATCTCATACATGTATGGCGCTGGTCAGGAACTGTACATGTGATCTCTTACATCTATGGCGCTGGTCAGGAACTGTACATGTGATCTCGTACATTCATGGCGCTGGTCAGGAACTGTACATGTGATCTCGTACATTCATGGCGCTGGTCAGGAACTGTACATGTGATCTCGTACATGCATGGCACTGGTCAGGAACTGTACATGTGATCTCGTACATGCATGGCGCTGGTCAGGAACTGTACGTGTGATCTCGTACATGCATGGCGCTGGTCAGGAACTGTACGTGTGATCTCGTACATGCATGGCGCTGGTCAGGAACTGTACGTGTGATCTCGTACATGCATGGCGCTGGTCAGGAACTGTACGTGTGATCTCGTACATGCATGGCGCTGGTCAGGAACTGTACGTGTGATCTCGTACATGCATGGCGCTGGTCAGGAACTGTACGTGTGATCTCGTACATCTATGGCACTGGTCAGGAACTGTACATGTAATCTCGTACATCTATGGCGCTGGTCAGGAACTGTACATGTGATCTCGTACATGCATGGCGCTGGTCAGGAACTGTACATGTGATCTCGTACATCTATGGCGCTGGTCAGGAACTGTACATGTGATCTCGTACATTCATGGCGCTGGTCAGGAACTGTACATGTGATCTCGTACATCTATGGCGCTGGTCAGGAACTGTACATGTAATCTCGTACATGCATGGCACTGGTCAGGAACTGTACATGTGATCTCGTACATCTATGGCGCTGGTCAGGAACTGTACATGTGATCTCGTACATCTATGGCGCTGGTCAGGAACTGTACATGTAATCTCATAAAACAGTACCACATGAAACATGTGATACGTTATTTGGACAAGGTAACATTGTAAGAGCAGAACAACGAACAGCGGGATCTATCACGTGACTTGATCAGGGAGTGTGCAGCATGTGGATCTGTCCGGCATTTCTTACGAAATCTGTGATGGAGGCCATGCCGAGGTGAACCCAGCAGCATGCAGCGCTCAATTCCCTGTCTGCAGACTGTAAATGTTCACACACCGGTCTACAGTGTAACAGTAAGGCCACATGTACACGACTGTATTCTGCATCCGTGTCTGATCCGCATATACTGTGCATCGCACACAGGCCCTTTCATTTCTACAGGTCTGCAAAAGAAAGAGGCAGCACACGTATGTCACCCATGTGCTGTCCGCATCCGTATGTCCCTCTCACAAAGTACAGAACACGTCCTACTGACCATACTGCAGACAGGACTAGTCGCAGATTGCACATGGAAGGTGTCTGTATTCTGCAGATACATGGTCTGTGGGCACGAGGCCTAAACAGCTGGCAGGGAGGAGGGAGATGCAGCTGCAATTTCTCCCGAGTGGAGGCTGTGAATGCTGAGCACAGTACTGACTTCACATCAGACATGGCCACAGACCCCAAAACACATGGATCTTCCATAGCGTCGGAGATCTGTACTACGCATGTGTATGGGAGGTAGAGAAGCAGCGCAGAACGGACTGCCCAATCTTCTCGTAGTCCCAACCCCGTAACCAAGCGGGAGGAGGACAGCACATTCTGACACAGGAACACCCCTCGAAATGTAGTAGAGCTGGAAACTGTGCACCTAGGGCTGGGTTCACATAGGTGCTGTACCCAGCATAGCCGGATCCCACCGTGCACCGCCGGATCCCCATTCACTGTAGTGGGATTCAGCCACTTTCCGGAATGTATGCCAGCTTTCAGGTGAACAAATAATGCTGCATGTATATGCCAAATACAGCCTGTTCCTCTGCCGGAGTTCGCAGTGCATATGTGAACGCGGCCTTAGATCAATAGTTTCAGCCATCTCTAGCGGAGGAAGTTGGGGGTTCTGATCCAGGCCCGTCATCTATCACATATTTATAATATCCACAGTAGCCATCTTTTATATACCTCCAGAGCATACAGAAGGAAAGTCCTCTGATGCCAGGGGGAATAGCAGAGTAGTAACTGTGGGAATACTAGAGGTATAACCCGCAACATAAGCAAATGAGAAAGAAGCCTGAGTTATGGGCCAGGCCTGTTATCTCTGCTCCTCCATCAGCCCGTGTTTTCCACATCCTCCTGCACTTTTACTTCATGACTATTTGTGGCAGGTACTAACGCAGTACAGACTGAACGCCTGTGTGTGCACAAGGCCCATGCAGGAAGGTCCACTGCGCGATCCGCACACTAACCGCAGGTTACACATCCAGGATTTCTCTCCTCCTGCGATTAACCCCATCATCACTGACAGCTGATCCAGGTAAAAGGGGCTGTCTTTCAAGTTGCCTCAAGAGAGAGATTCCTGAAAGTTTTCGACCACTTTTTTAGCGTGTGCCATGGCGCATCAGACCCGGCGTGGAAAATGGCGCACACCACGCAATGTCTCATCCACAAGTAGCTAAAAACCAGGCTTGAGCTGCAAGCGCTGCGCCCCTCCATCAGCGACACCCCGGGGTGCGCAGTACATACACATCCTCTGAGGATGTGGCCGATGTTCATCAGAGCAGAAGACCCGTGGCCCAGAACCCAGCAGAGCATTTACAGAGACAACCAGCGCCCATCGGATCCTGAACCTGAACACCTCGCGGGGCAGCTATGTACCACACAGCGCGGGGAAGGCTGCCCATTGTCACGCTCAGGTCCCCGCAGCAGCATCCACATCACTACGGATAATGAGCGCCCGGGCGACGTGCAGACACTGTGAGGGCGCTCCCGTCACATCACTCAGCTCCTACCTCTGAGCCGTTAATCCCGGTCACATAGATGGTCACGACAGCAGCTCCCTCCTCCAGGCTCAGCTACAGCTGACAGTGAAAAGCGCCCAGCAGCCCGACACCGAGCGCCCCGCCCCCGCTGTCAGTCAGGCTGGAGCATGCGCACTGTCAGACTTGGCGTGTGGCAGGGATCCTACAAGTAAACTCTATTGGTTGTCTGCGTCACCGGAATAGTGCCTAGTATAGAGGTGCGCTTCATCCACTGCCCCCGTGAGGGGAATTAGCTCAAATGGTAGAGCGCTCGCTTAGCATGCGAGAGGTAGCGGGATCGATGCCCGCATTCTCCACAGGGATTGTTTCGTTTTTTTTCTGCTCCTCACAGCGCTGTGGTTCTTTATTAATGGACCATGCTAAGAGCTAGCAGTTTTAAAGGGGTATTCCAGTTATTATACCTTATCTACAGAGTAAGGGATAATAACTATAAGCTCAGTGGTGTTCCTAATTTCGGTAGCCCCCAAAATGAACAAAGTGGCAAGTGGAGCTTCAGCACAGCCTTGGCTCTTTCCAGAACTCCCATAGAAATGAATGGAGCGGCTGTACACATGCTGGACCTACAGCTCTATTCATTTCAGGGGTCTCCAAGGGTTTTGGGGTCACTGTTGTTGTGAGCAGACCCCCTCCAATCTACTAGTTATCCCCTATCTAGTGTTGAGCAAACTTGCGAGTTGCAAGGTCGGCATTCTGGCTATCTAAGAATTCCGTAATGGATTCCGTTACCACCGTCCATGACAGAATTTTATGACGGTATGAACCACGAAACCTAATATAGTGAAACATAAGAGGCATTCCATCATAATAGCAGTCTATGCTGGCCGTAGACTTCTATTATGACGAAATGCAATACGGAATGCTTCTTATAGGCCGTCATAGAATTCTGTTAGGGTCCGTGGTAACGGAATCCATTACGGAATTCTTAAGTAACCTGAACGCCAGCCTTGCAAATCGCAAGTTCGCTCAACACTACCACAATCTTGTGGAGGGGAAATATATATATATTAGGGCTGCACGATATGGGAATTTTGTGCGATTGCGATTAGGGCCCTAAAAATTGCGATAACGATATGCGATGCGATATTTTAAGGGAATTGTGCTAGAGGTCTATCTGCTTAGATTTTCAAGGTAAGAGCACACAGATGACTGATACTGGTGAAATGTAGTTATGCTGAACTCAAGAACTGAAATGCGCAGTGTTTTTCAAAATAAAATACATATTTGCATTAGTGCAAAAGTACAAAATACAAAACTTGCCATTTTCTTAACCTCTTAAGAACACAGGGCGTACAGGTACGCCCTAATGTCCGAGTCCTTAAGGACACAGGGCGTACCTGTACGCCCTGTGTTTAAACTGCTACTGCGCCCGATGTGGGTGCCGTAGCAACATGGTTCCTGCTGATGTAGATCAGCAGGAACCATGTTCTAATGCCGAGGGGGGTCATGTGACCCCCAGTATCGGCTATCGCTGCAAACCGCAGGTCAATTCAGACCTGCGGTTTGCAGCGATTTTAGGATCTCTGATCTGGATCAGAGAGTTAATTGCCCCAAAGATAATCATATTAACCCCCTGCATCCCCGATCTTGTTATGGCGGCGGGGGTGCAGGGAGTGGTTGCGGCGGCGGTAGGCGGTGCGGGAGGCGAGCGGTGCGGCAGGCGGGATCGCAATAGCGATCCCCGCCCGCCTCCCTTGTAATAATTCCCTGGTGTCTAGTGGTTCTATCAGAGTGCCAGCACATTGCTGGCACTCTGATAAAAACGGCTGGCATCTGTGCTGCAGATGCCAGCCGTTTAACCCTTCCTACCGCGGTCCGGACGGACCGCGGTATGGAAGGTGTTAACAGGAGGAGCTCCCTCCCTCTCCCATCGGGGGCTGCTGTGCCTATGCAGCCCCCAGGATGGGATCGCAGAGGAGGGAGCTCCCCTCCCTCCTATCCATCACCCACTGCTCTCTAATGGCAGTGGGTGATGAGTTACCATGGCAGCAGGGCGCTTTCAGAGCGTCCTGCTTGCCATGGTATAGTAACTCTGGTCAGACTTCTGCTAAAGGCAGAAGTCTGACCAGACTGTGAAAGTAAAAATACAGTGCAGTACACTATATAGTGTACTGTACTGTATTATATAGACACCAGATCCACTGGATCTACAAGAACCAAGTGGGTCTGGGTCAAAAAAATGTAAAAAAGTGAAAAAAAGTAAAAATAAAAAAACACAAATCACTGAATAAAAAGTAAAAAAAAAATACACTACACATATTAGGTATCGCCGCGTCCGTAAAAAACAGCTCTATAAAAATATCACATGACTGAACCCCTCAGGTGAACGCCATAAAAAAAAACCCAAAAATGGTGTAAATAAGTCATTTTTGGGCACCTTACATCACTAAAAGTGTAATACAAAGCGATCAAAAAGGCGTATGCCTCCCAAAATAGTACCAATCTAACCGCCATCTCATCCCGCAAAAAATGAGCCCCTTCATAAAACAATTGCCCAAAAAATAAAAAACTATGCCTCTCAGACTAAAACATGATTTTTTTTGTTTCAAAAATGCTTTTTATTGTTAAATGTAAAAAAATTTAAAAAAAGTAGACATATTGGGTATCTCCACGTCCGTAAGAATCTGCTCTATAAAAATATCACATGACCTAACCCCTCAGGTGAACGCCGTAAACATAAAAAATAAAAACGTTGTAAAAAAGTCATTTTTTGTCACCTTACATCACAAAAAGTGTAATAGCAAGTGATCAAAAAGTCATATGCACCCCAAGATAGTACCATTCAAACCGCCATCTCATCCCGCAAAAAATGAGCCCCTACATAGGACAATCGCAAAAAAAAAAAAAAAACTATGGCTTTCAGAATGTGGAGACACTAAAAATCATTTTTTTTAAAAAATGCTTTATTATGTAAAACTGAAACAAAAAACCCCAAAAAGTAGTCATATTTGGTATTGTCGCGTCAGTAACAACCTGCTCTATAGAAATAGCACACAATCTAACCTGTCAGTTCAACGATGTAAATAACAAAAAATACAAAACTGTCCCAAAACAGCTATTTTTTTGCAAATTATCCATTTTAATCCATTTTTCCAGTAACAAAGCAAGGGTTAACAGCCAAACAAAACTCAATATTTATTGCCCTGATTCTGTAGTTGGCAGAAACACCCCATATGTGGTCGTAAACTACTGTATGGCCAAACGGCAGGGCACAGAAGGAAGGGAACGCCATATGGTTTTTGGAAGGCGGATTTTGCTGGACTGTTTTTTTTGAGACTATGTCCCACTTGAAGCCCCCCCGATGCACCCCTACAGTAGAAACTCCAAAAAAGTGACCCCATTTTTGAAACTACGGGATAAGGTGTCAGTTTTGTTGGTACTATTTTATGGTAAATATGATTTTTGGTTGCTCTATATTACACTTTTTTTTGAGGCAAGGTAACAAAAAATTGAAATTCAGAAATTTCATCTCCATTTGCCAATAACTCTTGTAGAACACCTAAAGGGTTAACAAAGTTTGTAAAACTGGTTTTGAATACCTTGAGGGGTGTAGTTTCTTAGATGGAGTCACTTTTATGGAGTTTCTACTCTAGGGGTGCATCGGGGGGCTTCAAATGGGACATGTGTCAAAAATCCAGTCCAGCAAAATCCGCCTTCCAAAAACCATATGGCGTTCCCTTACTTCTGAGCCCTGCCGTTTGGCCATACAGCAGTTTAGGACCACATATGGGGGGTTTCTGCAAACTACAGAATCGGGGCAATAAATATTGACTTTTGTTTGGCTGTTAACCCTTGCTTTGTTACTGGAAAAAATGGATTAAAATCAAAAATTTTCCCAAAAATCGAAATTCAGAAATTTTATCTTTATTTGCCATTAACTCTTGTGGAAAACCTAAAGGGTTAATGACGTTTGTAAAATCAGTTTTGAGTACCTTCAGGGGTGTAGTTTCTAGAATGGGGTCATTTTGGGTGGTTTCTATTATGTAAGCCTCGCAAAGTGACTTCAGACCTGAACTGGTCCCTAAAAAGTGGGTTTTTGAAAATTTCTGAAAAATGTCAAGATTTGCTTCTAAACTTCTAAGCCTTGTAACGTCCCCAAAAATGAAATGGCATTCCCAAAATAATCGATACATGGAGTAGACATATGGGGAATGTAAATCAATAACTTTTTGGCAGTATTACTATGTATTCTAGAAGTAGAGAAATTGAAACTTGGAAAATTGTAAATTTTTCAAAATTTTTGGTAAATTTGGTATTTTTTTATAAATAAAAATGAAATTTTTCGACTTTATTTTACCACTGTCATGAAATACAATATGTGAGGAAAAAACAATCTCAGAATGGCCTGGATAAGTAAAAGCGTTTTAAAGTTATCACCACATAAAGTGACACTGGTCAGATTTCCAAAAAATGGCCTGGTCCTTAAGGTGAAATAGGGCCGTGTCCTTAAGGGGTTAAAGAGGACCTTTCACTGGTCCACAGTTTATCAGTTAAAGATATCTACATGGAGAGCGGCACCCAGGGATGTCCCTGCACTTACTTGTATCCCTGGGTGCCGCTCCGTTCGTCCTCTGTAGCCCCTGGTACCGGCGCTCCGGGGGCTACAGAGGACGAAGGGAGCGGCACCCAGGGATACAAGTAAGTGCAGGGACATCCCTGGGTGCCGCTCTCCATGTAAATATCTTTAACTGATAAACTGTGGACCAGTGAAAGGTCCTCTTTAATAGCGCTGCACAGAACAGATAAATAAAATAGATATAAGAACGTGTGTTCATTAAAATAACGACTTTCCACCAGCCCCTCCTCCCTCCGCGCACTGTAACTGATGTATCGCCGGGCGCGCCGTGCAGCATAGCGGCCGGAGATAGTGTCAGTGTCACGTAAAAAGTCAACCATCGCTTTATAAGACACACTTTTGGGGGGAAAAAGTGTGTCTTATAAGGCGAGAAAATATGGTAATATAATTGCAGCATTTTTGGGTCAGCAAATTGCGATTGCGATATGGCGATTAATTGCGATTGCATTGTGCAGGCCTAATATATATGGATGGATACCTTCGTAAACACAAAGCTGCAAATACAAATGCTGAAACAAAAACATCCATATTTGTCTGTTTGGTATGCAACAAAACATTTACTGCCAACATAGGCCTTATTAGCCACCTAAGGATGCATTGCTAATGGCCGAAGATCTATCTATCAGATGTCAAGGTCCTCATCGAAAACAATGGACAAACAGCACAATCCGTCAGAATTCATATATGTATATTATTAATTGGTCTAATATTTGGTATTCGCGGCCCAATGATTGGGGTGTCTAGGGATGGGTAGTACCTCTGGTGGAGGGCATGTCATGCTCTTTTTTTTAGGGCAGCTCGTACACCTTTGGTCCCCACCTGACACTCAGCTCTCACCAGTAGCTCCTAGCAGCTGTTATATGCGCAGCGGCCACACCTCTTTGTCGCCAGTCAAAGATGCACCCAGACATGGTCCCCATGCTGTTCCAGATCCATTTCGGGGGTGTTTCTGTCACTTTCTGACCTTTTCCAATGGACCAGGCACCCTCCCCTCATCCGAGCAGGGGGTGCCTGGTTGTCTCCCATTGACTTCCATTGTACTGCCATGTGTTCAGACCGAGTACCCGAACACTTTGGTGCTCGCTCATCACTAATTGTATGTTTATGAAATGTTGGGGATATTTTTTGATAGATTTTTATGCAATCCTGTTACATTATCAACTGAAAATCCACTGCAGAAATCAATTATTCAGCCCCCGAATGATCTTGCTGGAAAAATCTGCCATGTGAACATGCCCTAAAGAGCTGTGACTGGCTCTATCAGGAGCAGATTGATCATTGACTTTACAGGGAAAAACCCCAGTGAGCCAGACTGGTGATGTCATCACGATTCCAGCCACCCTGCAAAATATTATTCAGTAGCTCAGCATTCCAGGCCTGTATGTCACTGAAGACCATAATTGAGGACACTACGTGGCATCGCTAGGTCTGCTCCTCATTCGGCTACATACAATGCCAATGAAAATGGGCACATTCTATGTACAAGCCACAACCTCTGCCTGGTAACATGATATGAAAGCACTCCTCCTATTGGTTAAACAATTAGCATAAAAGGTGCTATACGTGTAATAATAGCGCTCATACATCACTATAGGGCTGTATGTATAACATTAGCACTCATACATCACTATAGGGCTGTATGTGTAATAATACTGCTCATACATTACTGTAGGGCTGTATATGTAATAATACTGATCATACATCACTATAGGTCTGTATGTGTAACAATAGCACTCATACATCACTATCGGGCTGTATGTGTAATGATAGCGCTCATACATCACTGTAGGGCTGTATGTTTTATAATAGTTCTCATACATCACTATAGGGCTGTATGTGTATTAATTGCGCACTCATAGATCACTATAGGGCTGTATGTTTAATAATGGAGCTTATATATCACTAAAGGGTGTATGTGTAATACCAGCGCTCATACATTACTATATGGCTGTATGTGTAATAATACTGCTCATCCATGACTGTAGGGCTGTATATGTAATAATACTCATCATACATCACTATAGGGCTGTATGTGTATTAATGGCGCTCATAGATCACTATAGGGCTGTATGTTTAATAATGGAGCTTATACATCACTAAAGGGTGTATGTGTAATACGAGCGCTCATACATTACTATATGGCTGTATGTGTAATAATACTGCTCATCCATGACTGTAGGGCTGTATATGTAATAATACTCATCATACATCACTATAGGTCTGTATGTGTAACAATAGCACTCATACATCACTATAGGGCTGTATGTGTAATGATAGCGCTCATACATCACTGTAGGGCTGTATGTTTTATAATAGTTCTCATACATCACTATAGGGCTGTATGTGTATTAATGGCGCTCCTAGATCACTATAGGGCTGTATGTTTAATAATGGAGCTTATACATCACTAAAGGGTGTATGTGTAATACTAGCGCTCATACATCACTATAGGGCTGACTTTTGACATTTGATCTGAAGTGTTATCTTAATTGCAACACTTCGTACGCGGTATATCTAATTACACGTATAGCCTGCAACTTGCAGTATGTGGGATGTACGAGTAATGCGATTAAAGTGAGAATCCGTAAACATATCTCGGACATACCACATTATAAAACACGGAATGTATCCGCAGCCAGTCTCCAGTTTGCAATTGTGCATCATGGAGATGTATCCTGCCTTACTGTTCAAGGAGTGGAGAGGGTATTTTTACCGAGCAGGGGCCGGAACCATAAGAAAAAACGTTTCAGTCGAGAATCGTTCTGGATACATGAATTAAAAACTTATGATGGTCTCAACAAAAAGTATGATTTAACCGCTTGCCAACCGCTGAACGCACGGATACGTCCAGGCGGCGGCAAGTTTGTTCCTCCTGGACGCATCCGTGCGTCATCTCGCGAGAGGCGAGATCTGCTGTGAACGCGCGCACGCGCGCATTCACAGCAGAGCGCGGCTCTGCAGTTATACTACAGCCTGCCAGCGATGATCAATCGCTGGCAGGCTGTAAATGTAAAATAAATTAGATCAAAGAGGTATATCAGACACTGTTTTGTTATCAGCGTCTGATATACCTAGTACCTGGTCCTCTGGTGGTCCCACTGGGATTTACTGGGATCGACCACCAGAGGACACAGGCAGCTCTGTAAAGTTGCACCAAACACTACACTAACCCCCCCCCCCCTCACTTTATAACCACTATTAACCCCTTGTTAACCCCTGATCACCCCCCTGTCACTGATCACCCCCCTGTAAGGCTCTATTGACATGTCCATATGTGTTTTGCGGATCCACAGATCCACGGATCCACAGATCAATGTGCTTTCCGCATTTTGCAGATCCGCACATTGCCAGAACTATATAGAAAATGCTTTTTCTTGTCCGCAATTGCGGACAAGAAAAGGGCATGTTCTATATTTTTGCGGAACGGAAATGCAGACCCGTAAGTGCGGATCCACAATTCCGGATCCGAGCGGGACAAAGTCTGTCCCCATAGAAATGAATGGGTCCGCAATTCCATTCCGCAAACAGAATTTCGGACGTGTGAATGGGGCATAAGGGTCCCTTATCACCGCCAGTTAGTTAGCTAC